>CM060249.1:9727799-10135299 GCA_030684275.1 Acipenser oxyrinchus oxyrinchus
TCCTTTAGAATTGTTTGGTTATTAAATGATTAGTGTTTTGCTGTTTTTAATTAAAGATAGTGGCTTGCTTCCGTGGTTGACTTTCGAATTGTCGTGTCATTGCCGGTAGTTTCCTTTAAAGTATATTCATAAAACACAGTCTTTAGAGTTGCAAAACAGTGTTCAGATATTTTGAATTCAATTGTTTATACCTGCAATAACATTTTCAGGGGTTCATGCATACATTTTGATACTGTATGCTGGAATAAAAAAAAAGTCTCCTTGAGATGATGCAATTATTTGAATTGCCAAGAATTGCAGATCACATTACACCTCACGTCGAGATTCAAGCAACTGTCAGTGAACCTTAAGAGCATTAACCCTAAAGCTCTTTAAGCTTGTTTAGCATTAGTTTGGAATTATTGAGAATTCCTTACTAGAGGTTTCTTTTCGTAATCAATAAATTGAAATGCTTTTAACTAGTCAGCACACCTCAGGGGGATTTCAATAATGCCAATGGTTATATTTTTGTCACATCTAGCAGAATTTTCCATAATGTAAACACTCAGTGGGGATTCTGTCTAACAACTGGTAATTTATGGATATTTATTGTGCGGCATGGAACTGTGGTATGGACTTCACGTCTTTAGGTATACTTTGTGCGAGGGCTGAATTGTAATGTCTTCCATAGACATTTAATATTTTCTTTGTCATTGCGGCTTAGTTTTAGGTTTCATATCAATTCTGTAAAAAAAAAAAAAACCTTTACATTAAAATTAAGCTCTGAAATACAATAATAAATACAGCTGTGCCAGTAAATGCATTATCATCTTTTAAATTATTTTACTGAAAATGTGTTTAATGAAAATACTGACATTTTGTGTTTTCTTTTTTTGTATTTAACTTCACAGATTCAGTTATTCAAGTAATACAAATTGAAATGGATTAAGCCAGCTTGTGAGATTAGTTTATGAAAAGCCCTAGTTATAGTATAAATAGGTCCCTGAAACAGAAACACACGATTCACTTCCAAAATTCTTCTGGTACCTGTGGGAAGATTGCTACTGACAGGTCACAGCAGAAGCCTGTGTAACACTGTGCACATTTATTGGCAAGAAAAGGGCACTTACTGCCTTAATCAATATAAGACTTTGCCTGCAACTGGAAAGAACAAAGGCGACTATCGCCATCAGTTATGTGCTCTTTCTTTCAGACAAGCTCTCCTAGACATGGCTTTAATGCTTAATTTTTAATGAGCCACTACTCACTGGTTGGGACCTAGAAAAGATACCCAAGGTCTAGAATACCACAACTGACTCTGTGGCTGCTGAAAATGTATTATGTTATTCAGTTATAGTAGTTTACTCAGCAATTATAATATGTTCTTTAATTGTTACTTTATGAGCACTACCTTTATAAATCTTTAAGTATGTTAGGTTAATACATATAGTTACCATTTTGTTTGTAGTTTAAAAGGGTTGTACACTGTATGATTTAAATTCTTTTATTTTACATATACAGTATAAGAATGCTGTTACTGTATAAGCAAAAATAGCTCAATAGGTGTTCCATGTAAACAGTTTACTGTATAAAAACACTATTTGCCCAAAAAAGAATTTGTTAATGTTTCTGACCTATAACACAACTTTCAAAGGGGTAGAAAATTAATCTGTAACTTTAAACACTGTTACTGATGTGTTTAATAATAATCTTTGGATGAGCAAGGATAAAGTGATGTCTGGCTCACACAAGCTTAAGTTGTTTATGTATATGAAATGGGAATTGCATGAGAGCTGGGGAAAAGCCCCTGCGCTATATATCATCAGTCAACCTTTTGAGACGTCTGTATGAATAACTTACAAGCTCCCATCACCTTCCATTGCCGTCTGATGCACAAACCAGAGTGTCACCTGGAGCGGGTTTTGGAGTATTACCAGCTGTTACTCTGAAATTAAATTGGGCAGTGGAAAAGCATTTTGATTACTTGTGCACTTGCAGGCAAGGGCAACAGCTTTAGTGTTCGTTTATAATTGAGCAGGAGCTCAGTAAGGAAGGAACACGCTGAGGCTTACACTTTAACACTAACCTGCAAGCATTTTCCCACTTGATTTCTTATTTAAATGCAGAGGGTATAATTAGGTATAAGTGACACGTAAGGAAATGTGAAAATGTGGCATATGCGTCATTAAGATAATTCTAGAAAATTGTTCAGAGGCAAATTGATTACTTCTAATTGTAATTTATTTTTCTAAAAATGTAAACTATAATTTGTAATGGTATCATATTACATCAAAAAGAAACCTAATGCATACAATTTTGATAAAGTGGCAGCCACAGGCTTTTCATAATTACCCAACAGGTTCATGTAAATGCAAATGTGCGGCAAGTTTCATCTTGAGCTGTTGCTTGCCCTCATGCAGGGACCAAAATATGGGCCTTGTTATCCATACTCTGTCACTCCTGTAAAAGGTGGCCATGGGGAACGCTCCATAATAAGATCAATTACTAGAGTCTGTAAGGCAAAGTCTGATCTCTTATGTTAATAGTTGAATTACTTGAGCTGAAAAGCTATATACTATATATGCAATTTTAGTATATGATTCTAAGAGAGATGCGTTTTGTCAGTGCAACAATTGGTGTAGCCTTTACAATTGTACAGTAGTCACTGTAACTTATAGAATTGTTATAGCTGTCGTGCATTTTTACTGCTATTCAGTTGCCCAATATCGCTGAAATATAGCAGATACTGCACTGTTGTTTTTTGCAGCATTTGTGCCCTCTGAACTGTCACTGTCATCCGTCTTTTATAAATGCTGTGTGTATGTTGATTGCACACAAGATGTGTACCAGGCATTCTTAACAGGGATTACTGTTTGAAACAACTTTACTGTTGCATGAAGGGCAGGTTTCTTCCTACAGTAAATATATTGTGGTTCACTCACATTGCAACAGACTCAAAATGATGTAATATTCCAGTATTAACAGTCCCATGCAACAACTAAAAACACTTGATAATGTTTGTTAAAATGTACTCAATAATGTTATGTAAAATGCAAGCTTTAAGCTGTAAATGTACTGCACCGATTTGGAAGCACAGTAGCTTACTACTGTAAAATAAACACTAAATGCACTGATAAAAAATAGTAAGTAGAGTACTACCTGAATGATCCACTTGTCAAATAATTGCCCTTGGTGATGTGTTCACTGACAGTTCATCACAGTTCAGGTGTATTAAATAAGCCATCTTACCACTTTTTGAGGACATTAAAGTGTTTAGTCTTTCATTGACATACAATATCAAATGCAGTATGAAATAAAACCTGCTCTATCTAGATTATTGGTAGAAATATCATCTTCCTAATGTGATGATCCTAATGTGTGATTTGTCACTGAGCCAGAATGTCAATTTAAAGAGTTTAGCAAAAGGCTTTTTTTTCATAACTAAGTTACGTGAAAAATCTACTGCAGTTCAGTTATTTGAAACAACACTAAAGACAAATTTCTATACACACTTGTCTTTTTATCTTTGTTATATTTTACTCTTAAAAAGTTGAACTGTCATTGTTCGAGTTTGGTATTGGACATATGACTTTTAAATGTAAGGCGTCTTCATTTTGAAGAGATATGGGTTTTAGATTGTGTTGCCTTAATTGAGTTATTTGCCATTATTAAATTTAGTGTTGAAAATAGAAACCACAGGAACATTTTAAGCTACAGTAGACAGCAGATTGGCATCTTATTAGGTCTCTGGTGGGATATGATTGTCACTGGTTCCCAATTGGCTTCTGTACTGGATTTGTAATAATCATGGTTCCTGCTCAAGCTGATAAGATATGACACATTTAAACCTCAGTTGTCACTGTACAGATAATAGCACACTGGAATCTTTTTTTTTATTATTAAGACAGAACAACCAAGGTGTTTCACTCCACTCGTTGACATCTTAAGAACACCAAAGGTAAGGGTTGAAAGATTATGTGGCTGTTAGAACACACTGACTGAATATGTCAGAATCATCTTCTAGAAATCCTGAAAAGGCTGTCCACAGCAAGAGCCTTTTATTCCTGACAGCTGGGTAATTTAAGCATGGAAGCTGATATGCAGAAATGAAATACATCCAGGTTTAGATTTCTTTTATGAATCTAATGTTAATTATAAAGCAAACAAAAACTTTCAGGTGCATCATTATTAAACATTCCCCCCTGCTGAACAGCTCAAATTGGAAGAGTTTCTATTGAGTAGCTTACTAATAGTCATCCATTTTAAGCCATCACAGTTGCAGTGTGATTCACACTGATTGATACAAAGTATACTGCAAAACATGGTTTACTAGTGCATGCAAATAGGGTCTTCATAATTGCGTTATAATCGCATGGAGAGGTTACAAAGAGAGGTATCTAAAATCTAAAGTTTAGCAGAATATTGCCAAATGCAACCCAAATTGTCTATAGCAGGCTAGGAGTGTTTGATAAGACTCCTGAAAAATCAAGGAAGTTACTGTATTCACTATTTGTGACACAAAGACGGACGTGCAAAAATGGGGACCCAAAAAATGACATAATATCACTTGCATGGTGTGTACTTTTGTGTTTGTATATTTTGATGCTGATAATTTGTAATTCAGTACACACTGAATATAACTGAACATTTAAAGAGTTTTCATATTTATTTGATTTGTGAATCAAACCAATCCTCAGTACACTATGAGCGTGTTTAATGTACAAGCTAAATCATTATTGTGGCTAATTTATTTGTTTAGTAAAACAGTTCTTAAAGAACAAGTGTTGGCCTGATAGCTTACTATTATATTATACACTTCACATGTACAGGTAGCTGCCAAAATGGCAGTCTGGTCATGAAATGCAATTACGTTCAGCAACTGTGTAATTTCAGATATTACTGAATCACATCCCAGGAGACAACAACAAATATTGACCTCCTAGTTGTATTCAGATGCAAGAAAGAAATCGGAAATCAGTAGTCAATTTTTTTGACGTGTGCATGTGAATTCATTTCTGGAACTTTTACTGTGTCTGATGCTTGTCAAGTTAGCTTTAAAAAGTGCTTGGATTGTATGTGCATGTATGGGTGGTAATTCTCTAGAAAGAAACAATAAGGGTGTCCATGTGTGTGTGTGTGTTTTTTTTTTTTAATATACCTTCATTTTAAATCTGTACATCTAACAATATCAATTAGAAACCCTCTAAATAGTTGGCATTGTTCATACACTTAAATGCCATCCACATCACTTCAGTAGGATTTCCAGTGACTATCGCTGTCAGCAATGATGTTTGTCATTGAAAAACGTATCTAATGTAGCAGGAAAACACTCCTTCAGTCTCGAAACAGAATCTCCAAAGAGCTACGCTGAATGAAAGAGTGCACTTGTCAATTAATGTGCTGTTTTTTATAATGGGATATATAGTGGTGAATAAACTATTTATGCCTGTAATAAAATAATGGTAAACTATAGTTTTAACCCCTAAACATATTAAAATTGTGTAAAATGACAAATGTAGTGCTGTTGTGCTATAAATAATTTTATAAACATTTTTACTAAATTACAGTGTAGATAATTACAGTAATGTTATCAAATCTTCACAGTGGTAGAATCTTTTGAAATGTGAAGATATTGGATGTAAGCCTTTTGCCTCTACTTATCCTATTCTAGGTTTATCTGGGTATTGGTCAGCCAGTACCAACAGTTAAATACAGTGCCTTGCATAAGTATTCACCCCCCTTGGACTTTTCCACATTTTGTAGTGTTACAACCTGGAATTAAAATGGATATAATTAGGATTTTTTGTCACTGATCTACACAAAATAGTCCATAATGTCGAAGTGGGGAAAAAAATCTACATATTTTTCAAAATTATTTACAAATAAAAAAACTGAAAAGTCTTGATTGCGTACGCATTCACCCCCTTTGCTGTGACACCCCTAAATAAGCTCTGGTGCAACCAATTGCCTTCAGAAGTCACATAATTAGTTGAATGGAGTCCACCTGTGTGCAATTAAAGTGTCACATGATCTCAGATTAAATACACCTGTTTCTGGAAGGCCCCAGAGTTTGTTAGAGAACATATCTAAACAAACAGCATCATGAAGACCAAGGAGCTATCAAAACAAGTCCAGGATAAAGTTCTGGAGAAGCACCAATCAGGGTTGGGTTATACAAAAATATCCCAAACTTTGAACATCCCCTGGAGCACCGTTAAATCCATTATTAAAAAATGGAAAGAATATGGCACAACCGCAACTCTGCCTAGAGAAGGCCGTCCACCAAAACTCAGTGACCAGGTAAGGAGGGCATTAGTCAGAGAAGGAACCAAGAGGCCAATGGTAACTCTGAAGGACCTGGAGAGATCCACAGCTGAGATGGGAGAAACCGTCCATAGGACAACTGTAACCCGGATGCTCCACAAAGCCGGGATTTATGGAAGAGTGGCGAGAAGAAAGCCATTGCTGAAAAAACCCATATCAAATCCCGTTTGGATTTTGCCAAAAGGCATGTGGGAGACACAGCAAACATGTGGAAAAAGGTTCTCTGGTCTGATGAGACCAAAATTTAACTTTTTGGCCTTAGTGCAAAACGCTATGTGTGGCGCAAAGCCAACACTGTTCATCACCCTGAGAACACCATCCCCACGGTGAAGCATGGTGGTGGCAGCATCATGTTATGGGGATGCTTTTCATCGGCAGGGACTGGGAAATTGGTCAGGATTGAGGACAAGATGGATGGAGCCAAATACAGAGAAATTCTAGAGGAAAACCAGTTTCAGTCTGCAAGAGACCTGGGACTGGGGCGGAGGTTCACCTTCCAGCAGGACAATGACCCTAAACACACAGCCAAAGCTACACTGGAGTGGTTTAAAAACAAGAACCTGAATGTCTTAGAATGGCCCAGTCAAAGCCCAGACCTCAATCCGATTGAGAATCTGTGGCAAGACTTGAAAATTGCTGTTCACCAACGGTCCCCATCCAACTTGACAGAGCTTGAGCAATTTTGCCAAGAAGAATGGGCAAAAATTGCACTATCCAGATGTGCAAAGCTGGTAGAGACTTACCCAAAAAGCCTCACAGCTGTAATTGCTGCCAAAGGTGCTTCTACCAAGTATTGACTCAGGGGGGTGAATACTTATGCAACCAACAAATGTCTTTTTTTTTGTTTCATTAACTTTTGCGTCACAATAAAAAATATTTTGCATCTTCAAAGTGTTAAGTATGTTGTGTAAATCAAATGGTAAAAATCCAAATTAAATCCATTTTAATTCCAGGTTGTAACACTACAAAATGTGGAAAAGTCCAAGGAGGGTGAATACTTATGCAAGGCACTGTATAATCAGTAACAAAAGTATACAACAGTCTTAGTACACAGTATTCAGAAAAATATCTACCAACTAGGTATTTGAAATATTCAATAGTTTGCCCCAAGATTGCTATTCCAAATTATCTCTTAACCAAACACTTCCGCTGGTTTGTTTGTTTATTGTATTTATTTATCGAGGACACATACAATTATAACATAAGTGTCACTTACATGACACAAAATGCATTGCATTTTTAATTTAGTCAGTAGGCTGATTTCTATTGATAGTCCCCGGGCAGACATTGATGACAACTGTAATAAATCTCCATATTACTTCTACTCTAAACTATAACAATAACCTCCTATTGAATATTTGATTAAAAATACATACAACATTAAAGTCATCAATTACCTATTAAAGGTGCATAACAATCAGCACTTACATAATCAAGTTACAGAACAATTTATTTAAATATCCAATATACACAATTCAAATTCCGATACATCCTGAATAAATTAATGATTGCATAATTGATGTTTCAAGCAAGTCTATTACAAAATATTTTAAAATCCCTTAAAACCTTAATTTCTGAAGGAAGTGAGTTCAAGAATAAAGTACCTCTTACAGAGAGAGCTGTTTGGGCAAATGCTGTTCTACACCTTTCCACTTTACAATTCCCACATAGAGCTTCCCTTGTGAGCCTATTAGTATCTTCAGATAGCTTTTTCATGAATTTCTTTAATGGTGGAGTACATAATCCATGCAAAGTTTTAAATACCATTTTTGCATTAGAAAAGTTGGCATAATGATCAAAACTCAGCAATTGGTACTTATTTTTATTTTTACAGCTTGCTTATAAAGAGAACATATTGGTTTAATTACTGAGTCTCTTGCTTGAGACCATTGAAATCACCATTGTCTCTCTGCAGCCTGTTTAGACTTGAGTTGATTGATGCAATGTAGTCTCGTGATGGAAATTGATTTGTTTCCCCCTGAGAATTTCAGCTTACTTACTTTTCTTCACCTCAATGACATTTGATTAAACCACTTAACAAAAGCAAGTGGCGATAGGTGGGCTAGGGATCAATGAGATTCTGTGTAAGGTCCTCTTCAGGAGAGCTACATTGTCAATAGAATCCTTGAGAAACCTTGAGCTATCAGTGTCAGGGTCCTTATGTGCCTAGTCATTGCAGCTAAGATGATGATATGATGTTCTGTATTGTGCAGTTTACTTCATTTATATTGTATTTCGATTCAGCTGAGTGCATTATAGTTGCATTTCTGTTGATTAAACATACCAGTAATACAGACATGTAAAATGACTTTTGTATCTGAAGAATGACATTTTAGGTTGGATCATTTATTAGGCTGAATTCATGCAATTTATGGTTTGCTTACTATTTTAACCCCCTTTTTCTAATTTAGTTTTTAAAAAATACTGTTAGCCTTGTCCTCTAACAACCTATAATAACTTTGGTTGTCTGTATATCTGTGTACAATTCTGTAAAAAGGCCATGAGATAGATTGCTTTAATGTAACTAACAGTTGTAATGGTGGTCTGGGTCTTTTTGTAACGCTATTCTAAGGTATACATGCAATACATAATTGCCCCAATGTAACTTTAATTGTTCTAAGAGCTAAGTATGCTTTTGGTAGTGATGTTTATCTTAAATCATGTACCTCAAGATAAATAAGGTTCTACAAGCAATACTTTCAGACTCTAAGATCAGTGAGTCACCAATGTTTTTTCCAAGGTCATAAATGAAGCATGGGTTCAGGTTACTAAGTCTGTTTTAAGTGTGTCTTCATCTTAGATTTCAGGAAAAGTTGGCAGTCATTGCCATATAAAGTATCTAATACTATATGAACCTTTCCTTGTTTCACATTAGTCATACTGTCTTTCTTCTATTCGGCTCACAATTGATTTTTCTACATATCTGCCATGAATTCTTTTCCCACACAAACTGTAGCAGTGCTACTTAGATTTAGACTTCATAGATGATTTATCTTTGGTATCAAGGCACAGTGATTTCCATGTGACTGTGCCTATCTATTTTTACAAAAAAAAGTTAGTTTTTTTGATTGTTTGACTTGTTTTGAATGTCACTAGTTTAGATAATGAACAGAACAGGGCATGTTCACAAAGAGTTAACTTACTGACCTGTTTCAGTCATGTGACATGTTGGCTTCTAACCACTTAGAAGCCAACATTGAAACCACTTTGAAACACTGGCTTCAGGTCTTGTTTTTAATAAGACCATCTGAGGTAGTGACTTCATATTTGACCATGTTATTGACTACAAACCTAATACCGCTGCCAGATTGAGGTCACATGATGTTTTAGTTCCCTGTTGAATACAGACAAACTCTTTGAGTTGTTGTCTGCATATCTGGTAAACATTTACATTCTATGATTCCCTCAGTAAACCATAATTACAGATGTCCAGTTTTACTAACATATTGTTTGAACCTCGCTACATTAATGATACAGACTATATGATTTGCGTTTCTTCACAAGAAAGATCAAGATACAGATACAGGCTTTATATATATATGGCTATACAGTCTTTACAGTGACAACTTATTCATGTGACACTGGGGAATGCTTTGTTGTTCAAGGATAAAATGCAACATACTGGCACTTCTTGTTTTTGAGATACCAGTATATTTTCTTGGCCAGTTTTTATAATCAGATTTAATAAACTATGGATGAATACAGAGCTATTCATATTAAACTGGCAAATGTACAGGTGTACATCATTAATGTTGTTTGCATTAGTCAGAATTTGACATAGATACATTTGAATAAAAAGATTATATAATTCTAATTAATGCATAAGGACAAGTATGATGGCTGATAACACAATTATTGTAAATACTTGACAAATGCATTGGACAAAATAATACAATTTGATACTTATTATAATTGTGTTTATTTGAGCAATCTTTATGTATATCTATCAATCTGTCTATTTAAGCGTAGAATTTGACATTTTTAATGTGATATGTACAATACAATAGGATCTGTCTTCAGTAATTTGTTTCTGCATGGAATGTGTTTACCTTGGTTTTTCATTAACTGGCTCTAATTTGCCTTTCTGCCCATCTGGGCTGGATTGTTGACATTTCCTGCTTATTCAGCAATGATGGACTGTTTTGTGGCTCTTTCATCCCCAGGAGAGGAGGAAGACAGACAGCTGTGTGGGGATGCCATCTATCCCACTCCTTTTGTCTGTGAAGTCCCATGCCCAAAGGACTGTGTGCTCAGCACATGGTCAAAATGGTCCTCATGCTCTCACACCTGCTCAGGAAAAACCACTGAAGGGAAACAGACCCGGGCACGCTCTATTTTGGCATATGCAGGTGAAGGTAAATATAATCTATTTCCCCAGACATTTCATTAAGTCTATATCATGTACTGTGTGCAACACCATTCTAGTCATTGTTATCATGGTTCACCAACCCTTATGTTACAATGCTATCCTGTAACTACAGTACCTGGGTACTTAACATAAACAGTGGTGAAAGGGTCATTTGATCTGGACTTAAAGGTGAAGTAACTGACAGCTCATTATTTATACAGTTTTATATTTACAATTGATTATTCAATGAGATATTAGTAGTCGTAGTAATAATATTGCTATTGTTAATAAGAAGTAGTAGTTACATAAACAGGAAGCCCTTTTTGCCTTTTGCCTTGATTTCATTCAGTATTAGCCAAGCCTTTTATTTCCAGTTTCAAATCCCAAATTACTGTGTTTTAGTATAAAATGCAGGTAGAATTTCTATGTCAAGGCTTAATTATAATACGCACCTCAAAACCTTGATTCCACCACGAGCATGGTAGCCAAAAAAACTAAAACAGACACACACTTAAAGGAACTCATTGCTCTCTCACATAATATATATAGATGATTCCTGTTAGAATGGCTACTAATCAGATATCAGCACACATTGAATGGTTGTTCAGTTTTCTACCTTTTTTATGTAGTAAGAGGCATTTGTCTTGTGCAGTTATTATCTGAGCAACATCTTAGACCTTAATGGTGTATATTCACCATTATAGAAAACAGCCATCTGTACTTAACATTGTGTTTGAAGTTGACATTTTTTAACCATTGAATGGTGAATGGTGAGTCACTGCTCTTGGCAATCTCTGCCAAATAACACCTCTGGTGTTATAAAAAAAAAAAGCTGTGTTCTTTCATTTATTAATCCATAAAGGTGATTTTAAGTGCTCTGCTTGTCTGCAATATTGTTTGTTTTTTATTGTGTGGCATACACAAGTACATACTGTATATTAAATGTCATATTTTAAATGTTACATAATGCATTTTTCTGATATGAATATTTCTCAATATATTTACTTTATATTTTAAAAGCATTAACAATATATTTAACATATATAAACATATATTACCATATATCTCATGTATTTTTCATATCTAGAAAAGGGGCCAATTTTGGTGTATTAAAAATGTATAAAATATCTTGATAATATATTTTTATTATATTCTATTTAATTTAAGAATGATGTTGGGAAAATATAAATATATATGTTGGGGCAGCAGTGTGGAGTAGTGGTTAGGGCTCTGGACTCTTGACTGGAGAGTCGTGGGTTCAATCCCAAGTGGGGACACTGCTGCTGTACTCTTGAGCAAGGTACTTTACCTAGATTGCTCCAGTAAAAACCCAACTGTATAAATGGGTAATTGTATGTACAAATAATGTGATATCTTGTAACAATTGTAAGTCGCCCTGGATAAGGGTGTCTGCTAAGAAATAAATAATAATAATAATAAGTATCATGCAATTTCTTATAATATATTAAAAATATGTTTTTGTTCCGTGTGAGCAGTTTATTATTTAGTGGACATGTACAGTACCAGTGTTAAATTTAAAGGATTACGGTTAAAGGATTTCTGACCTTTCATTATTTTGACTCTCATGAAAAACCATAAGCAGAGGCAGCATGCTAATGTAATACATTACTCTCAGATGAGTGGGTTTCACAGTTCAATTCCAGACATTTTAAGATCATTTCAGTTATACAGCATTTTCTTCAGTATTACTTTCTGTAATCTGCACCCCCTCCATAAAATGGTCTTACCCTAGCAGAACATTTTACCATCCCCAAATATTCAGATACATTGACTATCATTGTTTCTACCTGTTCAAACTCATGTATTGCTTAAAATCTATTCTTTTGACATGTCTGTTGTCTAATTGTTTTAGGGGGAGTTCAGTGCCCGAATAGCAGCGCTCTGCAGGAAGTCCGTGGCTGTAATGACCACCCCTGCACTGTCTATCACTGGCAAACTGGGACCTGGGGCCAGTGCATAGAGGACCCATCAGTATCAACTATTAATTCTACCACCAGCTGGAGCGGTGAGCCCACCTGCTCAGTCGGAATGCAGACAAGGAAGGTCATCTGTGTGAGGGTCAACGTGGGACAGGTGCCACCAAAGAAGTAAGAGATAAGGCTCGTTACAGAGGAATTACGTTTTCATAGTCCACATCCTTATCTTTTTGTTTCCTTCCTTTTATTTAATATTTCAAAGAAAAAGACAGACAGCAAGAAAAATGTGTTTCATACATCCTCTCTCGCAACAGTTGGAAAGATCAATGGGGATTTCGTTTTTTTTTTTTTAATGGGACTGAAATGGGTATACTGATTGAACAAAAGCTACTGATACTTAATACAAAAGAGATAAATAGTTTCATATTTTAAATTTGAGGTTATAAAATATTGAAACATCTTGGGAAGACCATTGTGGCATATTGCTGATGTTTTGTTTGTGTACACACACAAAGTAACACTAATAAATTAACTGAGTTAACTGGACAAATGTTTCTGCTACCTTGATCAGTGTGTCAATACAACAGTACACACACAACCTCATCAAGATCACTGTCTGTCAGTCTCTTTCAATGTAAAGTCAAATTGAAGATCTTCTGTTGTGGCCTGCCTTCTACTGACCATTATACTCCCTTTGAAGGTCCTAATTGAGGGACTCCACTGAATTTAGCACTGACAAGAAGTATCTTCTATTGCCTTTTCCTTGTAAGAAGTAGTCTAGTTTATCATTTCCAGACAAATACATTGAAGTCATGAGCTAACGTAACTGCATCAACATAAGTGTAACAGATTACACCCGCCCTTGATGCTTCAGTGGATCATTTTTCTAAAGTACTGTACCGGTATTCAGTTATGTCTGGATAAAAGCATAATCACAGAATAAACAAAGTGAAACATAATTAGCGGATTTAATGGTTTAAAAAAAAAAAAGAAGTACAGAACTTAATTAATCTTTAACGGGTGATAAATGCCAACCTAAAAAGAGAATTCTTTGATTTCTGCTTGTGCGGTGTGTCTGTAAATTAATTCAATGTATCTGTTTTGCATTTAAAATGTAATGCAATTTTGGTCCATGAACATTTGGATAATGACATTCATTAACACAACATGGGGTATCATTATGAAAACAATAAAAGTTAAATTATATCACTAAGCTAAATAGACTTCTAAAAATAGAAAAGGGCAATCTGTCAAGTATCACATCAACTTTCAGGCTTCACAATTAATTTATTTTTAAATAATTTTGAACATATTTCAATTGACTATAATCAAAATAATAAAGAGGATTGTTGTGTGTATACTTCATAACAATTACTACTAAATGTACTCATGTTCTTAATCATATGGACAGGTGTCCATTTTGCTGGTGTCAACTCTCTTTGTTATTATTTGGTTTGTTTATTGATTTCTTTTGTGAGAAAGAGGCTACATAAATATATGTAATTGCATGTCTGAAGGTTGGGTAAACGAATTCCAAGTGTTACTGACTTTTATTGTAGATAATTAGTTGTTATATCAAAATTAGTTTTAGTGCCATATTTTTTTTTTAAATATAGTCAGACAAAATCTTTTGAGAAAGCTGCATTCATGTGATTTAGTACTGTTTAGAAACCTTATCCACCAAGCAGAAGCTCCATTGCCAGGCACTACAACATGGTAGATGGTCGCAAAACATTCAGATAGACCGTTTAGCTTTAAAAAAAAAAAAGTGAGACGGAAGCAATACTTGAAAGGGTAAATAAATCTATAAATTAGAGATTTAAAATGTTTAAAACAACAGTAAAGGCAATGTTTACCAGTTACTTTTGAATCACGTTTCTATTGCTTACATATGCAGTGTTATTTTTGGTAATGTTGGTAGCAAATATGGATTTGCATTTTTTTTACATAAATAGCCCTCTACCCTATACAATGTCTGTGAATATTGACAATGTAGTTCAGTTAATAAATGGTCCTTAATGTAAGTAAGACATCTGTTACTTTTGAAGAAGCAGTCTTCTTCTTTTGTATGGCTTTGGAAAGCAATGGGCAATGAGTACAACTGAAGAAAATCATTGGAATTGAATTTCCACAGAAAATATTCTATTGAATTCAAAATAAGTAAGGCTCTACCTTTGCTCTGCTAATTCATGCATTTACATTATACAGACAATTTTCTCTATTTTCAAAGTTAATTGAGTCTATGCTGAACCAATCATGTTTATGGATCAAACTCCTGTTTTCAATACTCTCTGCTGATCAGATCAATAAGCCAGTTTATTTGTTTAACACATATTTTCAATTTATATCCATACTTCATTGTTTGTATAGTTACTTAATATCCCCCACAAGTTTACAGGATGAGACTGGCTATATTCTGATTTAATTAAGTAACACTAGTGTGTATTCATAAAGCAGGATATAATAGGCTACCCCAGCTTGGATACTGGATTTCAAAGTAGAGTGCGTTGTTTATTATGGTATTTCCTGTTGTGCAAAGAGCAAGTAACCGGCTTCTCCCTAATGTTTAACTGTCAGAAATTTAATACATAGTAGTAGACCTACTATAGATACTCAGAACTACTGTGGTAAAATGTATTTTGACAGTGGAGTCGCAAAGTCAAACTTAAAACACAATAAAAAAAGCCAAAGGATTTTGTGTCTCTGCAAGAGATTTGCCACTGGTAATAGTATTAAAAAAATAAATCTGTTTTCATAAGGTCTCACTTTATAGCAGTGCAGTGCCATCGTCCAGGCCAGCATTTAAATACCCGTGAGGCTCTCGCTCAACTTCAGAGCATTACAATTGACACTGATGATCTGAGCCATCCGGGCAATGGGATGAGAAATACAATCTCTACCCAGCACTTTATCGACATCACTGAAAACCCCTGTGGATATGCCAAAAGATCAGATTACTAGACCTCATTCAGCTGAACAATTTGCCATATTTCTCTTGATCCACTGGAATTCAACAACAGACATGTATTTAAAAACAGTCAAAAATTAAACAAAAGCAGTGCACATAAACAAGTAGGTCAGAACCAGACTCAGATTCTTCTGATAAAAAGGATTATCGCTGTGTGATATAAAGAACTGAAATAACACTATTGGGCTTATCTGGCTCTGTGAAAGGCCTCATCACCTTGTATCACTTCACTTTGATCTGACCTTGAGGAAGTCAATTGTGTGTCTGAAATCATGGGATTAATGTTTTACTGAGTATCATATGGACCCTGGATATCTTGAGATGATTATTTTTCCAGCATTGACCTGGCCTCTATTAAATTGTGCTCCTATCTAGAAGAAGATAACATGCATAATGATATACTGTACAGTACAGTAAGATAAGTATGTACGTTGAAACCTCGATTATGCAAACTTTGTTTTCTTTAGGAAACAGCTCTAGGTGTATTCTAATTATTTTCGGAGGTTTCTTGATTGGTAATATCATGTTTACAGTTCATTTGATTATGGTTTGTATCAATGGGCACAGCGCTTTAACTACTGTGATTTATTTAGAAGTGTGTTTTGATTCAGTATGTTTTTTAAATTATTATTGAACTATAGAAATGTATCTTTTTAAATGGTCTTCAAAAGTTTGAAAAACAAATATTATGAACGTAACATACAGAATGAAGTTTACCAGATGGGCTTATTATTTTAGGTGCCCTGAGAGTCTTCGGCCTGATACAGTGAAACCTTGTCTGTTGCCATGCAAGAAGGATTGTATTGTAACACCTTATAGTGACTGGACTCCCTGCCCATCGTCCTGTCAAGAAGGTAATGCCATTCTTCAACCCCGTACAATGTGGGCCCATTCCATTTGCTGTTCCAAATACTGTAGGGCCTCAACTTACCAACCCTTTAGGGATGTTTAAAAGCACAATGTTTTTTGTAAAGTAATAAGTAAATGGTAAGTAATAGATATGAAATAAATACAGTTCTGCCGTATTGTGTCATCCTTATTTTGGTCAGAATACAAGGAGCAGCCTGTGCCAAAGCCCAGATAAACATGTTTAAAGCTATTTGTTACAGAATGCAAATTATAGATTCACACAGCGTAAAATGCATAACTTAAAAACCAGAGTATCCATTCTTTTTACAAAAAAACCCATTGTAAAATCATGATATTTACTTTCTTTTATGACATTGTCGGCTCATTTATGCAAATGTGGCTCAGTAATTTCCAAGAACAAAGTCATAAAATACCAGCTAGGCAACAGATGCTGTAAAAAATCTCTGAAGAAGAAATTCCCTAATTTGCACAAATGGCATACAATCTTGGTAATTGCAGTATTCAACAGCACTGTCTTGATTTTTTTTTTGTTTTCTTAAGCATTTATGATGTTCCTAAATATATATTTGCCTATGAATACCAATACACATATTTGTAGAAACTGCACTTGAAAAGTAATGGTTATTTATGGTCAACAGGCTCGACTAGGACAATAGTATGTATTTCACATTTTACATTTGACTGTAATGTGGACTTAAACAACAGCACCTGTCTACCTTGCTGTTTCGACCATGCTATCTGAAGAAGGCGGAAGCCAAAACGTTGTAGCTAATTATTAAAGTTTTCAGTTTGTCAATTACTTTTTTTCTTCTTCATTAAGTATTGGATCCTGTTCTCCTGAGATACAGAGCTGTTTTTGAATTCTCAGTTGTTGCTCTCTCTCTCTCTCTCTCTCTCTCTCTCTCTCTCTCTCTCTCTCTCTCTCTCTCTCTCTCTCTCTATATATATATATATATATATATATATATATATATCATGGATATATGTATTAATCTTATAGGGGATCGTTCAATAAAGAAACAGTCTCGTAATCGTGTCATCATCCAGCTGCCAGCAAATGGTGGCCAGGATTGTCCTGAAGTACTGTATGAGGAGAAGGAATGTGAGCCCTCATCCGTGTGCCCTGGTTTCAGGTAAGTCCTCTCAACTAACACACAAAAATACATGTTGCAGTCTTTCTGATTAAGCAATTGTTTTATTGCCATTACCAAGTTGTAACGATAAAAACACTTTTGAAGAATCCACTCATAATACCACTTTTCATGGCTATCGGATGGTAGTCCAAAATCAGTGTGAATCAGATCTACTGTGTGTAACCAGCTGTCAAAGCAATGGCGGCTTCTTTTTGTTAAGAGTCGGCTTCTGCCATCTTGCATCACAGGTTTTGAGTGAAATCTATTTTTTTATGTAACCTCCTTTGTAGATGGAAGACCCATAAATGGCGTCGCTGTCAGTTAGTGCCATGGTATGTACGTCAAGACAGTCCTGGAACTCATGAGACATGTGGCCCAGGACTACAAACAAGAGGTATGCTCTTCCAATGTCTCATACAACACACTCCATTGTACAGAACATTGCTCTCAATCCAAAGAAATGAATAGATGTATATAATCTTCACAAAATGGGATTAAAAAAACAATTAAAATATAGCTCTTGCTTACTTGACAGAAATAATTGGGGTGTGGGCTTCAATCCTACATCCAGCTGTGGTTGTATCTTTTTAAAACTTTAATAATTATATTTTTTAACTCTACTGAATAAATAACAGATGGACCACAGTTTGCCTAATGACAAATATTGAAATAAAAAAATGCAATTGTAATTTCCAG
Organism: Acipenser oxyrinchus oxyrinchus; assembly: GCA_030684275.1. Classification (NCBI taxonomy): domain Eukaryota; kingdom Metazoa; phylum Chordata; class Actinopteri; order Acipenseriformes; family Acipenseridae; genus Acipenser; species Acipenser oxyrinchus. Next base: position 9,746,055 of record CM060249.1, read on the forward strand.
ATCATTAAAATTGCAAATGTCACAACATAAAAAAGCAGTATCAGGAGGAATCTAAAGTAAACATGATGTTGAATAAAATGTTAACATTATTATTAAGTTTGAAATGGAGGGAAGAAGTACAAACAGGAATCTAAATTGCCATTACACAGCAAATAAATAAACAAACTGATTGTGGGAATTATGCATTTAAAATACTGTATTTATAATTGACAACTTTTGATGGAATGAATATATAGAAAGGTATAACACATTTAACCAAATATGCACCATCCTGATAATAGTAAATATGGCCCTAAGTCTCTTAATGCGGTGTTTGTAAAGATCCTTTGGATCCCTGTTGGATGAAGGCAAATGGTGCGGGTGAATAATCTTCGGTTCCCACTCAAATCCTTCGGCACACATTGAGCACGTGGGCGCCAACATTGTGCAGCCCTGCTTCCAGCATATCCTGTGTTTTATAGTGTAATATCTTTCATACACTACACTTCTTGATTTCTCACAGTTTTTTCCCACAGACAATTCTGATTATAAAATCAGCCAGTGATGATCTCATCTGTGACAGCTGAATAGTTGAAGTCTTAAAAGCAATAACTTTAATGATGTACTGGATGGTTTTATTATTCCAGGACTCCTGCTGTTTTAACTAATACCACAACAACAAACTATTAAATGTATCACAAATATTTTTAAAGTTTACTTTCAGCATATATGGTAATTTAAATTCTCAGATCCCTGTTTCTCTTCTGCACTAAAATTAGTGAGACCAGTCCATGAAAATGTAAAGTTTGTTACATTGGATTGTCATTAGTCCGATATTGATCACTTATCAATGGATTAAACATAACATTTTCATGGAATGGCCCTCTAACTAATTTTAATTTTAGCTAACCACAGTACTGGGAGACACACTATAAATGAGCATTGTCAATGTTTGATTGAGCATTATATTCCTGGACTTCTTGATTTGGAAGCTATACCATAGCCATGATTATGCCTTAGCCTGATGTTGACGCATGCTTTGGCATTTTTTCAAGCTACAAAGTAGTGAACACTTGCCAGTATAATTCTGACTTGAGTAAAATGATAAAGTAATACAAGGTTGCTTCTGTTTTCTCTGCAAATACACTGTATCTACTATACTGTAGCTCTCTCAGCATAGAGAACCAGATTAGATCCTCTCAATGGGCTACCTATATTGTGTTAAGGACACTGATGTTCCATTCCAGTGAATCTGTAAAACTCTCTGCTAAAACCAATACATTTAGGCCCATTGAATAGTCAGGGCTACACCTCTTGACATTGTGCAAATATCGGGGTGATTCCACCCATTAGAAGATGCCATACCCCTTCAGAACAGATAAACAAAATGGATTACATGCATGTTGTTCTTTTTTTAATATCGTGTGAACAATGACTCTCATATTTGATTGTCTGCAGCAATATCCTGTCGCAAGCAAGATGGTGGACAAGCTGACGTTGGCGAGTGCTTGAAGAATTGCAGATTTATGCCTCCTATTACTCAACCATGCCAACTGCCTTGCCAGGATGACTGCCAGTTAACCAACTGGTCTAAGTTCTCTTCTTGTAGTACAGACTGTGCAGGAGTTAGAACCAGAAAACGAGCACTTGTCGGTAAGTAAAAATCCTGCAATAGTAGAACAAACTGGAAATCCATTACTTATTGACTAGTTTGTCCCTCTTGATTGTACTGTTAATGCTGGAAAATAAAGTATGTTTTAAAATATCTTAAGAAACTTGAATGAAAGTGAGTTGAAAACATGCTCTAGTAAGCATTGCAACTTTTAACTATCCGCCAAGCAATTATATTAATGTAATTGGCAATAGTGCTATGTTGTCTTTTAAGGCAGATGGAATTGTGCAAGATCATTTATGCTATAGCAACCCAAATCAATACATTGTTATATTGTGAGTTTGTGTTAGGCCTTGTGGGGAAGTGTATAAAAGGATTAGGACGCAGTTTCAAAAATAAATAATATAATTGTATTGGTAGGATCAGGTTTATCGTCCATGGAAGGGAAACACAAGCAAACTCAACCAATTCCTGTATACAGGACCACGAGTCACTTCCGTGGAACACTTTCTGTTGACCAATCAGTCAACAGAAAGTATTCTACCATGACCAATCAGTCCAACCAGTTACTCCATATCGAGTAACTAGTGCTGCATGCAAATTTACCAATTAACCAATTAAATCTCCAGACGATCTAATCCCTGTGATTTTAGCATGGAATCTGAACCTTCTCACACCAGGCCTCAAAAGCTTGTAGAAAGAGCGTAGTGAAAAGCAACAGAAATTAGCACTACAGAAATTAGCACGACACATACAGATAGTATTTATATAGACCAAGTCGGGGGACTGGGTCCTTTACCCTGTCACAACTTGATTCTGAAATAAAAAAGAATGATTTACTTTAATCAAAAGGTTTTTAAAAAGAACAGTGTTTAAAAAAAAAAAACAGAAAAGCGGGCTCCCGAGTGGTGCATCCTGTAAAGGATGTGCCCTATAGCCTGGACGTGGCCGGTTCAAGTCCAGGCTATTCCACTGCCGATCGTGGACATGAGCTCCCAGGGGGCGGCGCACAATTGGCCTGTGGTGGGTCTGCAGTGTGTAAAAAGAAGTGGTCAGCTGACAGCACACTCTTCGGAGGACAGCATGTGTTTGGCTTCGCCCCTACTGAGTCAGCGCGGGGGTGATAGCGGTGAGCTGAGCCTAAAAAAAATCATTGACTATTCCAAATTGGGGAGAAAATGATGAAAACAATTGGCGACTACTAAATAAAAAAAAAAAAGCAAGATTCGAGATACATGTTTTCTACTATTTAGATTGCATGCTGAGTCGGTTTTGACTTGATATTCTTACTGTATTGGTACAAGTTGCAGTCATAAATAAAGGTTACCTTCTGGGGCTTATTTTTCTCTTTAGTTCACATGATATTTTCATAATGTATTATAAAAGGTGTTCATTTTCTTCATATCCAATGAAAAAAACGTAAGGGTTTCTTAATACCTCTGCTGAAAACCTTAACAGGATCCTTCAAAGGTCCACAGAGACCTCATAAAAGGGATTCATAACGTTACTGTGATAACTGCTACTAACCTCATGAACCAAATGAGTGTACTACAGTTACCAAAACATGGATGTTTTTTCTTTATGAATAATCAAATGATCCACAGAGGACCATACTGTATCAGAACCTAAAAAAATAAAAAAAATCACCAAATAGATTAATGAGACTATCCTGACAAATTCATGGGTTACAAATCCGTGCAAAAGTCCCTAAAGAATTTTTGTCAAATTAATGCATTTTAAAAGGATCTGGGTTACCATATTTGTCTTTAGATAAGGAGGAAAATTACTGCCATGGGGACCAATTTGCTGCTAGTTCTCATAGATAATGATAATGTGGTGTATCAACATAAACCATTATGCAGCACAAACATAGAGAAACAAAATAGATATGTTTTCTGTATGAATTCATTGTTGTTGATCTTTTGTGGTAGTGGCAGAGATGGTCAGAATTAGCGTTGGTTATTTCCCATATTAATTTGCCTATATAAAGACAATCACATTTTTTATGAGAAGTTTTTCTAATCTCTCTCAAAAATAACATATGAAGACATTAAATACCAGAAAGACACTGTAGGAATAAGGTGGAGTAATTAACAACTTACAAGAACTAATTAGTTCTGGCTAAAATTAGATTTGTTCCTTTAGTCTTTTTTCACTGATCAACACCATTTTAAAATACATTTATAAACTATGGCAATGACAAGTGAGTTTAATTTTCAGGGAAAAGCAAGAAGAGAGAGAAATGCAGAAACAACCAAATGTTCCCCCTCACTGAGACCCAGTACTGCCCTTGTGACAAGTACAATGCCCAGCCGGTGGGAAACTGGTCTGACTGCATTCTGCCAGATGGGAAGGTGGAGGGTATCCTGGGAATGAAGGTCCTGGGGGACATCAAGGAGTGTGGACAGGGCTATCGCAGCCAGGCCATGGTCTGCTATGATCAGAATAACCGCATCGTGGAAACCTCTCGGTGTAACAGCCACGGTGAGTTATAAGCGTAAAGATGCTATCCACCATATTTGTTTTAATCATAATGCTGGGCACCAGGTACTCTACAAATCCCATGTTCACTGTGAACCTCAGTTGACATCCTGTGCATTGGAATTTGAGAGTTATGTTCAGCCCTTTGATTGGCTGCAACATAAAGAGCTTTTCTTAGCTTGTTAGACAACATCTATTATGTGCACGGACCTACAGTATAGTCAGTGATATTAGTATTTACTTAATGTATTGTTTCTCTGTATGTATTGCTTAACAATGGCTACACTCCTGATGAGTACACTGTAGCATGCCACTAATCTCACATTGTTGTATTGTTGCACTGATCATGTGTTGTTTGAACATGTCTGAAACAGGTCCTGGCGTGTCACTATTTTATTTATAACTCATCTATCATAGAATGACTTTCTTCTCTTTCCAGCACTTTAACAAGCTTGTATTCTAATGATTCTAATGCTATTTCAGTATTTCGTTTTAAGAACTGTTCAGACATGAATCTGGATGATTTGTTCAGGTTTAGGGACTTCTACAGCTAGTACTTGGAAACTATAATTCCAAATATCACATTTGACAATAAACAGGGAGACTGGAATTCTGGAATGTGAACAGGTACTATTCATAAAGTATACCTTTTGACCACAATGTTTTGTTTTGTTTTTCTTTAAAAAGCTTTGAATTGGACTACAAACATTGTATTAGTGTTTCTGTAGTTGTCAGTTATAAGCAAAGCTTTTTCTTCAAGCAATGAGTTGTCATAACAGCACTTTCAGAAGGGAGACATCCAAAAAAGATTCAAAATGAACATTTTTTTTATTGCATTTGACAAATGACCATGCCAATAATGAAATGTAATATAATTTGGCCCATTGCCTTGTCCATTGGAGCTCGATAGCCGTCCCTATATGCTGGCAGAACTATGATGTAATGGATATTGATTGAATGAAAATGAATGCCATTGTAAACAAGCAAGTCCCAAAAAATAAAAAATTGAACAAACACTTTGTTTCAAACCCGATCAAATGCTGAAGATGATCCTCCCCAGCTCTGGATGACTGCAATCAAGTAAATAGTTGCATGTAGAAACTGGAAAACTGCTGCCAACTCCAGTTTAACTCAGTACTACAAGAGTAATTTTCAAACAACAACAACAAAAAAAAACTCTGTTAGTTGCTACTCCTCCATGCACGTTCACCTCTGCTGTTTGTCCCTTCACACTCGAAAAACTGCACACTGCAGTTCCCACTACTGTCCTCCTGTCCTCCAACAGGCTCTTTCTCTCTCTCTCTCTCTCTCTCTCTCTCTCTCTCTCTCTCTCTATTCGAACCTACCTACATATTTTTTTTTCTGGTCCGATGCAACACATCGACACAAGCTGAAAGTTGGAGGCAGGGAAAGAGGAGGACCAAACAAAGAAATGACAAGGAGGTGTAGACCTGGATAAGGGCGTCTGCTAAGAAATAAATAGACGAGAGGGCTATTTAAAGAACATTTTAATTACGTATGTGATTAGTGGGTGGATTCTCCTTTCAGAAACACAACATAGTTCCAAAGAAAAGGAACACTAGACTCTGTGTTGGCACTTTCACACCTAGTTCGTTTGACCCTTTGATGCAGATTGAAGTTCGGTTTGCGTGAAGTTAAATGTGAAACCTCTGATAATCGCATCAAACCAAATCACTTGAAATGGTGGGCTCGGTTTGCTTGGAAGGGTACTCGGTACGTTTTTGTCACTTTGCTCCGTTTCAGCTTTTTGCCATGTGAAACTAAACGTGTTCCAGTTCACTTGGAAACGAACCACTCCAAACAGTGAAGCAAGTCGTGGAAGTGACGTACTTCAGCAAGCACCAAAAAAAGTGTCTCCCCTTGTCGCACATACGCAACGCAGAGCTTGTCAAAAAAACACACACACAAGACACCATAATGTCACATGTACACAACAGCACATCACCGAAAAATACTTTGGGTCTGATTTACTAACTGGTGCAACGCGGGGCTATTCAATGAAATAATAGTGTTTGAGATTGAATTACTATTGCAGCAAGCATGTTCTTTAAGCATAAGAGCAAAACTGTCACAAGCAAAGAAAAGTATGAAGTGACAATTGAATAATGATTTGCACATACAGATAGAGCACAGATCATACTAGCCTTATATGTAGGTCCCCGGAAAATTCACAATATCACGAATTTCATAGAAATCATGTATTTGACTGCCTACCGTGAAAAATATGCATTTTATTTTCCTTACAGTATTTTACATTAATGTTCACCTCCCCTGTTCATTTCATAATTTTATCAAGTAGAAGCAACGCTACAGTAGCTGTATACAGTCTGGCGTCAATGCATGCTCATTTGGTTACTAGGGCAACGGGGTCAAACAAACACCGGCTTCAAGATTGGAGAATTCCTCATACTGTACAATGACGTAACATGCAAGTCAGAGGCGGGAAGTGTTCAGACCTTCGAAAAGGGGACATTGCATGCAGATGGTGGGATTATGTTTTGCTCAACTTGTAATGTGTCTTTGGATCATCTAAGGAAAGCTACTATTGACAAGCATCTTGACAGCGCAGTACATAAAAACAAGAAAATCAAACTTGAAGTTCAGACTAAACAATTACCGAACAAGCATGTCACAATCACAGGATTTTTTAAAAAGAGCACAGGAAGTGGAGAAACACATAATGTCAACACGTTTGAATTAGAGGAAGCCTTTGTGCAGCAAACATACCGATACAACGGCTGGCCAATGAAATATTACAACATTTTTAAATGAAAAAAATCCCCAATTGTGGAGCTGCGTGCCTAACAGTGACACACATAGTTGAGAGTAGCACACAAATAATTTTTAAATAGCAAAATGAATGATTGAGTCTGTTTTGCGTGTATGCGACGAGGCCACTGATGATCAAGGCAACTGTGTTTTGTACATTATTTTCATCCCACAGAGCTTTACATCTGCTAATTCTGAGGAGCTTACTGATTACTTTGTAGATACACTGCATCATTAAGACGCTTGTGGAGAATGGCATTGATTTCAATTGTGTTTCTGCCTTTGTAATAGACAATGTAACAGAGGGAGAAACACTAGCTGTTTATGTCTATGCTTAGTCGTATACAATGTTTTTTATTATTATTATTATTATTATTATTATTATTATTATTATTATTATTATTATTATTATTTTTTAGGTTGATAGGCTCCAGTGGCATATGTGATGTTATATAATTTACTAATATTTTGATGGTGGTCTGTGGTTTTAAAACTTCATACAAAATATTTTTTGTTTTTATGAAGAAAAACACAAAAGCTTTGGTTTTGTCATTTCAGGTCTACAGTCAACATTTCTCCCACGTTTAATATTTTCGGATTAAAGGCAGCAAAATAGGCTGTGGGAATGACACGGTCATTGTAATAAATGTGTCATAAGTTCATATATATATACACTATAGTACTGTGTGTAAACCTCATGCATAATTCCGCATGTTGAATTCCGCATGTTGAATTCCGCTTGTTGAATTCTGCATGCTGAATTCCGTGCATTGTGACAACTTGCAAACGAATCATTTAGCTTGCTTTATTTGTGCATATAATTAGCTTAGTAAATAGAGCTACCGCTGGTTCATTTTTGCTCGTGATGTGGATTCCCCCTGCCGCACGGTAATTCTGGTCATTTACTGCCGTTGTGTGAATGAGACCCTTAATTTATCAGCTTTATGTCCTTTATATAAATCACACATGCATGCCCATGCATATTTGGTCATTTTAAATAAACTCATACCAATGACACAATTAGACCATAATAACATGCAAAATGCTGAACTTCCACAGAAAGTCCTTTAAATAGGATCATGAGGCACATATGAACTGACTACATCAGTTCATGTTGTTAAATCCCAGGTTTTGACTTGTTAATTTTCAGTCTTTGAAATGTTTCTAAAGGTAGTGTCCAGAAATCTCTGTTCTCTAGTAAAATCCGAAACTCTGTTAAGGCCTTATTATTTCTCTTGTGTTAATATGGGATTATTTATACCTAGAATGTCAGAACGGTTTATTTTAATTTGTCTGCTGCCTTATTAGTGTGAGATTATATTCCCCAAAGCGATGATTAAATGAGAGCCATTGATTTGTCCTGACATTATAAAGCTCTTTCTGTTGCTGAAAGGCTTACTGTAAGGATTAGAGGAGTATCTGTGATTTACTGACGGTTTATTAAACAGCTGTGCACTGCAACAATGTTTAAGGGTAAAAGTGTCTGACATCCTTTTTTATTCATGATTTTTTTATTGTATTATTATTATTGATTTGTATGTAGTGGCTCATTGGTTACTGCAGTGTTTGAAAACAGGATTGGGGGTGGCTTTATCTCTGACCCAACACATAGACAGAGAGATACTGTAGATACAAAGACCATACATGTAAGAGGTAGCTAAAGGTTTTATTTAACTTTAATTCTGAGGTCCTGTCAGGATGTGAGTGGTGCAGGGGTGATGAAATGTCCAAACTGCGGGTTATTTACAAAGGGAATGGTCCCCGTTTATTATTATGTACAACAAAACAAGGAGGTTTGTCCCTGCTACCATCAATGGTATTGGGGATGCTGGAATTGCAGGACCAGAAACAAAAAAGGGGTAAACAAAACAATAACCCAGAGTCCCGACAGCACAGGCACGGGTTGCGGTTGTGACAGGTGCTCCAGTGCGGGGACGGGTTGTGGTGCTGTGCACAGGTAGTGGCTGCAGCTTTGAGTTCGCTGCTCATCTGCAACACAAAAACAAAACAAAAGCACAGCGCTCCAGCGCAGTAGTGTTTCAGCGTAAGGGGCCGTACTCACGTAGCTGTGTTCCCTTTGTACTACTGATCTCCTCCCTGTGATCAGTGCGACACCATGCTCTATCCAATTGTCGCACGCAACACAGCTGATCACAGTAGAGTCGTTCAGTAGTCTTACAGATACAGCCTTTTCCCAAGATGGCTGACTTCCGGTTTCGTCCTACCATAGAGTCGGCCCGTCCCTGTGAAGGCGTACCACTAACCTTACTTAGCGCCCTTTCTGGTCGGGAGGTAGATTTGCAGCTCAGATTCCTTCTCTCCCGTTCACAGGTCCTTACAGCCCACCCATGACCTCTCTCTGTAGCCTCAGACAGCAAATTAACACTGAATACAAGTGTGGGGGAAGGGATTATGTTGAGTTGAAGCGAATGGTTTACATGTAATAAGGAATTTTTTACAGAAAAATGACAGCATTAAATGTACTGTTTTGAGACCATTCTTCATATGATCAGGAACAGAAATGCAATGATGCATTCTGTGTGTATCTTCTGCACCTGGTCAAAGCCTGAACTGACAAAGTGACCTATTTCTGAAATATACATCCAAATGCACTAAGCTCCATACATGGAGCATGGCTGTATCACCAGCCTTAGCATGCAATGAAAGAGGTACAGTATATATCTGCAGTATTGAATATGATGAGCAGAATGTTATTGTTTGTGTTCATGGTAACTCATATTTCAGTTTGCACACATTCCTGGGGTCTTTTTTGTAGCTACTATAGTAGGGGAACACTGATAAAGATTTTCTTGTCCGATTCCGATAGCCGATGGTTATCTACCCATATCCGCCGATACTGATTGGATACCGATAATAATAGATAGTGCAGGTAAATTACTAGAACAAGACAGAGGGCCTATGTAAATTCTTATTTTAAGCATACATTATTTAACATAAAATGGCACAGTAATCAATTCCTGCTTCAATATGATGCCGAATACCGAATATACCAATGTATATTAAGCAAGATAAACACAAATTACAAAAGGTAATTTTGAAGTACATTGTGTAATAATAATAATAATAATAATAATAATAATAATAATAATAATAATAATAATAATAATAATAATAATTTAAACCATCAGGTGCTCCCGAGTGGCGCATCCAGTAAATGCGCTCCGCGTGGAGTGCAGGATGTGCCCTATAGCCTGGAGATCGCAGGTTCGAATCCAGGCTGTGTCACAGCCGACCGTGACCGGGAGTTCCTAGGGGACGGCGCACAATTTGCTGAGCGCTGCCCTGGTAGGGAGGACTTAGGTCGGCAGGGGAATCCATGGCTCACCGTGCATCAGCGACCCCTGTGGCCGATAGGGCGCCTGTGGTTCTGCAGTGGAGCCTCCAGATCTGTGTTGTCCTCCGGCACTATAGGTCTGGTGGCATTGCTGTGGATCTGCAGTGCGAAAAATGACGGCTTGGCAGGAGCACGTTTCGGAGGATGCGTGTTCCAGATGCCGTTTCGAGTCGTGGGGGTTGTGAGCGGTGAGCCGAGGATACAGATAATAATTGGGCATACTAAATTGGGGAGAAAACTGGGGTAAAAATTGGCGACAACTAAATTTAAATAAATAAATAACTTAAACCATCAATGGATTCAGCCTATTTTTTTTTTTAAAGCATCAGAATGATATTCTACTCACAGTTCATCGTTGGATTTAATGTAGCATCAAGTCTGTTGTGCTGCACACAACTCGGCTATTCTATTTATTATCAGATATTTAAATCAGATATTTATAAAAAAAAAAATCCAAACACCGCTCTTTTGAGACATATTTACTGCAGGATGATCGCACGTTACACAGCACTGGGAAAATTACTGTCTCAGTGTTCTTGTGTCATTAGTAAGCGCGCCTGACCAAACATTAAATTCTGTGCTGGAAGAAATTCAAGCATGAACATCGGTGTTCGTTATTGGCTGAAATAACACAAACTGCCGATAGCCCATTGTGGTTTTTTTTTTCCTTATATCGGTGCCATGCCGATAGGCTACCGATTATCGGTGCACCCCTATACTGTAGGTGTATCCTGGGATTAGTGGTTCTGGGCAGGATTAAAAAAATACATCTCCCTATATCCCTTGTAAGAATAATACTGCCATAGGTAATTCATATGTTTTATGCAAATACATTATATTTGTTTAATTTGTACTGCAGTTAAATCAAACATTAGAAATCCATCCATTGTATACATTCAAGTAGCCATTCACTTTACAAAGGGCCCCGGGGTATATTTCACTGTAACATAGTTTCATTTTCAGTGTCTGAATATAACCATTCAGCTTTTCAGTCAAGATGCATGCATTTATGTAATTGTAATTGTATGTAAATGGAATGTCAGTCACTAAAGATACAATTGTCAGAACACATAATATACTGCATCTGCTCATTCTAAATTCCCATTCTTTCAAAATGTCCTTTCAGGCTATATTGAAGAGGCCTGTATCATCCCCTGCCCCTCAGACTGTAAACTTAGCGAATGGTCCAACTGGTCACGCTGCAGTAAGTCTTGTGGAAGTGGTGTGAAAGTACGCTCTAAATGGCTCCGTGAAAAACCTTACAATGGAGGAAGGCCGTGCCCTAAACTAGACCATGTCAACCAGGTAAAGAGTTTTTGTTTTACTGTATAAACTGTGATAGGGCAGAGGCCCTACACACTGGGGAATGTGTGTTTTGTGGATGCTTGGCACAGCCCCAATATAATTGTTGAATTGCATGCCGGTACCGTGGTAACTTTGCAGTTTACCTGTCTGTGGTTTACCACACTTGCCTTCTCTTTTCTATGCTTAAGTACACTTTCCTATGGTTTTAACATGATATGCCACACTTTTATAGTAGTAGAAATAGTATCTCATTACGATAATCATTTGGTTTTGTATCTATTGCATTGTTTGCTTTGCCTTTTGATAACTTTTTTTTTTTTTTTTTTTACCAATTTTCCCAGGAATTGCCAGTAATTGTAAGCATTCCAATATATTCAAAATATTGTGAAGGTTTAAAACTACAGAAGATGACATCTTTATTGCTATTAATTATCTTCGAAGTTAATTATCATTTATTAAAATAAATCGCTAACTCAGGAAACATAAAATATAGTGAATAAAAAGGGAAAATATTGTTGCTGAATTGTTCTATCCCAGACATCAATTTCTTAAAAGCAGTTGCGTTTTTACCAGTATCAGTGAAATTACCATCTGTACTGTCCTCACATTGATGCACAGGCTTACTGCAGTGTCTAATAGGATGTCTTCCCAGAAGAAGTCACACAATACAATTCATTTGATCCTCACAGGTGGTTTGCAATGTAAAAAAGCTCCTGGAGAGTGGCATTTCATCCTAAAACTAGACAAAGACAGACCTTTGAATTAAACCCAGTTAGTTTCAAGCAGCACATTCCTCTAAAGATTCATCCAATTTGGGTGAAGATTGGATCAAATACCCTAATGTTACATACACCTACCCCTCAAGACAGCAGGTTTTTAAGTTTGAAGAGAGTTGTATTTTGTAAAACAAATGCTCATTCTATTGTTATAATATGTGGCAGTTTGTCAGATTTTTATTTTATTTTTATTTTTTTATATTTGTTATATATATATATATATATATATATATATATATATATATATATAGCCTGAACAAAGCTGATTTTTTTTCCCCCAATGCTTTTGTCCCCTGTACCTCTCTGACTGACTGGATACATTGCATACATCTCTGCAGGCCCAGGTAAGACTACACATTATCATGAGCCATATCTATTAAGAGCGCTGCATACAGTAATCAAGCATACACATTTCTGTAATACTAAATTGATATAAGACATATTGATTTTCTTGAACTAGGTGTATGAAGTGGTCCCATGTCATAGTGACTGCAGTCAGTATGTCTGGGCAGCTGAACCATGGAGTGTGTGGAAAGTGAGCTATGTTGATCTGAAGGAGAACTGTGGAGAAGGTGTACAGACAAGGAAAGTCAGGTAATGCCACCAAGGTTAAGTCTTAAAGATGAACCTTTTATTAAACATTGCTGTCATTGTTTAAACATGTAAAGCTACACTCTTTATTAAGGCTGCCACGTTTTCATTTTTTTGTAAACATGTTAATGTAAACTGACCGGCACCATTTGAAGATGGGTGAGACCTTGTCAAGAAAGCAAATACTGATACAGTATATTATATTACAGTCATTTAAAAATAAATAAAATAAAAATACCTTGCAATTGGATATTAAACAGCAATTCACATGTACTACAGTACTAAGCAGGCTAATTAACATAAAGCACAGTCATACACACACACCAACTGCAGGTTAAGTTTCACTTCCATCAAACATTCTATAATTCTGCAGGTAATAGACACAACCAAACTAGGAATAGAAATAAACAGTATTTTGGCAATAAGACTGCTTTAGATTCACAACATCTGGGCTTATTATTATTATTATTATTATTATTATTATTATTATTATTATTATTAGTCGTAGTAGTAGTCGTAGTAGTAGTAGTATTAGCGATCGCGGTTACAGGACATGACCGCGCGTCTATTAGCGCGAACCCACCACCACGCGTCCATCACCGCAACCCCATCACCACATGACCCAATACAGCACTACCCTATCACCGCCTGACCCAATACAGCGCTACCCCATCACCCTGGACACCTTTACAGCGACAGACCACCACCGCGAGCCCTGTTACAACGCATCACTGCGCACAACTTTGTTTTGGTACTGTATGCCAAATAATAATAATAAAAAAGTGCTTTTAACGTGAAGTGCTTCTGAAGTGTCCTTTATCGAAACTCTGCATGGAAAATATGTCTTTACTGAAGAAGAGCAACTTGTTAAGGTAATGTGTAAAATATAAAATAACTTAAGACCCTGAATGCATCTCGGGCAGGCAGCAAGTATAGCTACAAAGATGTGTCGGTGATGCGTTGTAACGGGGCTTGCAGTGGTGGTCTGTCGCTGTAATGGGGTCCCACGGTGGTAGGGTTGCGCTGTACTGGGTCACGCGGTGGTGGGGTTGCGCTGTACTGGGTCACGCGGTGGTGGGGTTGTGCTGTACTGGGTCACGCGGTGGTGGGGTTGTGCTGTACTGGGTCACGGTGGTGGGGTGCGCTGTACTGGGTCACGCGGTGATGAGGTTGTGCTGTACTGGGTCACGCGGTGGTGGGGTTGCGCTGTACTGGGTCACGCGGTGGTGGGTTGTAGGGTCTGGATACGGTTATCACACACATCAGTGGTTCCACATAAAGAGAATAATGTGCATTACATTCCACATGCCAGCTGAATATTCATTTTGGCAGGAAGTTGAGTCAGATCAGGTACATTGTGGATTCTAGAAAAATACATCTTTGCGTGAAAAAAGCTATGTTGTTTTAGAATAAAATGGCTTTTAGTCAGTATGTGATTGCAACATAATAGAAAAATACATAGGACTTGTCTGCTGCTTATTGTTTGTTTATAGTTTATGGATTTTCTAAGTATTTAGGCGTTTAAAGGTGGCAGTCTTACTATTTATATGGATGGCTAAAACACCTACATATTACTAAAACACGTTTCTCTCAACATTCGGTTTCATAAGATGTATGCAAAACACCATAGATGGGCCCTCGGATCCTGTAGAAGATTATCTCTGTGACCCTGAAGACATGCCTCTCGGTGCCAGAGAGAGCAAGCTGCCTTGTCCTGAAGACTGTGTTTTATCTGACTGGGCACCATGGAGTCGATGTCCTTTGGTATGACCTATGCAATTTTCTGACATTACAGTGGATAAAAAACAATCAAATCCGTATTAGGAAAAAGTGAGTGATGGAGGCTGTAAGATCTTATCCAAAGGAGCATGTGGAATGTGGATCGCATTTACAGGACCTAGACATCCATGTTTTTTGACTGACTCAAAAATGTAGTTTCTTGGTGAAATCTCATTATTGTGCATATTGCAGAGAGAAGTTTGTATTTACTCTATTGGCTGTGGGATGTCTACAGCATTAGCACATACAAAATGTAATTATCTGTTCAGAAATTAAGGATGCATTCCTGTGTTCTTGGATCTCGAGAGGAGAGGCAGTGAAATGAGAATGTTTTGTTTTGTCCAAATAAAGATTCACAGCCCACCCACCATATGAAACATTTGTTTTATGTGCAAAATGCTATTTTCTTTTGATATTTTTCTATTCAAGTTTAAAATCTAAAATCTTGAAATCCTGGACAAACCCTGACTAACTCATAAATATACTTGTTTTTTTTTTCTTTTTTGAAGTCCTGTAGTGGAAATAGCACTCATGAACGATCTGCATATCCCATAAGGCAGCCTGGAGAAGGAAGAGATTGTCCCAGTTTCACAGAAACTGAGGCATGCAGTCTGAACAAGAACTGCTACCACTACACATACAATGTCACAGGTAATAAACAACACAACAACGCAACTTCAGGCTTACAGTCGTTGAATCAGAATTGCAGAAACCTTTTTTGCAACTTCTCCCACAGGCATAATAAGGTCTTTCTAAATATACGTAAACCAGCACTGATAGAGTTCAAAGGGCTTCATGGTTAAGGATTTTAATGTACCAGCAACTCTTGAATCTGCACTTGCTCCAGTTTGCTTCACAATTCCCTGGAGCCACTGCAGGCTCTTCACTGAAGTCACAATTATTTACTGGCTTTTGGAGTTTTCTTAAAGCTCCAGTATCCCATAATTTCACACTAAAATATAAATATTTTGTTCCGCTTCATCAAAATACTATACTAATTATAAAAACGATAGCGTATGATTGACTTTTTGTTCACCAATTCTGAAATATGTATTCGCATGTATGACAAGTATAACATGATGGTAATTTGTATCTGTTGTGTGCCAAATTATACAGTTATTATAGTTTGGTTGAGAAGGCCCAGTCTTACAGCAAAACTGTTCTGTTTCATTATTAGTCTTTTCAAATGAAAATCAGAGAGTAAAGTTGAAACCAGGTAGGTGAGGTGGTTGCATACATAACTGTATTAATTTGCTCAACAGAACAGAAATGAGTATTTTACATAGTCTTTGATTTCACCTGCCTGATTTGGAAATCCCTCCTGTCGCTTTGGCGCAAGCCTGTGCATTCATGCTGATTCACTTAAAAGCATATCAAATTCAGTGCTTGTCATGGGGCTTTGAGAACACCTGTTTGTATTGCTCTGTCCTACACTTCACAGCAGCTGTCCTAATGATAGTGCTTTCTTTAATAGACTGGAGTACATGTCAGCTGAGTGAGAAAGCTGTTTGTGGCAATGGTATTAAAACACGGATGTTAGACTGTGTTCGAAGTGATGGCAAGTCTGTCGATCTCAAGTACTGCAAAGAGGTAGGTTTGATCAAACT
Organism: Acipenser oxyrinchus oxyrinchus; assembly: GCA_030684275.1. Taxonomy (NCBI): domain Eukaryota; kingdom Metazoa; phylum Chordata; class Actinopteri; order Acipenseriformes; family Acipenseridae; genus Acipenser; species Acipenser oxyrinchus. The sequence goes on from CM060249.1 coordinate 9,762,330, forward strand.
TAGTGTCATTCTTTCTCAGTACACATAGTTATTTAGCTCTTCTCTGACATGTTTTCCACCAGTCACTCACACACTGTTTAGTACAATTACAGATAGTTCCTAGAAATAATTTCTTTTTTCTTTTAAGTTTTTTGACCAATCACACCCGTACAAAAAAGTGGGACCAATACCATAAAGATACTATTATAAAACCCTTGCATAACCAGTAGTGGACCACATCATTACCAGCAAAGACATTTACACCGACTTCATTTTTTTGGTATCGGGGGGATGTTTTTTCGGTTTTTATCGGTTAAAAATGAAAATCAGAAGCCCTCATTATATATCATAAACAAGCTAATAGTGCCTATTTGAAACAAGAAAGTGTATATGAAAAAATCTAGGAAAAGTTTATTGAACCTGAATATGAGATACCTATATATGAGGGATCAACTGTTGTGAAATTGAAGATAAAAAACCTGGAGTCCAATTTGAAACAGATGGTTTAAAATGTTTGAAGGTTCACAAGATTGAGCTTCAGAACATAAATTTGAATGTATTTTACCATATCATTTTAGCCTATTTTGTTCCCATTCATCTCTTGTCATTAAAATGTATTTAACTGCAAAACAGTAGACTATTTTTAGAAACATCTTTTTTATGTTAACACTATTTATATTTCACCAATGTTTCCTCCTAAACAAATAGTTATGATAACCTCAAGCAGATGGAGTCCAGATGGTTTGTATCTACACACAGATGTTTTTTCTCACCTTTTGAACAGCATATAGCTACTACAGTAACCACTTCATGGATTCACTAGATGTGTAGTCTTAATATACAAACAAACTGTACATTAAGAATCTCATTGTGTACAACCCTCAGGGTTATATAGTAATTCACCTCCCATCATAATTTAACCCATGAGATAATTCTCAGCAAGAGACAGCCGGTTACTCTAAACTGTGAAACATGTTGTTGACTGTTCCCATTTGTGCAGAGAACACAGATATTTTTTTTCATGTTTCTGACTGTCCAAATTATAGCCTTCCTGATACAGAAGACCTTAGGCATGTGCTTTGCCTAATGGAACCAGGCAATACAAGGTCATTCAAGATAACTTGACATATTTGACTTGACAAATGTTAAATGCTGATAATCTTTTCTTACAGCTTGGTTTGGAGAAAAACTGGCAAATGAACATGTCCTGTGTTGTGGAATGTCCCGTGAACTGCCAGCTGTCAGACTGGGCTGCCTGGTCAGAATGCTCTGAGTCCTGCGGACTATTAGGTAAACCTCATTATTTGGGTTACCAGATTTCCGGAGTGAAAAACCAGGACTTTTTTTTTTTCCCAATGCAGTGAAGCTATAGCAACGCCAAAGCAGTTAAAATAATATTATACATATATATATATATATATATATATATATATATATATATATATATATATATACAGTGCCTATATATATATATATATATATATATACAGTGCCGTGAAAAAGTATTTGCCCCTGTCTGATTTTCTGCATTTTGCACATTTTTCACATTGTATTTGGTCAGATTTTTTGTGGGTTGTAGTAGTATATAGAGGGAGTCTGAAAGAAAAATGACACCAAAGTTTGGTGCTTCTTTCATTTGTTTGGTGTGCAAGGTAATCAAACATGCCATCTTCAGATGTGAAAAATTATTGCCCCCCGAAGTTAACTCAACCCAATTAAAGGGATAATTGGGGTCAGCTGTTTTAGTACTTTGGTTAACAACCAGGCCTGATTTGGGCCAGCCCTGCCCAATATAAATCGGACTAACTTTGGCCCTTACCATCACAGTGAAGTTATCAGCACACAGGTTCTAGAGACACATCGTGCCACAAACAAAAGAAATTCCTGAAGACCTCTGGAAAAAAAGCTGTTGATGCCTATCAGTCTGGAAAGGGTTACAAAGCCATTTCTAGGCTCTGGGCCTCCACCGAACCACAGTCAGAGCCATATTGTACAAATGGAGAAAGTTTGGGACAGTAGTGAATCTTCCCAGGAGTAGCCGTCCTGCCAAAATCTCTCCAAGAGCGAGGCGTAAAATCATCCAGGAAGTCACAAAGAGAACCCTAGAACAACATCCAGGGATCTGCAGGCCTCTCTCTCCTCAGCTAAGGTCAGTGTTCATGACTCCATCATCAGAAAGACACTGGGCAAAAATGGGATTCATGGCAGAGTAGCAAGGCGGAAACCATTGCTCACTAAGAAGAACATGAATGCTCGTCTCAAGTTTGCCAAAAAGCACTTGGATGATCCTCAAGAGTTCTGGAACAATGTTCTATGGACAGATGAGTCAAAAGTGGAACTTTCTGGCCGACATCAGCCCCGTTATGTCTGGCGAAAACCAAACACTGCATTCCACAGTAAGAACCTCATACCAACAGTCAAGCATGTTGGTGGTAGTGTCATGGTTTGGGGATGCTTTGCTGCATCAGGACCTGGATGCCTTGCCATCATTGAGGGAACCATGAATTCTGCTCTGTATTAGAGAATTCTACAGGAGAATGTCAGGCCATCCGTCCGTGAGCTGAAGCTGAAGCCCAGCTGGGTCATGCAGCAAGACAATGATCCAAAACAAACAAAGCAAGTCTACATCAGAATGGTTGAAGAACAAGAAATTTAAAGTTTTGGAATGGCCTAGTCAAAGTCCAGACCTAAACCCCATTGAGATGTTGTGGCAGGACCTGAAACAAGCAGTTCATGCTCGAAAACCCACAAATGTCACTGAGTTGAAGCAGTTCTGCATGGAGGAGTGGGCCAAAATTCTTCCACGGCGCTGTCAATAACTACAGGAAACGTTTGGTTGCAGTTATTGCTGCTAAAGGTGGCGTAACCAGTTATAGGGGGCGATTACTTTTTCACACGGGGGCATTGGGTGTTGCATAACTTTCTTTAATAAATAAATGAAATATGTATCAAATTGTTGTGTTATTTGTTCACTCAGGGTCCCTTTTATCTAATATTAGGTTTTGGTTGAAGATCTGATAACATTTAGTGTCAAAAATATGCAAAAATGCAGAAAATCAGACACAGGGCAAGTACTTTTTCACAGCACTGTATATATATATATATATATATATATATATATATATATATATATATATATATATATATATTGTGATGATTTGCCGCCTTGTCACAGGTTTTTCCTCAAAGCAGACACTTGACAACCAGATGCAAGAAGACGCCGTAGCGTGTGTTTATTATTTTTAAACACTGAAAAGAAAATAAAGGAAACAAACCTAACCCGGTCTCGGGTCCTGACTAAACAGATGGTTCCCTAACTAATGACGGGGCAGGCTAAGCCTGTTACCTCATCTCCAAAACCAAATCGTAATCCAAATACTCTTTTCAAAATGTCGTTGACCAGTTCTCACAATAATAATAATATTTTCTTTGTTCACTCTCCCACTCTCCCACTCTCCCTACCATCACCCTCAGTATAACACACATATGCACACCCTTTTAACCAGTGTCAATTACCACCTGTAATTGACTTTACCTGGAATTAGTCCTGACTATAACCTCTACTGGGTCCTAATGCCCCAGGTATGGTCTTTACACACCAACCATTCCATGTTTAATTTGTTTGTTCACCATCCAGTTAGTTTATGTGGTCCTTCCACATTCTTTATGGGTTTTTTTTAAACCAATTCCTCACAATATATATATATATATATATATATATATATATATATATATATATATATATATATATATATGTATAATATTTTTAAAATCAGTTATATAAATGGCTGTGTTAATCAAGCAATAATTGTCCAGGAAGTTAAACAGAATAATAATCATTAAATGCATAATCAGAATTATTAAACTATTAATTATTAATAATTATTAAATGATTAAGTCTTCCATTAACTTCCATTAAAAATGTGAATACACAATAGCAGTACCAAAACATTAACAATTTTACTGGTTCTGACTCGGACAAAAACTGGGAAAATCCCATTTTTCCGGGGATGTCTGGTAACCCTACTTATTAAGTATAACTTGTATGCATCACATACAGGACATTAACTTGAAATCAAACCAAAATAAATGCAGTTTGCACAAACTAATATTGTAATTCAAAATAGAGACAGATTGTAATATGTACTAAACTAGAACTCTTATTTCTGACTCTTAACACTAAAGTGTTTGTTCCAACTATCACAGAACAGCATAGAGAAAGGGATAGATTCTAATGCTCAGCATACAGTTAAATGCCCTCAGTTCATCCCTGAAAAAGAGTTCTATAAACTAAGACACAAACAGTTTTTCTGCCCAAGCAAGAATTATCCTGTGCTTTAGGCTCATATTCATCACATCTACCATATTCAATAAATAATTAAAACCATTTAATTGAAATGTGTTCAGTGATCAGGTGAAGTAAATGGTGGCCCGCTAATTAAACAGAAATTTTCATGGGGGTTGGAGGGGTATCTTTGAAACTGCCTTAGGTAGGTTTTCACCAATCTAGCTTTTTAGAAGGAATAGGCAGCTGGAAAGACTAATTATAATTTGTAAGTTTGTTTGCTGCTGGCTGTGATAAAATTAATAGACATTAGTATGAGTTATACTGAATAATATCTGTAAGGATTGGTTTGGAGCCTGTGTAATTACATTTTTATTATTATTATTATTATTATTATTATTATTATTATTATTATTATTATTATTATTATTATTATTTGACCTCAATTTCTAAATTGCCATTATTTAAACAACCAATGGTTTGATACAGGTTGAGACTTTTCCACTTAAGTAAATATTGGAATACAATGCATAAAGGTGATAAGGGTACTTTAACTTTCAGTCTAATCTTACTTACTGGGACAAAAGATGGGCAAACCCAAGGGGAAGGGTTTGCTGTAAGTTTTTCAAGTTCATCAGGTCATGTAGAATAGATGAATTGCAGCAAATCGTTATTTTTATTCTTATTTATTTTCCGTTCTATTATTATGGCCCTGCTTTGAGGAAACATGCTATAATTATGTGGAAGTAGAAGTAATGACAGTGGAAAGGTGAGTTCAAGTAGTTTGAAAGTAGAATAAAACAAATGGGTGATACTACTTTTTGAAATAGACAGTGGATATGATCTAGGTCTAGGTTCTTCCTATATGATTTAATGTTGTTAAGGATTAAATGTATACACTTTTTCCCCAGCACTACTGCAAAGATCTGGTTACAGATATTTTCTAAAGAGGATTGTATCCCTTAATCTGCTTGAAAAACAGGTTTTTGATGCTGGTGCATTTTTACTTTAGCAATTTTTTTTATGAAAAAACAAAATCCCTGAACCTTCCTCAAATTACACTTAACTGTGATCCCATCATTTATAAACTACTCTGTGGCAAAAAAGCTAGAGCTATAAAGCAAATCCCATTGTCCTTAACAAAAAATCTATAATCTCAAATCTGGTTTTGTAAAAAAGAAGACATTGAACATTTCAAAAGCTAAAAGCATCAAAAATGAAATGAAAATGTAGCACATATTTAGATGATGTGTGAAGAAGAAAGGGATTATAAGAAATACTAAATGATGTTAAATCTCTAAATGCTTTTTCTGTACAATAGGTCAGCTATAAATACAGTCAACCAGTAAACTGGTATCTACCTTGGTTCTGGAAATAAGTATCAAAAATCTATGTTTTGGAGTTATTTTAAATTTAAAAAGAAAAGCTGAAATGTTCATTGTAATTCTACTTCAGTAGGAATTGGTAAAGGCTGAACTACTTCTGAATAAAAACAGGACGACATGTAAAGTGTATTTTTCTTGACACTAAAAAGATGCAAAGCAGTCCCTTGTGGTGTTATCTGTGTACACTATGTGTCAATTGTAATGCTGCTCACTGGCGTATCTGGCATCACCTTTGTTTCAGGGAAAATGTGGCGTAAGAGAACTGTGATCCAGCCTTCTCAAGGGGACGGCAGGCCGTGTCCTTCACAGATGGAGCAGTGGAAACCCTGTCCAGTCAAACCCTGCTACAGATGGCAGTATAGTCGGTGGTCTGAATGCAAAGTTGATGTATGTCAATACAGGATTCCGTCAGAAGCAAATTATTCGCACTTTCAAGGACTTTTATCGGTGTCGTTCTTTTTTAGATACTCATTAGGGGGCTGTCTAGTCACTGTAAAAACCCCATCTGCCTGGTCTTCCTTTAAAATACCAGTAGAACCTTCTGTTTACATGAGAGTAAAGAGCCATTTTACGGTAATCTTAATGCACTGAGACTGGATGTGTAGATCAGGTCACTGCTTTATGTGTATTTCCTCATGTCTAAATGTTGTGTGATGCTGTAGGTGAGCTCCAGTGATGACATTTTGGATAGCATTAATATAATCCAATCACCAAAAAACTTAATTTCAAAGTAAATCATTTTCTTAGATTGTTCTTGATTTACTACATGTAAAATTGTACAGGATTTATAGGGAAGTGTTGTTATGCAGACCTTTATTCAATCACATGAATCCTATAACCTGCTAAAGCAGGTACAATGCTGCATTAAAATACATTTCTTGACCTTTCTTTTGATAGGATGCTCAGTGTGGAGAAGGTGTGAGGTTCCGGAACATCTCATGTTTTGTGTTTGACGGCTCCAAGGAAGATCATGGAAGCACAGTAGATGAGGAGCGTTGTGAAAAGGTGGAGCCTTCTGTAGATGGAGACAGAGACATTATACTTGAAGAGATGTGTGCTGTCCCATGTCCAGGTACAGAGAACGCTATGAACATAAAACTGTGTTTTGATTTAGTTTACACAAATACAGTTATATATAATCCATGTATTCACTGTGTGCTAAAATAATTGGTATAGCAATCTGTTCACGGCATTAACACCTGATTAAATCCTTTTGAAGGCTATATCTTGGGAACCACTTGTGGAACTATGATTAAACTATGTATTGGCATTGTTTATGAGTAGGTATTCCACATGCTGTGGATGCAGCTCGTGGAGACCTAGTTTTCCAAGACACAACCTACAAGCATTAAGTCTGAGTTGTTCAGTCCAGGTTTAGATTAAAGATCTTTCAGAACCTAGCCTGTAATCTGGGGGATATCTACGGATTACCAATTCCCAGTCGATCATATATTTGAAATCAGTTCAAATTGTTACTGTAGTAGGATTTTATTAGGGGGCGTCTTAACCACAATACAGACGAGCCAGGCTCATCTGCATTCGTGGTTATAGAGCGCTTAACCTCATCTTATCGACAGGGAACAGCATCTCTCAACACTGCCCATTACATTAGTTTATAAAGATCATAATGTATAACCCTTAGCTCAAAATGAACAATGTTTATTAACAGTTAATAAACTAAAAAGTGGCTCTTAAAATAAAGTGTGACCAGTTTTTCTATATGTATTGGGTTCATTGTGTATTACGAGCAGGAATTTTGAACTCACATACTGCTGGAAGCCAATTTAAGTTGAAATTGAGTTTGCAGGCCTTTAAAGCACATTACCATTTTATTGTTTTATGAAAGCAATCTTTTTTAATTTAGACACCAGATGATGGAACTAGAGAGTTTATCTATGCTGCAAGGACCCGAAAAGCTACAAACACTTTTGTAGCAAACAACCAAATTATTATGACAGTCTTACCCATTTATGACGATTGGAGATGTTACTCAGTAAGGCATAATTGGAATGATCATGTGACCCATGGTCCTCAAATCTGGAACTTTAGTTCAGAAAATGCATTGCACCTATTTGGAGTATGACTTATGTACAGAATATAAATAACACAACTAAAAAACATATATTGATTGAAGGATTTGTTAATTTAATGATCCATTGAAATAAAGCCACTATTATGTTTCAAATGTTGAAACAAACCCTTTCCCCTTTTCTAGAGATTTGTATACTTTTAATGGAATATTCCATTCGTAGCCCACATATTTATTTCAAAAGCGGTTGTCCACCAGCAGGGCTGCTTTGATAAATGTTTCTGTTAATTCCCTCCATGTACACAACTTTGTAATGTCTTCCTTTGCTGTGTTCATTTGTCATGGATGTTAATGTCTGTAATTGTGCATTTCTAATAAGCTGTGATTTTGTGATACCCATTTATTTCTATCCTTTCCATTCTGAAAATATAATTTACTGCTTTTAATTAATAATGTTACTCTGTTCAGGCTAGATCAAATAATTGTGATAGAGCTTTACAAAATAGTGTGCGTCTGCAAATCACTTCATACATATATTGCAATGTGTTCTTCTTATAAACCATTATTTTCCTCACACAATTCTCTTAAAAGGAAATTCTGAATCTTTTATCCTAATTACTTGTACTAATAATGTTAATTTACTTCTCCCAGCATTTATAGAATACTTTGCATAGTTAATACAATGCAATTTTAAAACCCCAGTCATTTGTTAAATGTCAGGATGTTGTGCTAAACATGTGCCCATACACTTAGTTGTAAGCAATTTGACAAAATCAGCTGTTAATCACTTGCAAAACCACTGAAACATGTGTTAACATTTAGATTTTTTATGTATTTGATGTATAGTAATTTTTTTTCCAAATCCAGTACACACACCGGCACCTATTGTAAATGTAGAATGGCTGTTCTGATTTGTAGGTGATTGCTACTTGACCGACTGGACAGAATGGAGCCCCTGCCAACTGAGCTGTGTAAATGGAGAAGTCCTGGATTTTGGTGCAGTTCAGGTTCGGTCCAGGGCAGTAATAGCTCAAGAGCAGGATAATCAACAGCAGTGTCCAGGACAAATGTGGGAATCCCGGCCTTGTGCAGGTATGCACTTCAGTCACTGGACTGACTTCATAATAGTGCTGGAACTGAAACCAACAGGGGGATTTCTTGTGTGAATAGTCTTTCAAAATGTAATTTCAGTAGTTCGGGACAAACACCAATCACAAAATGTTTTAGTACAAATATTTATTGTGGCGAATGCAGAGTATGCGATTTTACAGAGAAGTATGTTGTATATTCGCAATCATTTGGCATCAAACCTAACTTGGTTTGAGGGCTCGCTGCCTGGCCAACTGGACGAGGCTGAGACCCCCATTGATAAAACATAGAAATTGTTTTCTAAGAAAGGTGAAGATGGGGAGGTGGTGGGTTACGATGAAATTGAAACGCAACTTAGAGGTAAGTGAAGAGGATATTTATAGTGCTAACAATCTTAATTAGCTGATGTGTAAATTGAATGATTCAATTTGGTGACTGACCCTCCTCCCGAACTTTATTTATAAACTTAATTTTAAATTAGCTGGAAAAATGTGTTTGTGTCTGTGACAGGCTGACCGGGGTAAGGAGACTCAGTGTCAGGATGTGCAGGGAAAATAAAAAGACTTTTAATTAAACAAAATACACAAAACAAAAGGCACGATGGCCAACCAAAAAGACAAACATAAAAACAGGCTTTTAACTCAAACTATCCAAAAAGAACCACTCACTCTCTCACACAGGTCTTCTCACTCTCACAAACGCTCACCAACTAACATACCCAACCACTCCCTTTTATACAGGTGCCTGGGCTAATTGAGCAATTTGCACCTAATTAGCCTAGGCACATTCCACACATTCCTCACACAAACTCACTCACTGAACCATACCCCAAACTCACTCATATCCACTCTAAACAATACAAAAACACAAAAACACCACAAAATAGGCTGCACCCCATCACAGTGTCATAGTACAGTAAATAATAATAATAAATAATAATAATAATAATAATGATGAACCTGGTATCCCATCAAATGACCTATTAAAGAAAGAAGAAAACCCCTCTGTATTGTAGAATGCATTATGTAATTCAGCTGTCATTTGAGCATTGTTTTATTTGCATCTTTTTGATACAGTCCTTTATAACTTTTATGAATGAATACAAACAGTCATTTTTGCCACTGGATACATTTCAAGCATTGATTTGTTGAATATTTATTCCACCACTATTTCATTAGTGTTGCATTTAGAAAACCACTGTGTATACAAATGTATTTAGAGACAGACACTAAATACATTTTTCTATGGGTAAATATTTTCAAAAAAATACACTATTTTTTAATTTCTGTTTTTTACCAACTTTAAGTAATTTAATTCTGATAACAAATTTGGAAAGCCCATACTACATTATGTAAATGTTTAACTATCTCAAACTCAGTATATTCATCACAAATAGGTTATTAAGTAATTGTTATCTGTTTTAAATCAAATTAAAACATGATGATGCTATTTCTATTGATCAGTCTGTGCCTAGATTTAGAGTTAACGTCCTGCTTGTTTATTGAAAATAGAGGCAATTGTCATTGAAATGAATCTGAGACAAATAGGTTTGAAATTACTAACTGGCACTGGTTTCATAATAAATACAAAAATGTATGCCTGTTTTGTTTTTAAGCAGCTGTTCTTTGTATCCCATACAGATGGCGAGTGCTATGAATACAAGTGGATGACCAGCCCCTGGAGAGGGTCTTCCCGTTCAATTTGGTGTCAACGGTCTGATGGATTAAACATAACAGGTAATAGCATCCCCCGAAATCTTAGATGTGTTTCAGATTACCAAATAAAGGAACATGAGCGAGAACTTTTGACATAAGAAGACCAAGCAAAGTGATAAAATATGCGAGCAAGTAGCAAACATGTCATGTCATGACACATAATACGCTGAAAACTAACAGACCACTAGGACTTTTGGGTTAACAATGTGGTGTAATTTGCTGAAGCAGAGCATAAACAGAGATGATGGAAGATGTTGAGATTGGTGGCAGAAGCACTTTCAAGCTATTTTGTCTTTGGTTACATGAACAGCTTTGATGTTATTAGGGGATTTTGCCACCTGGCCCTTGTCAGAATTGACACAGCTAAAGCACCGGTTTCAAGCGTGTATTGCCATAAGCTGATCTATTTTAAATCTGTTCTGTCTTTAGAAGTGCCAATTTCAGAAGCTTTATACTGTATGTTGACCTAGTTTAAATCCATTATGCCCGTGTGCAAAGCAGGAACTGTTTCCTGGGATTGTCGCTGTATTTACCTCTCTAACCTAGTTTCAAGTTAACTCTGCAACAAATAGCAGGCCGTACACTGCGGTTATCATTATCTATATACGCCACACTTTCTCTGTACTTGCTTTAATGTTGTTTGTGCTCTGATTTTCAGACATTTACACAGATCATTTGCATTTGAATCATAGCAAAAGCTGGTGTGCTGTATTTCAGCAATATTTCTAGCTAAAGAGAGTATGTTTAATATACTGTAATGAGCCCCATCATCTAGAAAAACAGAACACAGCTGATATAGCAGAGGAAGTACATAACTCTGTATAAATGAGAAGTATCATTTAACATTCCTTTTTCAGATCTGTACAATTGGTCTTTTACCCTGCCAGTTTTAATGTGTAACAAGATAGTGGAACACACTGATAAATGTGCAAAAGATCACAGATGGCCCACTTGCTTCACATATGAAGTCATTAGCAACATTTGTGGATTGACATGTCTGAGCAGAATCTCCCATTTCATGGCTTAGTGATATGCATTCTGCTTAAAAATGTTCTGAACAGAGCCCCAAAGGGTTTAATTACAGGTCACTGTCGCATCAGAGAAACCGTTTGAAAATTGGAACTAAAAAATGTTATGCAATGTGTCTTTTACAATAGTTTATATACATGTATGACGTTTTGATACAGTGAGCGTTGATCTGATTGTGATCTGATATCTTGATGCATCTAATTACACACTCAATAACAATAAGGTTAAATCATATCTTCTGTTTCAATGTATTAATACAAATTACTATAAATAAGATAGTACAGCCTTAAAGCTTCTAGCTAAAAAAAAATCTCTCCATTTGTCTTCAGCCAGACTGAACTTCAGAGGTAATATCATGAAAACTGTATAATGTAGATGTGCAGACTGTCCCAGAACGCCTGGCACATTTGTCTCATCAATGATAAATGAATGTATAGGAAAAGGGCTAGCAGTCTTGTGTAGTTTAAACTTGGCAATCCTTTCCAATGTTACCACCTATGTATGTTGTACCTTAAGTTTCTTTTATGCTACATGGACTACTTGAATGCAATGTAATTCCGTTTCCTTTGTTGTATGGAATAATAAATAACATAGGAATCTTTATGCAGCCTACTAGATATATGGGACTTATTGCAGCAATGTTCAAAGCAGAACTCACAACGCACGAATGACCTACAAATTCTAGGCATTTTCTTTTCCTTCCAGTAGACAAAGACTATTTGTCTAATGTGTATGCCCTACTCTCCCAACACATAAAACAAATCACATCTTTCTTGCAGAAAAGTTATGAGCAAAACTGAGTCACCTAATTTGGTTTTCATTACAACAATGTAATGTTTCCAACATGAAATGTGAATTGTATTTTGGAGTTAGTTAGTTGTGTGTGAAGCTTGCTTGATGCTGATGGTGCATGCTCTTCATAGTAAGAGCATCATTGTGTCAGAGTACATGATGATAACATAAAGTAATGGGGGCTCCCGAGTGGCGCATCCAGTAAAGGCGCTCCGCGTGGAGTGCAGGATGTGCCCTATAGCCTGGAGATTGCAAGTTCGAATCCAGGCTATGTCACAGCCGACCGTGACCGGGAGCCCCTAGGGGGCAGCGCACAATTGTTGTTTGGGAATCCCGGGTCTAATACACCAAAGTACTGATTCTGGCTGCTGTAGTGCGATCCCTAATTCAGACTTCTGTGAGGCTTCTTGCAGTTCAACACAACATAGATCTATTTATTGTTATGTTCCATCGATGAGCTTGCACTTTTAATAGCTCAGATATGCTGTATGTTGCCCTTTCCCTTTATATGTAAAAAATAGATATATAACAAGGTATGTTTTTGTCTCCTACTACATCTAAATTAAATCTTATCAGCTTGCGTCCCATAAACAGTGCAACAAAGTTTAAAACACTAGTGCTTTGAATGTTATTACAGACTACTTTTTTAAACCCCAGGATCCATCCATCTGCATTAACCTGCTAATCCAGCCTGCCATCCTTAACACAAAAAAAGACAAAAAAACTCAATTATTTACAGTGATTGCTGTACTTTAAAATCTACAAACCCTCCCAAAGCTTCCTCAGTGCTCAGAGTTGTGCAGAAACAGTAATTGCAAAGGTTGATGTTTTATCTCTTGGTAAATGTTTGGTTTCTTATTTTTATGCTGTCCCCCTGTGCAACAATGAATACGTAACACATTATTTTTGACAGTATGATCAAATAAATCTAAATCACTGTCTCAGCTAATGTGTCTCTTGTGGGAACACCTTTACCTTGTCTAACATTATTAACCATTGTTCCATAGGTGGCTGTCCTTTAACAAGCCAGCCTGTGTCTGACAGGTCCTGTGATCCACCTTGCAATAAACCTCAATCCTACTGCACTGAGGTAAGAGCCTTAGCTGTACTGAACTTACTGTGAATTATTTGTTAGTAGCTGTTTGAAAATGTGTGTTAATTTTCACAGGGGCCCATCCACTTCTAGAGTAATTTAATCTAGAATAGCAGGTGTTTTTTTATTTATTTTTATGTAAGTAACTATACTTGCCATGTTTTATAAGATTTGAGTTATATACAGTATTTCATATTTGCAGGCTTATAATAACATCTAAATTGAAATGTGCCTGTGACCCGTCTGCCACATTGCAGTAAATTGGCTTTTTGGTTTCCATATTTTGTAAACCACATGCTTTCAGATACAGAGCCCTTCGTACATTATAAAGGATGGCCAAAGCAGACCTGTGCTTCACTGGTTGAATTTCAAGATTTATTGCAGTTAAAGCATCCCAACCATTATCTTAGTCATATTTGTATAAAACCCTTTTAGCCTTGCGAAAACAATATTGAGCACTTCTGATAAAAAAAATAGCTTTGCTTCCATACATTAAAGTAAGATTGTTGAGCATTGATGTTACAAGACACACTATTGTAATGATGACATCTGACAACCCCCAAATCAGCCTGCAGACATGACTTCTGATGCTACTAAAAAGCAGCCTGAGGCTTCAAGTGGCTTTTAGGTGCAACACAACTGTCAGCAGCTTTTATTTCCAAAGGGGAGTCTGATTCTTGCAGCAGTTCATTTTGTGAAAAATAGTAATATTTTTCATCAGGACAAAACCACCTTCTTAAGTGCTTGACTGCAAATTTCCCAGCAGTGCCCGATTTAAGCTCTAAAACACCTGATAACACAGAAGAAAATAATTCTTAAAAGCCTGCCTCCCATTCCAGCAGAACTGTATTTTTAGGCTTACGTTATCAAACGGCATTCTCTTGACTTCTAGCTGCCTCCCTATATTTCCCAATTTTACACTGAAACACACACACCACTGCGCAATACCCTGTGACTGGAGGCCAGTTCAAAAATAGAACTGCAGGCAGACTGCATAGCGTGTATATTGTGATTCTCTTGAAGCACATTTAATGAGACATCGTTGATACTACTGTATTTCAAAAGCTATGCCTCAAAGCACAAGCATGGGGTGCAGTTTTGGATCTGTAGGAGTAAGTCGCTTTGGTCCCTGACACATCTCCCCATTAAGGATGTTTGCAACCGTGTTAGGACTGGTGTGAGGCACTTTGCTACAGTAGATTAAACAGCTGTTTTGTCAGTTATCTGAAATGTGGTACTGGTCATGTCACTTGTGTTATTTATACTTGGTTTGAAATGATGTGAGTGAGAGGTAGAGGGTCAGACTTAGTGCATTAAGTTCTGGTCACCTTCCATTATTTGACTTAAGAATATACAGAGAAGGGCAACTATGCTATGAGTCTACAATCTTGAAATTACTGTTTCAAGTTCTGAAAGGAAGATAAGCACTGTTTTATGATTTGAAAAAAAAATGTACCAGCAACGGGTGATCTCCATCAGCTTTTCTAATTCACAACATTTTTTTAGGTCCTTATTTTAGGATAAATACCTTGTCAAGGGGCAGCAATGCTTTATTTCATTTGTGGAATATATGAATTCCTTTGTATGTATTGTTGCACGGGGCATTTTTTATGTACAATGTTAAACCTGATTCTGTTCTGTTCTCCACACTAGCTTGGAGTTTGTGGCTGTGAGGTAGGTTTTACTGAAGTGATGACGTCGGATGGCATGCTTGATCAGTGCACCCTGATTCCTGTACTTGAGATGCCAACAGTGGGGGACAAAAAGGCAGATGTGAAGACAAGCCGAGCTATCAATCCCACCCAACCGTCCACCAACCAGCCAGGGCGTGGTGGTAGAACCTGGTTCTTACAGCCATTTGGACAAGGTGAGGTCATGTACAATAGGAATTAATTGTGTCAATCTTTTACAGAAATGTACTGCCATGTAAAATTATGTTGTTTTTTGTTTTGTTTTTAAAATTATAGTAGAAAATAATCACTTCAAAAAAATAAAGTACAGTTATCATTATTATTGTAATAACAACATGTTATATAGCTTTATAGTTCTGGTTCTTATCCAAACTGAAAGTCATATATGAATGTTGCCAGTACTGTAGAAGTCGCTGTTGTCACGGGATCTCAGTGATCTAAATTTGCTTACAGAATGTGGGGATCTGTTCATAGGAAAATTTGGTGCAGTACTGCTCTAACAGTAATCAAACATGCCAAACATGATCAAATCTGACAACATGGTGTGAGCAAAACCATTAGCGTTTTTTGCAACATTTCCAAATTATATTTCAAACAATTGAAAAGATTAGCATTACTATACAATGTTACACAGCTATACTATAAATCACACCCACTACAGTATATAGCAAGTGAACAGCTAACAGAATGAATTATATACTATTATTTATTTGTGCTGTGTGTTTTATGGTGGATTTCTGTATAATCCACAGGTATTATTTGTATGTGATTTGAGTCTCAATACTGTAGGTCCTGTGTTTCATATCTGCTAGTGTTCAACATGGAAGTTTACATATTCTGTACATTTGGAAATGTATTATATAGGTAGATTTATTTTAAAAAATATAGATGTTAATGTTAACATATAAATACATTCAGTTCATATTAAAGTTCTTAAAAGATAATGACAAATAATGTGGAAAAATAATGACATTATTGCATAACTTGATGGCTGGTGCCCTCTGCTGGTCATGTAAAAAATTCAGTAATCAATTTTGCACCACAAAAAAACAAATCCAGCATATATCACATTGTGTATCGTTAAACAAACCCAGAATTTTTGTTTAAAAAAATAAAATGATGCAATTGAGTCTCTAAATAAATAATGAATATGTCTATACAGTAGTTTAAATAGAATATGTACACTTGTATCATGTATCTGATTAAAGTACAGATACAGTAATATGGAAAACGTTAACTTCTCCTAGATAACAGCACTTTTTGCACATTTTTCACATTGTATTTGGTCAGATTTTTTTGTGGGTTGTAGTAGTATATAGAGGGAGTCTGAGCGAAAAAATAACACCAAAGTTTGGTGCTTCTTTCATTTGTTTGGTGTGCAAGGTAATCAAACATGCAATCTTCAGGTGTGAAAAAGTTATTGCCCCCCAGTTAACTCAACCCAATTAAAGGGATAATTAGGGTCAGCTTTGGTTAACAACCAGGCCTGATTTGGGCCAGCTCTGCCCAATATAAATTTGACTAACTTTGGCCTTAACCATCAAAGTGAAGTTGTCAGCACACAGGTTCTAGAGGCACATCATGCCACGAACAAAAAAAAATTCCTGAAGACCTCCGGAAAAAGTTGTTGATGCCTATCAGTCTGGAAAGGGTCCACCGAACCACAGTCAGAGCCATATTGTCCGAATGGAGAAAGTTTGGGACAGTAGTGAATCTTCCCAGGAGTGGCCGTCTTGCCAAAATCTCTCCAAGCGCAAAGAACCCTAAAACAACATCCAGGGATCTGCAGGCCTCTCTCGCCCCGGCTAAGGTCAGTGTTCATGACTCCACCATCAGAAAGACACTGGGCAAAAATGAGATTCATGGCAGGTAGCAAGGCGGAAACCATTGCTCACTAAGAAGAACATGAATGCTCGTCTCAAGTTTGCCAAAAAGCACCTGGATAATCCTCAAGAGTTCTGGAACAATGTTCTATGGACAGATGAGTCAAAAGTGGAACTTTTTGGCCGACATCAGCCCCGTTATGTCTGGCGAAAACCAAACACTACATTCCACAGTAAGAACCTCATACCAACGGTCAAGCATGGTGGTGGTAGTGTCATGGTTTAGAGATGCTTTGCTGCATCAGGACCTGGACGCCTTGCCATCATTGAAGGAACCATGAATTCTGCTCTGTATCAGAGAATTCTACAGTAGAATGTCAGGCCATCCATCCGTCAGCTGAAGCTGAAGCGCAGCAAGACAATGATCCGAAACACACAAGCAAGTCTACATCAGAATGGCTGAAGAACAAGAAATTTAAAGTTTTGGAATGGCCTAGTCAAAGTCCAGACCTAAACCTCATTGAGATGTTGTGGCAGGACCTGAAATGAGCAGTTAATGCTCGAAAACCCACAAATGTCAGAGTTGAAGCAGTTCTGCATGGAGGAGTGGGCCAAAATTCCTCCACGGCGCTGTGAGAGACTAATCAGTAACTACAGGAAGCGTTTGGTTGCAGTTATTGCTGCTAAAGGTGGCGTAACCAGTTATTGAATCTAAGGGGGCAATTACTTTTTCACATGGGGGCATTGGGTGTTACATAACTTTCTTTGATAAATAAATGAAATATATGATCAAATTTTTGTGTTATTTGTTCACTCAGGGTCCCTTTTATCTAATAATAGGTTTTGGTTGAAGATCTGATAACATTCAGTGTCAAAAATATGCAAAAATGCAGAAAATCAGACGGGGCAAATACTTTTTCACGGCACTGTATATTGGGTGTCCAGTAAGAGGCTGTGGAAGGGTGAGGAATTCACTGACACAGGAGACAGAAAGTTGGAGTTTCTAAACACCACTCGGGTGCATGATTTATTGTGGCCACAATGTGGCACTGTTGCACTATTGTTACCAGAAATGGTAGAAGCGACTGATAGTTCACATTCAGTGCACACGCAGATGCACAAAATAATAATCAAAAACAGAACGTATAAAGGAAAATAGAAAATAAATCACAGTAATCAAAACTACAAAATAAAGGTGCTGCACTGTGCAGCGTTTCCCCGACCGTTGCTACCCGTACGGCCCGGGTCTCCGTCCTACACTCCAACGTTCCTTCAGATTGTTCTCTAATACTTTTGGGGTCTGCCCACGGTTTCCTCGCTACCCCTATATTTATTTTCTTCTCTTGTTTGTCATTTCTCTTTGTTTGAGCTGAGGGAACAACAGAGTGTTATTTTACAGGCCCAGCAATCCCCCAAGGCCCGCCTCTCAGCCACTCAGAGAGAGGGAAAGCTAACACACCTTCTTCCCCACCTCTCCGTGTCATCGCCATGACTGATAGGCGGATCTTACGAGGCTGCTGCCCTCTTCCTGCAGCACCATGCATGTGTCAGACAGTCAGCACAGATCTCCCCTGTTACAGAGGCCAATGAATGTTTCCAGTAAGGAACAGTTTTTGCTTTACTGGTGCTGACGTGACATGATCAGCTTAGAGAATCGGTGTGGGTGTTACTGGAGGCTTGTACTGTATGCTGCCGGAGCAGGCAGTTTAAATACTGACCCTGCGTTCAGTTTGTGGGTTGATGCTCCTGTGTCTTTCACTGGGCGAACGAATAACCTGCTCAACAACTAAATGCTAACTATTAAACCATGTTTACGTTTTCTAACTCAACAGTAACAAAGAATGATAACTACTAACCCTAACTAATCCTTCTTGTTTACAGATGGGAAACTGAAGACATGGGTTTATGGTGTAGCTGCTGGAGCATTTGTGCTACTCATCTTTATAGTTTCTATGATTTATCTAGCTTGGTGAGTTTGTTTTACTAACTACAATTTTCCAACAACATTGCCCTAGTATTTTAATATTATTTGCCTAAACTAACATTTGCTAAAATATAAAAATGTAAGCACCATATGTCTCTGTTGAAGCAGAGAAATCCAAAATAATGAATTCATACATTTGGTCTAAATACAGAAACTGATTTGTGTTTCATCCTCATTAAGGTTCATTGTACATCTTTCATTTGCAAAACAACAAAATATATATATATATATATATATATATATATATATATATATATATATATATATATATATATATATATATATATATATATATATATATATATTGTGCACATAGAAGTTTAAAATATCTTTATGCATTTTAGTTTTCATTAAGGTGCAGGATGCTCTAGAGATGAAAATGGAGTGCTCTGAGGTTAGAACTCATTCAATCATTTACAAAGTCACTGCTACCCCAGCCTCACACAGCACCCTCAGCTGCATCTGCCACACCTCACTCCTCATGATTCTTAAAACACCACATCCATGTTCAAACAGTCATCTGTGCTCATCACCACATTCATATATTTCACTGTTTTGTTGCAAACTGCAATAAAAAAGACAAGTTTATAAAGGGACAGCTAACTTGCTGGGTTAGGATGTTTTAATGGGTGCGGACAGTCCAGTTTTTTGTCCTGTGCAGAAATGCAATGCTTACTGATTTAAATATCAGCATGTATTATATTCATAATGTAAATACTTCAACAGGAAATACAGAATGAAAGGCAACAGGAGATTTCCAACAACATTATGACAATGACGTGTTTAAATAACAGAAACACTGAAATACAATAATATACTCATTCTAATGATAATAATAATGATAATAACATTGGATAAAATAGCAGTATCTTCAATTGCATTGGCTGAACAAGGCAAACATTTGTTTTTATTGGAACCATGATCATCACTTACTCTCTGGTACATTATATCTGGCATGCTTATTCAGCAGTTGGTTGTTTAATTTATGTTCACTGTAATTGATCTGTTTCAATTGTAAAGTTTTTTTTTATTTTGGTTTTAAAATAACAAAAAAAATGTAAATTGTTATTACATGATCAGAAAACTACTCGTTTGCATTTGAAGGGAAAAAATATGATATTGTCAATCAGTAAAGAGAGCTAGTCATCACTTGTTATATCTGCTGCCATAAGAGATGGACCACCCACAGATGTTAATAAAACTGTGTGTTCAGCAATTACGAGCACCCTGGATGAACTAGCTGTGGGTTACAGATGAAACCCAAATGGGAGTACCCCTATTCAAGTTTACTGTGGTATGTCATACAGCAGCAGAGCACAGCAAAACTAAATGTGAGCATGATGAAGCATGATAAAGCATAGACAAGTATGGTAAAGCCTAATACAGGAATAGTATATTAAAATGCTTATTAACTGTGCAATTACCACGCAAATTCACTTTTATAAGGGTAATAACAGGTTGATTTTTAAGAGGACCCTGTAGAGACATGTAGGGACAAAAACTAACAGGAATACAGAAATGGCATTAAGTTAGCTTGCTGTAATACAAAATGAATAACCAAGTGATACAGGAAATGGGTATATTTTAATGATCTAGAAACTGGCACTTTTCACTTTATATTAACCATTCCAATTTACCCAACAGGTGTGACTTAGTCACCTTGTACAGGATTATATATTATAAAATGGCTTGGGTAAATTAAGTACTATGATCTAAAAAATTTAAATCACTCAACAATCTTTTTTTTTCATCTCTGCCACTAAGAATTACAGAAAAATTGGCAAATATACTGTGGTATTTATTTAGTCAGAGAACAAAACAAAGAAAACACGGCAAGCAGTAGCAGTAGCAGTAACACTATTCAAAAAAGCCATCTGAGAAATCACCACGCAAGTCTCACTCAGCATATAATATACTGTATATGCAGCAGCAGCAACTACTTATTAAACTAAATAAAACTGACTAACGAGTATGCAATGCTTAAACTAGACACAACAGATACATCTCACCAGTACACTTTCAGAAACAGATTTAAAAAAAAAAAAAACAATCTCTCCTGCTCTCTGCTGACACAACTGTTGGGTTTTTAAACAAGGTCGGGAATAGAACTCTATTGTGCTGTTTATGGCAAATAAAAAAAAAAAAGTACAAAATATATGTTACAATCAAACAGTCTTCAGGGACTATTTTTTATCAGTGGAAGGATACATAATATATTTCTTATTTTTTTCCTTAAAAAGCTATTTTGTGTAATTATTTTCAAGAAAAAACTGTAGCCATTTTAAAAGCAAAATAAGCCACTCCAGGGCGTGCAGTAATAATTTTCTTATCGCACACCCTGTCGTGGGTTATTTCTTGTAATAATTTCTTGTAAGATGAAGAATATTAAGACCTGCCACACTTTAGGTCATTAAAATAGACCCACATGTATTAATAGGTAAAATGTAGACTTAATACATTTTTTATGTCTCTGGCCCTCACTGTCTTGTCCATTCTAAGCTGCAACTGTCCAATTACATTGGAGCCCTGCCTGCTGGGTATAAAGCTGGCACCATCCAAACTCATTCCATCTAGGCACTAAAGGTGGGGTCAGATAGAAGTGGTTTAGGTGCGTTTACACTGGCACAAATATTCCGGAACTAGCGACCTAGAGGATGCATTCCGGAAGATTCTGCTAGTGTAAACGCTACTGAAGACATTCCAGAATGTCCTAAATTGCCACGACCCCGGTCTCAATGTGTTAACTTCCTGCATACATAATACGTACATAAATAATGAATCAATGACATGTCTCATAACTATAATTTCCCGATTTTATGTTCATTCAGTAAAAACATTTTATTAAAACATTTGTATTTCACTTGATGTCCATTTCTAACACCCTGCAATTAATTGCTATTCGCAGATACAGCAGCATCTTTCAAATCTGTTTGGGAACTCTGCAGTTGCTCAAAGCTCATTTCACAATTTGATTATATCGCTTTACTCAAAGACCGAAGAAGCTGTCTCTACCTTTGTGTTTCGAATCCTGACTATGAGTGTAACACACACATATATATATATATATATATATATATATATATATATATATATATATATATATATATATATATATATATATATATATATATATATATATATATATAGGTCATATTGTCATTTGACTTGGGCGGAATGGAGAAAGCTGTGCACCACAGGATCTCCAGCCAAGTTCAAAGCAAGCTGCAAGCTGGTAAAAGGAAATTTTAGAGAAAACTGGTAATTCTGTATTGGAGCAACTGGGCCCAGAATGACTTAGAATGATTGCAGAATGTAAAATCTATTAGAATGACATTAGAAGCTACTTGCTCTTTCAGTGTTAAGATATACAAAATATATTTTAAAAAGTAAGATACAGCCACATTGTTTGGTGAGTCGGTGTTCATTTCTTTTTTCCCTCAATCCACAGCAAAAGGCCAAAGAAACCCCAGAGAAGGCAAAACAACAGACTGAAACCTTTGACATTGGCTTACGACGGTGATGCTGACATGTAGGCTTCTCAGCAAACACATGGTCTACGGTGTGAAAACGCAATGTGTCTATTACAGTACTGCTGTGTCAAGACATGCCCTGGCCTGACTGGATTTAAAAGCCCTGTGGCATTATCCATGCAGGTCTTTGGAAAGCATGTAAACTAAAAAATAAAAAACATGAACTGACTGGAATGAATGTTCAAAAGAACCAATATACAAGTACACAGTTTGAAGAAAATCCACATTCAACAGTAGCCTATTATATATATATAAAAAAACAAACAATAATAAATATAAAAAAAACTAAGCTTTTTTTTTGTTTGCTCTTTTTTTGCTGCACAAGAGCCTTTAGAAACTATAGACTAAAGTGAAACTGCCTTTGTTGTAGAGTTGTTCATTCTATGTATACTAACTGTTTTATACATAGAGGTTACTGCAGCAGAGCAATGGGCATGCTCAAACTGGATTCCATAAGCACAAAGAACATATCCCTACCTTCTAAAAGCAGACAACAATACTATAAGGAGAACCTCCTTTTTGCTTGCAGAAGTAAGGGACTGGGGCTAAAGTACTTGCATGTTGCCAATAGCCACTGCATATACGCAAAATGCCTAGTTGGAGGACTCCATTTCTTGCATTGCAGCTACAACATATTTCTACAACCCCCACTTTATAAAATTCCAAGACACATTTTCAATTTGGATGTTTCCCTGCAGCTCCTGTTTTTTGGAAGACATACTGGTAGATATCTACAACTAATTAACATTCATTTATACCGTATTAAATCTATTGGACTCCTGCCTGCAACCTTTTACTACATTTCAGGCACATTTTTGCACTATATTAGTGCAGCATGATATGCACTTATATCTAGTATTGCCATAGAAAACTGCCTCTTTCAATGCAGGATAATGTAGTGTCTTGTGCTAGAAGTTTAAAAGACATTTTCCAGAAGGAGCAAACCAATGTGTACCTATTAATTTAAGAGTAGAGTTCTGTAATGTGACAGAATAAAAACAAAATAAAAAAAACAGTGGCTATGTGTATATAATCGCTCTTGTCACAACAGGAAATTTGTAAAACCAGTAACCTTTGTGGTCTGTACAGTTGCAGTATTATAAGTGTCTAGTTTTCTGCCCGACTAACTTTAAATGCATAATTTCAGCAATGGTTTCTAATACTGTGATTTTTAAGGCTGTTTACAACTTGTTTTATATTTGTTTTCTATGATACCTGAAATATTTAAGGATCAGTTTGCCCTTGTTAACTGATTCCACATTTAGATAACATTTTGTGCTAATGGATCAAGACATGTTAAATAACTAGAACTAGCTAATCACTGCTCCAAACATGTAGATTTGCTTACTTCATATAAAGAACATTAGCATCTGCCTTATCTTTCACACTGACACAGAACAAGAAAACATTGTATAAATACAAAGCTTGTGGAGCTTACAAACCACCGTTGCATTGTAAACAAATACCCATAGTAATTGCTTTTTAAGTATCAAATACCTATCACACCTGTAGATACTGAGCCTCATTACTGTGTGAACTTAAAATGCATTTTGAAGAATAAACCAATATCTGCTTCAGGTTGGTATAAGGACATACAATTGTCTTCAAGAGGGGAGTTATTTTCAGAAAATGTGCAATATCGAGGTTGAAACTTAGAAGAACATTTTGGACAGCAAAGAGTTATCACACATTTTAACCATTACCGTTTATATACTACAAAAACATAAAGTGAGGACAAATTCTGTCAACTTTAAAAAAAAAATGTTGCGTGAAATTATTTCATTTCTGTCAATTTCTGAACTGTGGGAGGATTCTATAAGCTTTGTCTCTCCCCAAGTTCAGATTCTGTGCAATGAGTTTGGTGGTAAGCCTCTTAACTGCTATAACAGGGTGTGGGATTCTTAAGTGCATTGTCACATCTCTTGGGATAGTTATACTGCATTTAGTCTGTAGATAGGTAGATCAAAACGCATCATCATTCTGCCAATAGAAGTTAAATAAGTGAGTTTAGCCATTCATCCTCAACACAGTGCATTCATTTTCCTAAAAGAGCAGTTTCTACATCATTACTGTTTGAATTTCAAAGCAAAACTTACACACTAAATACATCACAATTGTTAAACATTAAACATGAACACAATTATACAGTATTTCACATGTTCCTTGGTGTTACTTTGTGCCATTTACCCCAATGTGAAAGCTACAGGGTGGTAGCTTTTAAAAGAATGTTTACTTTTTCATTTTATTCTTCTTTTGATTTGTAAATAATGTGTGTTATTTTTATTTTATAAATTATGTATATTTCTTTTGTAATGCACAAAATGTTCAGTACAAACCTCTAACAATGTGTGTATAATGTTGCTGAGCTTTGTTAAGTTAATACAGATGCCATGTAAAGATGAAGTAACAAGGTTCCAGACATTTTCCTGCCAGTTGTTTGTTTGTAACTGACAAATTGCTTATAATAAACTAAGAAAGTGTTCAGCTTTTTCAGTGTTCATTTTTAATTAGTTTAGAATTGAAAGGCAAAATACTAATTTTGATACAGGTGCTTGTTACTTTCCTTGCATCTTTTAATAAATATGTGTAATGCATAAGATCCAACCCCAGAGCTTTTTTTAGCCTTGTGTGAATTTCAGGTACCAGGGATCATGTTTATATACAGTACTGTGCAAAAGTTTTAGGCAGGTGTGAAAAAATGCTGTAAAGTAAGAATGCTTTCAAAAATAGACATGTTAATAGATTATATTTATCAATTAACTAAATGCAAAGTGAGTAAACAGAAGAAAAATCTAAATCAAATCCATATTTGGTGTGACCACCCTTTGCCTTCAAAACAGCATCAATTCTTCTAGGTACACTTGCACAAAGTCAGGGATTTTGTAGGCATATAGTCAGGTGTATGATTAAACAATTATACCAAACAGGTGCTAATGATCATCAATTCAATATGTAGGTTGAAACACAATCATTAACTGAAACAGAAACAGCTGTGTGGAGGAATAAAACTGGGTGAGGAACAGCCAAACTCAGCTAACAAGGTGAGGTTGCTGAAGACAGTTTACTGTCAAAAGTCATACACCATGGCAAGACTGAGCACAGCAACAAGACACAAGGTAGTTATACTGCATCAGCAAGGTCTCTCCCAGGCAGAAATTTCAAGGCAGACAGGGGTTTCCAGATGTGCTGTCAAGCTCTTTTGAAGAAGCACAAAGAAACGGGCAACGTTGAGGACCGTTGACGCAGTGGTCGACCAAGGAAACTTACTGCAGCAGATGAAAGACACATCATGCTTACTTCACTTCGCAATCGGAAGATGTCCAGCAGTGCCATCAGCTCAGAACTGGCAGAAAACAGTGGGACCCTGGTACACCCATCTACTGTCCGGAGAAGTCTGGTCAGAAGTGGCCTTCATGGAAGACTTGCGGCCAAAAAGCCATACCTCCGGCGTGGAAACAAGGCCAGCGACTCAACTATGCCACGAAAACACAGGAACTGGGGTGCAGAAAAATGGCAGCAGGTGCTCTGGACTGATGAGTCAAAATTTGAAATATTTGGCTGTAGCAGAAGGCAGTTTGTTCGCCGAAGGGCTGGAGAGCGTACACGAATGAGTGTCTGCAGGCAACAGTGAAGCATGGTGGAGGTTCCTTGCAAGTTTGGGGCTGCATTTCTGCAAATGGAGTTGGGGATTTGGTCAGAATTAATGGTCTCCTCAATGCTGAGAAGTACAGGCAGATTCTTATCCATCATGCAGTACCATCAGGGAGGCATCTGATTGGCCCCAAATTTATTCTGCAGCATGACAACAACCCCAAACATACAGCGAAAGTCATTAAGAACTATCTTCAGCGTAAAGAAGAACAAGGAGTCCTGGAGTGATGGTATGGCCCCACAGAGCCCTGATCTCAACATCATCGAGTCTGTCTGGGATTACATGAAGAGAGAGAAGCAACTGAGGCTGCCTAAATCCACAGAAGAACTGTGGTTAGTTCTCCAAGATGTTTGGGCCAACCTACCTGCCGAGTTCCTTCAAAACTGTGTGCAAGTGTACCTAGAAGAATTGATGCTTGATGCTGTTTTGAAGGCAAAGGGTGGTCACACCAAATATGGATTTGATTTAGATTTTTCTTCTGTTCACTCATTTTGCATTTAGTTAATTGATAAATATAATCTATTAACATGTCTATTTTTGAAAGCATTCTTACTTTACAGCATTTTTTCACACCTGCCTAAAACTTTTGCACAGTACTGTATATATATATATATATAAATATATATATATATATGAACAGTATATGGGACAGAAATGTGAGTGAATCCTCAATAACAACTGCATGCAATTGCTTTTGGGAATTTGGGGGTTGAAAACTGAATTGTGTTCTCTGGAAAGGACTTTAGAGCCATCACATTGAAACTTTTCCTATTAAAACATCAGTATTTCTGCAGTGTTGAAACAGAGGCACCTGGCAGATCTGCTGTATTGACCATCGCCTGTCAGATCTGTAGTTTTACCTCCTGTGACTGAATCTGATCTGTAACTTGGAGATGCAGCTCTTACGCACCATTTTTACAGACTGTTGTCAGTGATACCATTTGCATTACAAATCCATCAGTCATGTAAGGGATAGCCTGTGTGTGTTCCAAATGCTTTTGTGTGTTTATTTTTTGTTCAACCCCTGTACATGCCCAGTAGGATTAGTTATTCTGAAATCAAACCACTGTCAGACTGTCAGGTGACTATAATGTC
Organism: Acipenser oxyrinchus oxyrinchus; assembly: GCA_030684275.1. NCBI lineage: Eukaryota > Metazoa > Chordata > Actinopteri > Acipenseriformes > Acipenseridae > Acipenser > Acipenser oxyrinchus. The sequence goes on from CM060249.1 coordinate 9,789,501, forward strand.
ACAAGAGTAATGTGCTGGCAATAGCTGAAAGGTCAAGCTTATGTGACGAACCAGTTGCATTTGTTAGTATATTTAGCATATTTCCATTGTCAGTTTACGGCCTCTGTACGGCAGAAAAAATGTCAGCACCCCGAATGAAAGGAAAATTCACTTCCAATTGGCTTTTAACACACTCGGTGTGGAAAGTTAATTACCACTGATTGGCACTCAATTGTAAAGATGAGGAAAGGACAGCATTGTTTTGAAATCAACATATTCATAAATAGGTGTGTTCTGATTATTTAGTACCTTTCAACAAATACTTCTTAAAGTAATTACTAGGGAAGTCTCAGCACACCTCCAGTTATGCTTATTATTTAGTAGTAGTGTTACTGTATGTTTCACATGCTCAATCTTGCTTTTTGGTGATTCAAAGATCCAAGAAGCAACTGCCACTATTTCAATAAAATAACAAATAAATCAAATGACTGTATTTATGGAATAATATATGAATTAAAGTATACATCAACAGTTTCTTTAAATCGAGTACAATTAATCAGCTTCACTGAGATAAATAATACTGACATGTTTTTTTTTTTTTTTTCTAGTTGTAACTATAATGCCCAGTTTTGTACTTTCCCGAATAATTTGGCAAAAGCTCATTTTGAGTGACTCTCCAGATATCCACAGTGCAAAATGAGTGTTGTTATGTTCACTGTAAAATGCTTTCACCTAAATGCGTGAAGTGGTTCCACGTTGATTTGTGCAATGCAATTTGTTAAATGCTTCACATAATCTTGGGAATAAATGTTTGTAATAAGTCTTCATGACAATAAGGTCATATTTTGTCCTGTCTTGGCTGAGCACAAAATCATAGCAAAGCTTTTACAAAATTGTCATTGGAGCATTAATCAGAAAAAGTGTCCCATAAATTCTGGGGTTGGGCTGCAGTAGTTCAATTTAGCGATAGCAACACTAAGAATAGCAACAGGGCACTTTCAACAGAGCACAACTTATCTTTCTTACGTCCACATTTCTCTTGAGAGTTAGTGTTTTCAAATCATTTTGTCCTGTTATTTCAAATGTGTTTTTTCTACCTGTTTATATACCCTTTTATCATGATTATGTAACAAAACATATTTGGGCTTGATAGGGTCATACTGGATTTGCTATATGTATATATCTTTTTTGCTATATGTATATGTATATATCTTTTTTAATAAAATGTTCACTACCAATAATTTATAAACTAAGAAACTAAGAACTAAGAACTAAGAGACATTAACCAGTAGTAGAGAAGTACCAGGATGCAACTCATCAATCAAACTCACCTTTCTGTTAGCCTTGATTATTAAAATACATGGGTACTGAGGTGCATACCATTAGCTTAGCCCAGGGCTTATATTAATGAGTCTAATAAAAATGAGTCCCTTTTCAGACACCACACAATTCAGCCCTGGTATATAATACACATAAATAAATGTGATACGTACACGTTCACCAAGTGAAATTTACTTCCAAAAAAGTGTTGGTTTGACTGGGTCGCTTTATATATTTACTGTGCCACATTGGTGAACCAACTTGGTCCAGAGCAATAGAGGTAGACAGGTGCCTGTAAGTACCACCTTGACTGCTTGTGCAGAGAAGACACCTTGGCTCTGCAGTTAGTTATTTCTGTCAGCAGTGGATTCAGTTGGAAGGAATACATGATTGGTTCATGCTATCAATAATAGGGGATTTGATTGGTTGATAAGTCATTTTAAGATGGTATTGAAAAGACTGTTGTTTTCCATTGCTTTTGGTGTACTTGGTTTAAAATTGGATGTTTTTTGACATGGTATATTATGGCTTGGGACCATCCTATGCATCAGTTTTCTAGTTTTCCAAATATCCATCATTACTATTCTGTTCTTCAAAAACTCTTCCTAAAGTTTGCAAGTAATCAACAGCGGAAGCCTCGGGATAATCAATCATTAGTGTCATAACCATAACAGGGCCTGTGAAACATTCCCCTATCTAATTTTGTTTTTCTAAAGTGTACAATGTCTAATGACAAACAACATCCTAGTTTCTTAAAATATCCTTTCATAAACTGAAATTATATTTAATGAGTTTGTTTATGCTAATTAAGACCTTCATAATCCTCCTATGATTTAATTTATGAGATGTATGACAAACCCCTAGATAGTACTGTTGCTGTGCTAGTTAGCATGTCTCTTGCGTACATCAATGTGCTTTTGTTGAAAACAGATACATTAGAATGCATAAGTCAGTTATAATCCACATATACCTCCCCCTGGGCTCTGCAGACTTTAAAGGAGTGACAGACAAGTTTAGAAAATCAATTTTTCTACCTCATATTTGCAAATAGATCCCTGGTTCTTTTTCTATTCTTTGCTTGTATTTTATACTTCAGTTTGGAATGTGCAGATATTTCAAAGACAACACTAGCATGAAATGTTGCTGCTGTTTCCTGGCACCTAACCACTTTTGGTGTAGTTGCTTAATGATGACCTTAAAGAGAAAATAGCAAGGTTCCGAAAAATATAGCGTTACACAACCCCACGTGTTGCTACAACTGTTTAAATAATGTACCTGTAATTTTTCTTTTCATTGTTAACATCCTGACTTTTTACACTTATACCTTTAAATGTTAGCTTGTGCAGTTTGGGGGGCGTGGAGCTGGGGGCCTCTAATTTTCTGTTGATTAGTACCTATTTTCTATTTAAGCCCTGATCACTTGCACCTTCGCTGTCTAGTGTCTAATGTTTCGTTTTGTAGCAAATGTTCACGGGAGCAACGTCAGAGGAGGAGAGAGAGTTGTAAGCGATTAGTACTGAGATAGAACGAGAGTGAGAGTGAGAGTGAATCAATGAAGAAGCTGCGTAGACGAGTCAAGTGAGAGTCAGTGAGTGAGAGGGCCGAGATAGGAGAGACTGAAGCAATAGTAATCAGAGAGAGAACAGAGGGGTTTGTTGTTTTGGCGTGGTCTCAGCCAGTAGAGACTGAATGTGCAGATAGAATAATCTGACAATAGGACAATCCGTTTGCACCGGCAATCCCTGTGCCTGTCGATTTATTCTGCTTTTCTTAAAAGAAAGAAGAAAATGAAAAGTGAAGGAGACCCCGTGTCGACACAATATTATCATTTATTTTCCTACCTGCTCCAGTGATTCTTCTCATCATTCAGCTTCTCTATTTGGCTGCAGGAGCTCCAACATCTTTCCTGCTCCATCCAGTCTCCAGCCCAGCAAAAGCGCTGTTCAAAAGCGCAGCTCCATTATTCAACTTGTCCGCGTCTTCATCAAAAAGACTGGTCCTCCGTTAAAACTTCCAAAGCTCTTTTGACAAGACATCCACATTCCACATCCACATTCCCGTCGACAGTGATCGCCTTGCCTTAGTTCTATTTAAATCCACCACAAAAATCCATTTAAATCTATTTAAATCCACCACAGAGTCAGCACAATTTACTGTTCCATCAGAAGATTCTGTCCTGGACCTCCATCAGCTACGTTCACCGTTTTAAAGACCTATCCAGCCCCTTACAAACTCTATTTCAACTTGTGATTTTGACGGGTCACATAAAATGCTCCAACGACGCTGCTGTACTGCAACTTTTCCACTGGCGCCTCAGACCATAGTTACCACGGCAACACTCTCATTGAGTGACTACGGGCAGTGGTAAGTTGCCATGGTGACCAGACAGCTTCATCAGGCACTGCGAGCTCTGTGCCTCACTACTGCAATCATCTGCAATCATCTGACTTCCTGCTGCTGCGGTTTCACAACTGGTTAGAGCAAGTTCAACTCACCAATTTGTGACATCTAAATACTGCAGGCTTGTCTATTTATTTATAGATAAATTATAAATTATTTATAAATAGACTGAACACGATTATGCCAGCGGGACTCAACAGAAAAGAATGAACTAATTAACTTCAATAGATATATAACATTTAAATAAATAAACAAAGTTTGTTCAAAAGTTGTGCATGCTGATGCGCTGGGGAGGCCAAATCTAGACTGATCCTCAGAGCCAGCATTGCATGATATAATAAAAATATAAATTTATATAAAGTAATGTTAATTAGAATTAATTCAGATTCAAAGATAGAAGTAAAAATGATGTCACAATATATAGAACAGTATTACATCATGTAAGAATAAATCATAGATTTGAATGTAAACAATAACAAGTAGTTGTCATGCCGTCAAAAACTTATAAATACCTCCAATGTTTTGATTCAAACACAGGCTCCCTTGAGAAAGATATGTGCAACATATGTCGAAGCGTTGGGCAGCTGGCTCTTTGAGCTAAAATATATATATATATATATATATATATATATATATATATATATATATATATATATATATATATATATATATATATATATATACACACACACATGAATATATGTATTATTCAAATCTAAAAAGAATACGCAAATGTTGTTATACATTGACAAGGATTTTAATCGTAATAACCAAATATATTCTACCCTGCTTCACTGAAGGTAATGGTTTTAATTCCAATCACAACCTCTAGATGGTAGTGTAACACCACAAGTTCTACATATTTTAAGCCGGTTTGTTATCGCTGTGAAGCTCGCACACTCCAACTTTTTTATCCATTCCCACAGTTCGTTCCAAGGGATTCTCAGGAGTTCCCCTCCTGCCTCATCCTTTTGCCTACCTATATCAACTCCAACTCTTCAATTCCAACTTTCACCCCCTTCGAGGACCTGGTCATGAAGCCACGCACTTATCGGCTTTCTGAGATGCTCAGAATCTACAATCACATTAACTTCCAGCTTCCCTGCATCAGGCATCCATTCCTTCGACCTCTTCCTGTTCCCGGATTCATGCTACCTCATCTGGCTCCACTCCTCCAAACCGACCAACTTCATCAAGGTACTTTATTCAACTTTCAAAGTCACCATTTCATCAACGTGAGCCACCAGTTAGATACGGAAACCATTTTCCTACGATTATCAACGTTTCAGCCAAAGTGTCCTCCTACCCCTCAGTAGTCAATACACTCATAAACTGCTCCTGACCAAATCAATAGGTTTTGCAGCAGCCTCAGAACAACGCATTCTTCATCAGGATCTGCAACGGCCTCAGATCTATGCATTCTTCATCTCTGCCCAAAGGCAGCCCCAATATCCACACATTCAGCAGATCTCTGCTCTCTTCAGCAGGCCATCGCACACTACCGATGGCAGTCCACCGTTCACTATTACAGGTCATCACTTCAGCAAATCTCTGCTCTCTACAGCAGGCCACTGCACACTACCGATGGCAGTCCACCATTCACTATTACAGGTCACTGCTTCAGCAGATCTCTGCTCTCTACAGCAGTCCACTGCTCACTACTGACAGCATTCCATCGTTTACTTCCTCAGATCTCTGCACTGTTCAGCAGATCCCGCCCTCTACTGTTAATATCTCCTCACTACAGCAGATCTCGGCTTCCTCTTCAGATCTGCTCACTATTGCAGCATGCAAAAGTTGCTTTAGTTTACTGTTTAAATCTGCAACTGTCCTCCTCCAGAGCTTCCAACGCTCCAGCTTTCCTCCAATATGCAGATTGTAGCAGCATTACCGCAGTCAAGGCTAACACTAATCCCCATCTAATCAGAATACGGAGCACTTGACTTCCTCAGCAATCTATTCATATGTCCGCTCATCCTCTCAAATATTACAGCATTAATACATGGTGAGAGACGTGGTACGAGACTGGAAATCTGTCTTGATTATGAGTTAAGGAGTTCCACTATTAGGAGAATGACTGGAGTTGTGAAACCCAAATCTCTGAGTGTGAGTTCACCTTTTCCATTCCAAGCAGTCATGATAGTAGCAAACCGCTGATCGATCCCGTATTCACTAACACATAGGATGGTCTGCATCTCCTCTCTCAGCCCTAGTTTCCATAATATGGGGTGCAAAGGGTGCTGTGCTTCCTCAGCAGTTGATTCATATGTTCGTCAGCTGGTCCCGTCTGCTTCCCCAAACCCCTTCCAGACTCCCCAGTTTCACCAGCTGTTATTCGACTGAATCCTACTCTCAGTAACCTCCTTCAGTCTGCTTAGCATTACATGTCTGCAGCCCTTGCCCCTTCTTCAAGAGCTTCCTATTCTACAGTCTGGTCAGCGTATTCCTTCAATCAAAACCGGATCCTGGCTTTCATCGTCCATGCTAGGGATTCTCTCCATCTCCCTCAATTCTCTCCATACCAGCAGTTCTACTGACCCTCCGCGGGATTCTTAAGAGCTTTCCCCCTGCCTCACCATCCCGCCTGCCTATATCAACGGACATTCTCCATTTGCTCATTTCTACTCTTCGGAAATGCTGCTTCTCCCCTATGAAGATCTACTTATGGAGACCATCTGCCTCTCAGCCTTCTTCAGTCTCCTCAGAAGCTCCGAATTCACTCTTTCTTCTGCTTCTAGTTTCCCCATGGTGGGTACTCGCTAACTAACTATCCCTCTGTTTCTTGTTTGTCTTTCCGATCTTGTGTCTATGTTATGTGTCGTTATGTGCTGTCTTTGTCTGTCTCACGGTGTGGGTGACTTCGCGAGGAGCCAGGGTTCCATCCTTTGGGGGCAAGTGAGTCTCACTTCCCACCTCAGGGCTAGGGGTTCTCACCATATGAGTTAGACCGGACCTCCAGACACACTCTGACCTTTCACAGCTCCTGAGCTTATCTTACCTCACCTCGAGGCACTGTTCTATATTCTTCCTTTATTTCGGGACGTGGCCACTCTCAGTCCCATACTAACCTCCATGCTTTGTCGTTATTTCAGGTCCCAGGCAGCATGAAGTCTCAGCAAATCAGGGGTTTAACGAGCGCCCCCTTACAGAAGTCTCAGATGCTGGGTACCCTCTCTCTCTCTACCTCCTTTCGTGTCCTGGTCTACCGGGACTGACTTCCTCCCGAGGGTTGGCTCCTCGAGTCATAACCCTTGTATGTGTTTTTGGTCACTGGGTCCTTTGCCCCTGGGATGTGTCGGCCTCGACGCCCTCAGTCAACAACCACTTTCTATCCTAGTTTCGAAGTCCGGGCCCACCGATCTGCTACTGGAGTCAGAGCTTCGCCCGTTCCTTTATCCTAAGTCTGGTCCTTTCCAGCTGGCACCCTGTCCTACTAACTGCTCCTTTCTGCTTCCTCTGCCCTATCCTTACATCCCCAGCTCACGCCCTGTGAAAGTATGTTTCAAAGCTTTTTTCAAAATGGCCACTGTCGTGCACTGGGGTTTTAGATCTGTCCTCTAAATCACTGCAGGAAAAGCGATTTTAAAAAAAACAACATAATAACAAGTGCTGTGGATTTTGTGCTCTGTACCTCTCCAAGGATCGTTATTGCATTGTTACCTGTTTGAGAATGTGGGCAATAATCCTTACACTACCAGTCCACTAGAGTGGACATTTTGAGCTTCGAACAGACTTTAAAGTTCTAAGTGTAAAAAGTTGTCAGGATGTTAACAATGAAAAGAAAAATGACAGGTACGTTATTTAAACAGTTGTAGCAACACGTGGGGCATATTTTTGGTATATTTTTGGAACCCTGCCACTTACTCTTTAAATGGACTATATTTTTTAGGACGAGAATTGGTTTCTGAGTAGAAATTAGAAAAAAAAATTCTAAATGACTTTTAACTGATAATTCTAGAACTCCCTCTAATGAGTTGAATTTGGTACCCATATCCTGTCGCATCCATATGTATTATCTGATAAGGGTTGTCTCTGTACATAACAGCCTCCCAACATTTGCTTGAGTAATTCTAATCAAATTATGAACATCAAGGCTCAGAAATATGATGATCCTAAAACTGAATTAAGTTTCCCCTAGTATAAATTTGAATGTTTAACATTTGTGGGTTATATCTGAGTGGCGAAAATAATAATGAGACACTTTAAATGACATTAACACAATAAATGAAGGTGAAACTAAGTGCAATATTTAGGAATTAATGTTCAATGCAGTGGTCATTCCAGCTAGATAGTTGACTGCGATGACAGTTGTGTGTCCCAAGGTCTATACCTAGGTTTTCAAATATGGGCTATTCAGTGGTGGTTTGGAATTTAGCTTCCAAGATCAAAGATTACCTGCGAACAAAGGTCACACTGCAAAGCAATTTTAACATTAAGAGATATGATAAATATACACATTGTTAGACATTTTTAACTAGAGAGAGGAATTCTCTCCACCTCTTCAATGCCTGTTCTTGTCATTAACCCCGTAATGTCCATATCTGTAGCACATACTGGGCCTCATTTACTAAAGGGCACTACATTTAGAGTTAGCATGCACATAAAGTAGTGAGCCTAACGTGTGCAATAAATCTGAATTTACTGCCCCATTTACTAACAGAGAACGCATTCAATTATGTGCACACTATTTGGCTCATATACACGCCATAGTGCTCACTAAATTTAGTTTGAGCGATAATTTAATGCACATGATAATGTCCGAGACTACATGTGACCGCCTTCGTATAAAAAACTCCAGCAGTCCAGGCATATCTATTGGTCAGTGGCTCATTATGAAAGGTGGAGGTGGCTTACATTGACCAAAAATGAGCGATCAACAGACGCAATCCTCCACAGGGGACAGGCAGAGGCAATGCAAACTAAAACTGCACTGCTTACCTTTTAATTTTAACATGTATCAAATGCCTTTCAAATTCCTTTTTTTTCTTTTAATGCATATATAATAAATGTCATGTTGTGCAATGGCATATTTTTCTTTTTGTTCTGCTTACTCGAGAAATATTGATTGATGAGACGTAGCCTCAATTCTCTTCCTTGTCGGCATTGTCACCCTGCAGAGCAGGCTCCGTGGATTGTGGTGACAGTGCTTTGTGAGTACAATCAATAGCACCCATCACATTGGGGAAGCCAGCAACCATTTTCACGTCCTGTAAACATGTCCTCTGTGTGGGAAATTTAATATAATTCCCTGTGAGCTTTAGCAGGGTATGCCATTGGATTATACACATGAGTAGCTACAGCTTTTACTGGCAGGGAGCCAGAGTGTGTGTGTGAATCCAACTAAACAGGCTGGGAGAAACCCTAGTGCACTGGACAAATGTAACACTGTTCTGATTTTACTTAGTAAAAAGACTGAAGCGACACAAACCTAAAAAAAATAATGACATGCAAACACACACAAGATATGAATACAAGGTAGTTAGAAATGTATTGGAAGTCTTGCTTGCTCCCGCGACAAACACATAAAAAATGATCTTTGCGTACTTAATTGCAACTGGCAGAATAAAGAACACATATTATTGCTATATGTGCGATCCTCTCTGTATAATCCTGTATAAAAAGGAAAGTAAGAAATCGACTAGTAATTTCATACACTATAGCTGTTACTCTTTTTTTTGGTTTAAATTGCAGGTTATTAAATAAGTTGCACTTAAAGCTGAATGACATAGTTTAAAAGAAATAGTTAATGCTCTAAAGGAGGGGTGTGAAACATACAGCAATTTTTGGTGGCCTGCCCATTAGTTTCTAAAATTGCATTGATGTACTGTATCGTTTTGGAATTCTTCTTTAAGATTTGATTTCCATTACATGAGAGTAGGTGTTAAAACTTCATGCTGATACTGTACTCAGCTCTCGCCAAGATAAGCACTAACTGAGACATAGCTTCTTTTAATGTAAATGAACGTGATCCATCTGCGTTTCCTTCCATCTGATGATGTAGATATCCTTCTGTCTGGTGTTGATGGCTGAAGTGTAATGCTGGCTCCAGGGATCAGCCTTTGTGTCTCCCTGGCGCATCAGCACACACAACACCTGCAATGCAGGCTCTAGGGATCAACCACAGTGCGGCCTCCCTAGCACATCAGCATGACAACCGTCTGGATTGAGCTAAGTAGGGTACTTCTCTGGGGTCTGCAAGTGGGCACCTTCCATCCTTGGTGTTTTGTCAACTCGCTCACGACACCTTAAGAGGGCTTGACAGTGATTCTGCATTTGTGTGTATTCAACATGTGCAGTCTGCATTGTATGAGTGACATTCCCATTTAGCCAATCACAGCTCACAGAGGTAGTAAAATAGCCAATCAAATGGTGCACAGGATCCGTTCTATGCACACGTGTAACAGCACAACACACATAAGTTTTATTTGGATTGTGAAGCGAAGGCTTGTTTAAACTACACTCACCCCTCGCTATACTGCGGATTCGGAAATGTCGCGGTCCTGGAGTTGGCTCCCCATTTTTACAGTCTAACTGCGCATGCATTAGCTGCACTATACATAAACAATTTCACTTAGAATTAATGTTTGTTTTATTTTGTACTGCACATCAAAAACTAAAATATACAGAACAATTAAAACCAAAGCATTGATATTGTACTGTTATCATATACACACGCAATGCACAATAACACAAAGCAAATTAAATAGCTACTTGCTGAAGCGTTTTTTTTTTAAGCAACACAGTAGCAAAAGTCACAGGGCAGTGACGCCAGCTCCCTATCAACATGCCTCCTGTGTTGGGAATGGATTCTTTCAATGCAGTGGTTTGGGCATTTGAGAAAGGACAGGAAGATTCATGAAATTAATTGGAGATTTAAGTTGATGAGAAGGGATTACCTTCCACAGTATGAATTAAAATGGTGTGCTGCTTTATATGAAAAATGAGAAAAAGTGTGTTGCGTAGAGGATTTATATTGGACCCTGATGCCCCTGATAAAACGAGGGAGTGGTTGTACAGTATTTGTTAGCCTATTTGTTTTTCTGTGGGGCTCTCACTATATCGCGGCCCTTGATATATAGCGGATTTGTATTGGATCCCAACACCCGCGATATATCGAGTGGGTGGTGTATTTATTTTACTTTGTGTAAAATTTTCAGTAGCCAAAAAGTAGTTGGAGATGTCACGGAAGCGAAACATTTCAATATCGTTAGCCAGATGATTATTTTTTCACTGAATAATTTTGATGGCAAGGCAATATATCTGGCAGTGCAACAGAAAGATTATAACATACAACAACATCACTATGACACGCTGCACAAAGAAACGTATTCCGAGTTTACGGGTGCCAAAGAGCGCCTTTCGTCTGACTGAGGAGATCCATGCGCAATGGAATCTTCCAGGCTGGCCGTGAAACAGCTGGCACAGGGTCGAAAACCAGACTTTCCTGGGCCACTTAGGGGCCACTAGGAGAACTGACACTTCCTCTAACCGGACCTTTTCGAGAAAGGCCGGGAGCAGCGATATAGACGGGAAAGCGTACAAAAAAGCTTTGGGCCATTCGTGCGCTAGCGCGTCTACGCCGAGTGGACTGCCTAAGCGGTGGAGGGAGTGCCATAGGGGGTAATGCATCATCTCTGCCAAGGCGAACAGATCGACCTGCGTCTTCCCAAACCATTCCCAAATGCGCTCCACTATCTGAGGATGGAGTCGCCACTCTGACGGATGCAGACCCTTCCTGGAGAGGAGGTCCGCTGCCCAGTTCTCCGCTCCGGGAATGTGCGTCGCCCGTAGGGACAGCAAGTTCCTCTGAGCCCATGTCAATAGCCTGAAGGCCATGCGATGTAACCCCGGGGACCGTAGGCTTCCCTGGTGGTTGACATACACCACCACTGTCGTGTTCTCCGTCCATATCAACACATGCGTGCCGCTCAGCACTGGGAGAAAGTGGTGGAGAGCAAGGGATACCGCTTGCTACTCCAGCATGTTTATGTGCAGGGATGTCTAGCAGTCCGGCCAGGATCCACGTACTCCTCTGCCTTCCCAGACCGCTCCCCAACCCAAGTTGGAGGCGTCTGTCATCATCACTTGGCAGTTCAACACTACTCCCATTCGCACATCTTCGCGCAGGTGAGAGGTCGACCTCCACCAGCGTAGGGCTGCCGAGCATGCATGAGACACAGTCAGCCAACGGTGTCTGTCACGTTTGGCATTGAGGTGGAATGCATTGAGCCACACTTGTAGCGGGCGCATGCAAAGCAGACCCAGCTGAATGGCCGATATGGCTGCGGCCATCAGACCCAATTCTGGCACAATAGGAGGGCGACCTGCGATCCCTGTTGAAACAGGGAGAGGCAACCCTGGATAGCTGCAACTCTGTCATCTGACAGGTATGTGCGCATCATATTGGAGTCCAGTCGGAGCCCCAAGTACGTTGTGCACTGCACAGGTGTTAGGCGACTCTTTGCATCGTTGATGGTGAGGTCCAGCCTCGCCAGATGCTCTATCACGACCACCGTGTGGGCCACTGCTCCCTCTCGTGACTGGGAACGGATCAACCAGTCACAGTTGAGGAGCCTCAGGTCTAAAATGGGCGAAGGCCGCCATCCTTTTTGGGTACCTCGAGTAGTACCTTCTGAAGTACCGAGGCCTGGAGAGGGTCTGTCACAAAGTATTCATGATGCCTCAAAAGGGAGGAGGACAGAGGCTGGGGCTGCTGGAACCTGTTTTGCCAAGAGTTCTAGGACCTGGGCCATTTGGGCCTTGAGGTCCATAATGTCCCTCACCTACTTGGAACGCTTCACCCTTCTCGCTTGCGGAGGGGCTCTGGGGCTCCAAGACGGTCCGGCCATAGAGGACGCTGAGCTCACCCTCGTGGCCCTCTCCAAACGAGCTTCTTTCACCTGGGGCTGGAAAGCCTCACAGATGATACAGGCCACATCCCTCTAGAGGGCCAAGGTGGCATGTTGGACACCCAAGCACCGCGCACAGAGGGTATGTTTGTCCGCTTGCGGGATATTGGTGTTGCAGGCCGTGCAGGGGTGGAACCCTGACTTGCTTGACATGGGCCTGGTGTCGTGCATGGGCCGTGCACTAAACACCACTTGCACTACGCTCAAGCACTGGCTAAGTGCGAACGCCATACGCTCACCCACTAGCGCTGTAGCAGAGGGTACCTAACACCGCGCACTGAGTACTGTGGGCACCTTGTGCACCGAGTACTGTGCAGCACCGTTTGCCCGTGCACTAGTGTAGTAGTAGTACCAAGCACCGTGTGCACCGTGCAACATGTGCACCGTGTGTAATGAGCCCCGTGCACACCGAGTACCATGCAGAACCGGCCTGTTGCACTAGGTCTATGGAAGTGGCCGAGTGCCGTGTGCACCGCATGCACCATGCATCCCAAGCGCCGTGCTCAACAAGTACCATGCAGCACCGTGCGTTCCTGCACTAGTGCTGTAGCAGTACCAAACACCATGTGCACCGAGTACCGAGAGCACTATGTGTACCATGCAGCGCTATGACTGTGCGCTGATGCTGTGGCACTGGGCACCATGTGCCTATGCACTGAGCACTTGTGCACCGAGATACCTAAGTATCAAGGGCTATGCGTGCGCTGCAGTACTGAAGCACCGGGAGGGGCCGCTACGCAAATGTGCCTACCCTAACCGCGCGGTCACACACACCTGGTCAGCGCCAAGCATGTACCAGGGGGACACAAGGCCGAAGCTGCAGTGGGCAAGTTGAAGCAGACAGCAAAAACACGGTAGAAAGATAGTATAGGGAGAGCACACTGTTTGTTTACAAGGCCCGACTCACCTAGGTGGGCGGGCCTACGCAGCCGGCAGCGTTTACTCAACAGCAGGGATGTGGCAAGGTCTAGCCCTGTGGAGGAGAGCACGGCTGGAAGAGTCACTCAACAGCAGGCATACGACAAGGCCTAGCCCTGTGGAGGAACTGTGTACTCTCAGAAGAAATAGACAACCACTAGCGGATGACTTCACAGGCAGTCGCTCACACCCGACAGACAGATAACAAAGTGCGGCCTACCACGCAAGCGAAGAGGCCGCTGAAAGACAGAAAGGCAAAAGGCTTGGTCTTTTCAAAGTCGTTGATTTCGGGAAAGCGGCAAGCCAGCTTTCAGCACGAATGCAAGGGAAATACAATCGACTCGATTCGACTCAAGAAGCTCTTTTCTATCAACACGCTCAGCTCAACACAGAGGTCTTACCGTCTTGAGAAGGAAAAAGAGAAATGGCTTCCTTTGGATGGCAGTTTTATCCCCTCGGTGGGCGGGACAGAGTGCATTATCCTAGGAAGGGGCCTATCAGCAGTTCTGGTGTAGAGAGCTCAGCAATACCTACCCAATGGGCAGGCATATCCCATACGTAATGTCATTGGTGGTCGGTCTTTGAATTAAAAGGGAACCATACATTTTCCTACTGTAGTTTCTGATGCTGGTGTAATGGGTAGTATTGTTTAATGCACTGCCAATACGAATTCTGTGCCCTATTGGTGAGAGAAGATAAGGTTAAAAGCTCAATAATCATAAATAAAGACAAGCCTGGCTTTTTTGCAAGTGGTTAAGATAAAGCTAATATTTTTTAAGTTAATATTTTTTTACTCTGGTAACAATCTTCTTAAATAAATGTATTTTAAAACTTTTACATTATGTTTTATAAGCAGCCCCACTAGTATGAAATACACAATTTTATTTTAGCAGTGTGCAAAATGTGATAATTTTGTATTTTTAAAACAGCTAAATAAAAAAAAAATGCTCTAATTAATTTTTTTATGATCCCTTTGTCAGATTCTAAAAGTCAAGAAATTTGTTACACTCCCATCACTGACCACACGATGGTAGAATATACCTTGGGTTTCTACATTTATTTATTATTATTATTATTTTTTTTTTAATGCTGCTTCTGAGGTACCTTCATGAAAACACAGGCATACAGGCATTGTGCATTCCCAATACATTGGCACTGTTTCAGATCAGTCCAAAAGGGTTTATAATAGCAATTTTGCATGGTGTAATCTTATTTGAGTCGAACAAATCTGACAGGGACTGTAGCTGTCGTAACAATGCTAAAATGAATTATTTCAAAATCCTGTTATGTACTGAAATGCTTTCTGTAATAAAGCATGTATATCCCTGTATTTCTTTTTCTTTTTTTAAATGCAGCAAATTGCTAATCTTTTAAGCTAAAGTGTATAATACTTGCTGTCATTTGTTTTATATTAATTACTTTTAACCTTGAAAACTTTTCTCATGTAACTACAGTATGTGGTTGTACAAATGCATCCTGTCTCAAATACATGTTTTTGAAATGTAATTTTGGAGTTTCCCCTTGTATGTAAAACAAACAATTGAAAACAAAGCATAATTGCACCTTGTTTTAAATTTATGGATGAAAAGCATGTTAAACAGCTCCTGACTAACAATAATTCAAATGTTACTACTACCAAAAGGTAAACAGTTTCTAGTTGCGGTTTTACTGTTTTAGTTCATAGAATTAGAAGATATACACTGGAGCGGCATTATGCATTAACGAACAATGCACTATTGTGTGTTGTGTGTTTTGTTCATGTGTCTTTGATATTGGGTCAAAGTTTTTTTTTGTAAAGGTATTCATTGAACAGTGTTTGATTAACTACACATTTACAGCACCTTGCAGTGAATTCTGACATGATTCTTTTGAACCACAAGGTGGTGCTGCTCAACTGATATTTCAAGATTTGCTGGAATGTTTTTGTTAAGTCAATGGTATAAAATAGACTAACAGTATTAAAGCAGATTATGTGCAGCCTGAAGATATTTTAAAAACCATGTTTACTGCAAGAATGTGGATTACAAGCAGCTCTTTTTATGACCCTACCCTATCTACTGGGTTGGTAGCTTTACTAATTTATTACATGTTTTTAAAGGGGAAGTCTCAAAATCCTATCCATTTAGCATTGAAGGCCCAGCAGAGAAGTCATGTTTAAACAAACTGTCACATGACTGTTACAGCGGTGATTTTTTTGTTACTGTCCTGGTGATTATAACAAATCAACTTCTGAGTGCTGTTGTTCTATACTGGGTTTTATAAGACACTTTGGTTCTTTCATCGGCAATTTTGTTTAAACTGTAAATGGGACATCATTATTTTATGGTAGAGTGAGGAGCACAAGCTTTATAACTAAGCAATAATAGGTATGTTCACTAATTCCACCTTCAGGAATCTACAATTATAGATATCTGAGGGTAATTCATGACATACAAAAGCATTGTTTCTATGGTATATATATATATATATATATATATATATATATATATATATATATATATATATATATATATATATATATATTCTCTTGCTGCCCTATTTCAAATTTGGAAGAGGAATTAAAGCTTTGAACTGCTTTTTAAAGTGGGAGTTTAGGTTTCAATATTTAAGCATGAGATTTGTTATAAGTCCAGGTTTTCTATTCTTGTTCAAAAGCTTAGAGCATAGCAGTCCCTCCTACTGGTCCCCCTTGATTTTCTGAGAAGAAAAAGCAGTTAATAATAATGTCATGAAGGGGAAGGACCGACGCCTAGATATTTATCTCAGCCTAGCCCATTACAGGTGTTATGAATGAGCTGGTGTTGCTTGTAGTCTGTACTGAGAAAGTAGAACGAATAAATGCCAAGCTCCGTCCTTTCTTTAGCTTTTATAGCTGAATTGATGGTACAGGTGTGTCATCTTTATTATTCTAAAACATTAAACCAGAACATGGAGAATTATTGAATGAATTGCTATTTTGAATTTACTTTTTATACTGTGCTGTTCATCTAATTTTGTTTCTGATAATGACTGTAGGCTATTAGAACCAGATATCCAATTATCTGTTTTCTAGTTCTCTGTATACATAAATCTGTACAAATCATTGCACCACACAACATAGGCCAAATCTCATTGTTAGTTTTAAAGGTCATATTTTACATAATGTGTCTATCAAAAACAATCTAATAATGCTGTTAGAATGGCACATTCCAGAATTTAGCAGTAGTCTTTGATCTTTTCCAGTTTGTTCATTTGCCAGCTGCTTCACTTCTCACTATTGATGTGCACTGCGAAACTAAGAGAACAATCTTATGCACAATCTTTTAGGCACAACTGAGTGATCGCAACAATATTTGGGTTAATTTTAATGGTCTGCCTCTTTTAATAAGCAGTTATCAATAAAAAGTGAACAAAATGTATTTTTGCAACAAAACTCTTTGAACTATTGATTGGAACAAAGTCTTACATTTTAATTAATGGAAAAACAGTACAAGATGATGCTCATTTTTAGCCTTCATTAAAATGTCAAATTTTCAGGGTCCCTGAGTGGCTGTGGCGCTCCCGTGTGTTAGGGAGGCCAAACCAGCAGGGACTGTTTCTCCTCATCGCACCACAGTGAACCCTGCTGGCCAGGCACCCAGCGAACAGACTCCTGCAGGGCTAGCCTTTCTCCACCAGAGGCCAGTAGCTCGCTGGCATCCACTCTTGAGATCCTGGGTGTAAAAGAGGAAGCTGGCTTAGTCGTGGGATCGGAGGACGTCCACTGAATCGTCAGATCTCCGGAGCTGTGTGGGGAATTGCTGCGGTGAGGAGAATAGCACATTCCAAACTGGGGAGAAAATCAGGGTAAAATAATTGGGCACGCTAAATTATATATATAAAAAAAGGAAATTTCTTTGATATTTTGTGTAATATCACAGTAATAAAATTGCTTGAATCAATGTTGTATTATTATAAACTAGTTACTTAATACAGCAGAAAGCCACTTCACATAAATAGCATTTTGTCCCTGTATGACGCCGAACACACTCTGCAGTCTATCTCTGATGGGCTGGTGTCAGTTGTAATCCTTTAATGCAGTTTCTCTCAAGCAGTACAGCCAACTCAGGTTGTTGTCACTAAGATTATATTACTGTATACCTGTCTTCCCTTGGGGTAGTAGTGGGTGGTCAAACACATCTTAGATTAAATGACTGAAGCAATGATTCAATTTTACAGTGGTTGAGTGACCACCTGCAAGGTGTTGTGTCACTTGTACCCTTATACTGTACTCCCTTGCAGTGTCACCTTAATATATTTCCTTTAACTCAACATAAATGACCAATCGTTCTTTTGAACCAATATTTAAATAGCCCCCACCCCCAAAAAAGAACAATACCTGCCCAAGAGTCACAGGTGTGGCCATTCCCCAGTTAGGTAATTGGTGCTAATTGGGGTGGCCACATGTAGAAAAAGGAAGCAAAATCCTTTGTTTGTTGGAGAGAATTGTGCGTGTGTGCACTGTATAGTGAAGGCGAATGCCCAGCATATACTGTATTGTATTGTTTTTATAACCCTTAGTTTTGGCCCTTGTGCTTTTTTCTTTGTGTCTTTTTGTTTAATAAAATGTCTGCTTTCCTCTTTAAACTGCAGCTTCTGTCTCTAGGTCTGTAATTCCTGCCGGTAATATCTTATGCAGTGATGCTATCCTGTTACACCCATAAACATTTGATTTTATACAAATATGTTTAACCTGTACATTAACTTTTTCATGTTCTTACCTTAAGCATGCTTACAGATGTATAGGGCCCGATCCAGAAAAGATTGTTAACAAGACTATTTATAGACTATTTTATACAATTTATGTTATCTGAATAATATTCTTTCAGGGGAAATCAGTGACACTTCTGTCATCATCCTACCAAACAGTTTCACTGGGTAACCAGCTGAATTTTCATCACTTTTGGAGGTGTGTAGAAACTGCACTTTGATTTCCATTAAATGAGAGTATATGTTAATACTTCATGCTGATTTGAACTTGGCTCTCACCAAGACAAGGACCAACTAAGACAAAGCTTTACAGTAAACTAATGTGATCCATCTGCGTCTCCAGCCATTTGCATTTCTTTCCATCTGATGATGTAGAAATCCTTCTGCCTGGTGTTGATGGCTGAAGTGTAATGCTGGCTCCAGGGATCAGCTTATTTTTCCTCCCCAGCACATCAGCGCACACAATGGCTGCGATGCTGGCTCCGGGGATCAACCACAGTGCGGTCTCCCCAGCGCATCAGCATGACAACCATCTGGATTGTGCTAAGTAAGGTACATCTCTGGTGTCTTCAAGTGGGCACCTTCCATCCTCAGTGTTTCGTTGACTAGCCCACGACACCTCAATGTTAGCTGTAGATCCAAGATCTGTAAATAAAGAATAAATTATATTAAAGTAGTTTTCCATCTGTGAATTCCATCTTTCCAGAGCACCCTTCGAAACTGGTAAGATTATGGCCCATTTTATTAAAGCTTCATAGTATTTCTGAAAGCTTCTTGTCCCTTTTCCAACCGATCGATCGCAGTTAGTGTAAACTCTGTAGAGTATGTATCAGTTTATATGCCCTTGTTTAATCATGTTCTTCATTTTAGTGATTTAGTAAGCTACTTGTATCTGTTCTTCTGTTTATTTGTTCTGTTTTTAGTATTCGTATAATGTGTTTTTTTCAGTATTAGCGAGGGACTACTATAGTTCCCAGGAAAGGTAGTTTGTACATTCTCAAGAAATTGTTATAATTGTCTTGTTCCTGTTCCTGCTTTAGTCTTTATCAGTGCATGTTGAAGCTTCATTTGTGGCTGGTTGTTTGCGCTTTACAAGACACACACTTGTGTTTAAACATCGCAATTCTCTTTGCTCTTTCCACGTGTAGCATGCATGTCTGCTCCTGCGCCAGTCAGCTGGTGTTAAACCACCGAAATATACTTATGCTGGTAAAAGCATGTGGTAAGCACAAGGCCGTGAAAATAGTTTCATCTGCCCAGGCCAGCACCCAGGACAAAATGTGAAACTGGCACAAAATCAAGATTTTTGCAAATGCTTCAGGACACCGGGACAGCCTTTCTGAAACTGGGACTGTCCCGGCAAAATCGGGATGTTTGGTAGATTTATCTACATGGTGATTTTATTGTGAAATGTAACAGTTGAAAAATTTCAGGAACTGCCCGATTATGAGAGCCTCTAAATGTGGCTGCACTGGTTTTATAATAGGAATGTTCTTATGTCTTTGTTGGTTATCTCTTTTTTATTGTAATATTGCCATTCTGTCATTTATTAGCCAGGGGTTTTAGCCCAGTAAGTTGAGGCTTTAAATGACCTTTTCTTTCTCTAAAGGGCACAAGAATGCAATGACCAATATTAAATAACCCCAAAACTCAGGCTTCTTTGAAATGATGCATGGACAATTGTGTAATACTAGATATAGCTAGAGTGTATCTGAAATAAAGGAAGTAAAGTGCCCTTTTTAAAATAGGTTGAATTTACAAAATGCAAAAGCCTATGGCTAGTTTCCATTAACACTAGGCCACACCAATGATCTACTGTATCTTGCATAAAACATGCCTGTCAGGATGCCAGCTCTGAAACTGTCTACAATCTATAGGGGCAGTCTGTCACTACTAATTGGGTAATGATTTAAAGCAATCCATTGGTTTATTACCAGTGTACTGCTGTACTCAGCCTTGTGGATTCATAAGTCCACAAACAAGGCACTCTGTGACAGATGAGCCAGCTCTTGATAAGGTTAGCATATAATTTCCATGTCATCCTGAGACCTTTCATATGGTCTTCGCAGATATTCAAAGCTATGGATATCATCAGGTTGATAAAATGGTTGCAACTTAAACATTTTACATCACCGAATCAATCCTAAACCCTGCAGTCTACAGTATAAAACATTTCAGGACAGAGAATCTGCAATGAGGATGATTTAAATTGCAATTGAACAGACAAATTAATGACAGATGATGAATTTGGCCAGAGACCTTGTCCATGGGTGCTAACAGCTATCCGCAATGCTGGCCAACTAGCGAATACACAATAACATCATGCAGTCTAGTGCCGCAGATAGGAAGTGACTCTTAGGGCCACATCCCCACAAAAGACAAAGCCGCCAAACCACGACTGGATAAAATGATGATGAATGGTTAATGCAACAACTGCAGTGGTGCAATACCACCTACCCCCAAAAAATAGGAAAAGGATGAATGAAAAGTAAGCAGCTGAGACACAGGTCCACCCCGAGCATGAAATGCACTGTGGGAGAACCCGGCCTCTCCAGCCTGCCACGCACCCTGCAGAAACTAAATTTGAACCGCTCGGCACTCGGGTAAGGAAAAAAACCCTACTCGCTGGTAGGAAGACACCTTAGGGAACCCATGGCTGAGGGTAGCCCTTCCTCCAGGCTCTAAAGACAGACCTCTGTTTGGCTTTGCCGTGCATGACTGAGAGGCCAAACAAAAGCGACATGAATGAAAGCCACACAGAGTTTTTATGACGCTTGGTTATGACGTGTTGATTAGTGGACGGATTCTCCTTCCAGAAATACAACCAAGTTTTCCATTAAAAGCTAGAAGACATTTTTATTTATGAATAGGCACTAAAAACATGCATTGTTTTAAGATGTTGTTATTGTAAGGCCATCATTTTCTATAAATGGCAGCTGTTATTTCTTTAATGTCTCAATGCATTGACATTCTGTATCCTGGGAGCTACTAAGGTTTTGGGAGACATTATTTAAACAGAGATCAAAAGAAAGTTGGTTCACACTACTACAATATCTATGTACTACTCATGCTCTTGCTTGAAGGGCCCTTGTTAGTGCATGTATTGATCTTTCAAAGAGTAAATCTGAACCCTCAGGCCCCTTGGTTGTTCCTGTTGCAGCAGCTCTACCTGGAAATCTCCACAGATACATGTTTCATATTCCAAGGGAATTCAAGGTAGATCGGTACATTGATTGACTATCCTATGTCCTGTAGATGACAAATAATATATATCAGTGCAGATTTCCACAATTATTTCTGTACTGTGCAGTTGCATACCACTGTGGATAACAGATCAGGGACTGTCTAACAGATCAGGGACTGTCTAACAGATCATGGACTATCTAACAGATCAGGGACTATCTAACAGATCAGGGACTGTCTGGTTTGCCCTCTGTAGGGTATTGACTTATGTTACAAGCAACAGGAACAAACACACTTCAGTCAAAAAAAAAAATGTCATGCTCTTTGGTACCTCATCAGATCATTTTAGAGATGCATTCTACAGTACGTGTACAATACATAATGCTAAAGTAACCCAGGTTACTTTGTGCTTTTTGAGATGATCCCTAAGTAACCAGAGTTTTCAATGCATTCTGTAATATATTGATGGTCCTCCTACATTTTTTTCTTTCAATTTCCGTTCCTGAACACGTGGTGCATTGTTACACTAATTATACATTATATACTAATTAATATGCACATACAGTGCTCCGTCGCTATCAGGATCTCGATTATAACACACCTCGGATATAACGCTCCTACAGCATGTCCCCCAATTCCCTATACTAGTGATGCATGCAATATTTCTACAGTAAATACAGCACCGGTGATGTTCAAACTGTGAACAACTTCTCAGTCTAACTTCCGTTTTTGTCTCTCCCTTTTGATACAGTATCTTAACTGAAGAAAAGCTGCCTTGGCACTTTATAACACAGACATCTTATTAACCATTTGTTTTATAAATAAATAAATAAATATTAGGCCTATTACGTGGTTAACGTTCCTAATCTATTTACTTTTTTGCTGCAAGACGAGCTGCAGCTTTCTCCGGGAGACGAGACGCTTCAGGCCACTCCGGCAGAACCTGGGGGTGAGCTCATTCCCTCTTCCCCTCTTCTTCTCGCACTTGGTTTACTTGTCTGTCGCTTCAAACTGAACTCCCGACCGCCGTTTAGTCAGGCTATTTATTGTTGAAACACTGCTTATTAAAATGATCCATGAGTGGGAATGTTAGCTTTTTCTTTTTTGTAACAAATATAGGATTGATTACGTGGTGCTTTATGTATGGTTAATTCACAGAAAGTTACATTTTTGCTTCACTATACGTGCATTATAGAGAGGGAGTTATTTTATTTTGTATTTTAGTCAGATGTGTGTTGTTATGTATCCCGCTGGCCCCACCCCCTCCCCCGTTTATAACGCTCGCTCTTTGGTTATAACGCTCATATTGTGTGTCCCCTGAGACCCGTGTTACAGCGAGGGAGCACTGTATTTCCAAGGTGATTTTTATTAATTTAAATGCAGTAATGTTGATAAACCACACACTTCTATCCAGTGTACTATGTAACTGTATATAACCGGACAGTACCATACGTATAATTTAGTATTAGAATTAGGTACAAATAAACAGAAAAACAAAGATTTATTGTAAACTTTTGCTGACATCTAGAGGTCCGGACGGGAGTTGAAATTAGCTTGTATTTTATGACGGTCAATGCAAGACATGATTCAATTAATCATAAAACAAAGTCAGTGGTTTTAAAGTCCTTGAAAGTCTACAAAGGGTACAACGATAACCTATGTAATTTCTCCCAAATGCTTACTTTTCAAAATTTGGACCACCTACATCTCACTATGCTGGGATTAAATTAAAAAAGGTTATTTTTAGACAAGTACAAAGCTTCACTTCAAAGTGTGGCAGATGGTGTTTAGGAGTGAGTAGAGTGCAATTTACAGTAAACAAATTTGTTATCCCTGACAGGTCATGGGGAGAAGTAAACTGGTCTGTGATTTAATAAGGGGGCATGCATGAAAACACTGAGGAAACATTCCTGTATGTATGGGGAAATATTTGAACAGAAGCAAAATTATCAGCATTAATTACGTTTTATGAGGATTTTAAAGAAAAAAAAAACATGAATAATCCTCTAAAGCCCCTTTCACACTGGCATGATCTACCGGGCCAGAACCTACCCAGGCAGGACCCGGTGTCACGCGGGTCGGCTACGTGATTTCACACTGTTTTTGATAAAGCAGGGTTGACCTGGGAGACAGACGCAAGTAAACAATGCACATATCAACGCCCCGGAAGCAGCTTGTTACTGACGTTTCCATCCAAGCGTCTGGATTGAACTGAAAATATGGCTAAACAGAATAAACAGAAACGTTCCTTATGGAAGTGAAACTTTCACCGCAGGCGTGGCTGTTTTGTTATTGCGTCGGCGCACGAACGGCCGTCATACATTTTGTCTCGCTTAACCCGGGTCAAAGCGTGTCAACCCACATCCTGAGGAGGGTCACTGGGACCCGGGTTTACCCGGGTAGGAGTGCCAGTGTGAAAGGGGCTTAAGTAGAGCTGCTACAATACAGCAGGCAGTGCCTCTACGGTAGCTTTATTCATGAACCTGGTGCAGTATGTAATGGTTATCAGTTCAGAATAGCTATCTCTATGCTAAATCTATTTTTAGTTACAAAGTGTGGCAAGCCTGTTATGATCAATAGTCCCAAGAAGGATGTTACCTTTTTAAAAAAAAAACATCTTTTGAGATCCAAAAGGATGAAAACGTACAAGAATATGTGTGCCTTGCATATAACGAGTTTACAAACTCACTTCAAGATCTGGCTTTATTACTTCACTAAGGAAGTAATGTCATTTCTACTCAGTCCTCTTGATTCTAGTGAGATGGCACTTTTGATGCAGAAATTCACAATAAACAAACATGTGCAATTTATTTTTAATAAATAAATAAGCGAACAATGAATTACATTAAATTAAATTTGGGACTATTACACTGCGGATGTATACACAATAAAAGTTTCTGGTTTTGTCTTAATTGAAATGTGTTTTAATTATTTTTCTTCCCACAAATATAATACAGGTAGCCGTGTTATAAGTGGTATAAACCACTTCAGGCCATGTGGTTCCGATGATATATACCACTTCTGGGGTGGTTATATATCATGGGAACCGCACAGCCTGTCGTGGTTTATATATATATATATATATATATATATATATATATATATATATATATATACACACTGCTGTACTCTCCTCTGTACTCCCACCACGAGTGCAGAGAGCTGCAGGTGTATATGCAGGTGACCATCTCCCGATTAGCAACAATTAATTAACTCAGGAGATGGTCACCTTCTGCACAAGGTTTTTAATGTTTATGGGGCTTCCCATCCACGCTACAAAACATACAGCTCTTCACCGTCACATTTAATAAAATAACAAAACACGGCCACGCCGTCATATATACAAATAATAATAATAATAATAATACTACAACAACAAAACTAAATACAAAATAATAAATTGCACAGGGGCAGGGGTTGCCCTATTTCATATCCCCCCACACACATGGCCCTAAAGGCCACCTCCCACCTCAGTCTCAAAGTCCCGGAAGAGGGGGTTGACCCTCTTCGTGGCCGCTGCGGCCAGGCAGTTTTCCCCTGTGCGCCACTCAGCAGCATATGTAGGGGCTGCTCAGGATTGCCAGCATCCTGTCGTGGTCCTTCTAGTGGTGGAGCCAGAGGCAGCTCCTGCTCCTCCCCTTCTGGCGGTGAAGGCAGCAGGGGCTCCTCCCCTTCTGGCGGTGAAGGCGACAGGGGCTCCTCAGCTTCTGGCGGCGAAGGCGACAGGGGCTCTTCCCTTCTGGCGGCGGCGACAGGGGCTCCTCCCTTCTGGCTGCGGGCGGCAGGGGCTCCTCCCTTCTGGCGGCGAAGGCGACAGGGGCTCCTCCCTTCTGGCGGCGAGGCGACAGGGGCTCCTCCCTTCTGGCGGCGAAGGCAGGGGCTCCTCCCTTCTGGCGGTGAAGGCGGCAGGGCTCCTCCCTTCTGGCGGTGAAGGCGGCAGGGCTCCTCCCTTCTGGCGTTGAAGGCGGCAGGGGCTCCTCCCTTCTGGCTGCGAGGCGGCAGGGCTCCTCCCTTCTGGCTGCGAAGGCGGCAGCGGCTCCTCCCCTTCTGCCTGCGGCGGCAGGGGCTCCTCCCTTCTGGCTGCGGCGGCAGGGGCTCCTCCCCTTCTGGCGGCGAAGGCAACAGGGGCTCCTCCCCTGATCCACTTACTACCAATGAGGTAGTATAATAGGTTTCTGGCTAAAGCCTAAGTTATCACTTCCTTAAGGTTTATCTAAATTTCCTTCAAATGTATGCATTGCTAACTTGCTCTTTTTGCATGATTTTTAGATAACAGGCTATTATAGTTTATTTCCTATTCATCTCAGCATTATCACTCCACTCCACACATTTCAAGTACTGAGTCACCACTTAAAAACAGAATCGATGGCCCCCAACAGAACAGACAACCATACAGCACTGCGTACTGAAATTTTTACTGCCATTTGGCGACAATCTCAGCTCATGGGGCCCGAGGTCTGGCAAGTTTTGTGCCAATTTCAATCTCTAACCTTTCCCACCGCTGGGAAAATGATCAACTGCTGCCCTTCCTCAGATGTTGGCAGCTCCAGGAAGATTCTCTGCTTAATTGAACTGACCTAGGATTCTCTTCTCTGAATTAAGTAAATCCTCTATAAAGTGTGTGGCTTACAGGATCACTCACGTTGGGTTATTACGCATCACACTCAGCTTTTCTTTTTCTTTTTTTTAATTTTTGTCTCAAAGCTATAATGTAGCTTTTCTGTCATCATGAAAATACACTCAGGTCGGTTTTTCACACTTTAATGTTCAGGTTAAAAGCTCCAATGAGTTTAAATTCAGCTGGCATGGTAGACAAAAAGCACTTTTACAGAACAAACCTTTTTTTTTTTTTCTCTGACCAAAAATATATTTATTTGTTTTCTACTCAAGACATCAGCACTGATAATTTTATTCCAAACTAAGAATATGTGTATCTTACCTGAGGAAGAAACTGCTTCAAAAGGAAGGTTTTCCCCAGAGACAAGACTAGTAAAGAGCTAATACCTTATATATAAATTTAACTGCTTTTGGCATAAATTACGCTTTGAAGCTATGCTGCTAGAAATGTATCCCAAACAGGACCGGGGTCATAAGGCTGTTTGAAAAAAAAAAAAAATATATATATATATATATATATATATATATATATATATATATATATATAATATATACAGAGCCTTGCATAAGTATTCACCCTCCTTGGACTTTTCCACATTTTGTAGTGTTACAACCTGGAATTAAAATGGATTTAATTGGGATTTTTACCATTTGATTTACACAACATAGGTAACACTTTGAAGGTGCAAAATATTTTTTTATTGTGACACAAAAGTTAATTAAACAAAAAAAAAGACATTTGTTGGTTGCATAAGTATTCACCCCCCTGAGTCAATACTTGGTAGAAGCACCTTTGGCAGCAATTACAGCTGTGAGGCTTTTTGGGTAAGTCTCTACCAGCTTTGCACATCTGGATCCTGCAATTTTTGCCCATTCTTCTTGGCAAAATTGCTCAAGCTCTGTCAAGTTGGATGGGGACCGTTGGTGAACAGCAATTTTCAAGTCTTGCCACAGATTCTCAATCGGATTGAGGTCTGGGCTTTGACTGGGCCATTCTAAGACATTCAGGTTCTTGTTTTTAAACCACTCCAGTGTAGCTTTGGCTGTGTGTTTAGGGTCATTGTCCTGCTGGAAGGTGAACCTCTGCCCCAGTCCCAGGTCTCTTGCAGACTAAAACAGGTTTTCCTCTAGAATTTCCCCTGTATTTGGCTCCATCCATCTTGCCCTCATTCCTGACCAGTTTCCTAGTCCCTGCCGATGAAAAGCATCCCCATAACATGATGCTGCCACCACCATGCTTCACCGTGGGGATGGTGTTCTCAGGGTGATGAGCAGTGTTGGCTTTGCACCACACATAGCGTTTTGCGCTAAGGCCAAAAAGTTCAATTTTGGTCTCATCAGACCAGAGAATCTTTTTCCACATGTTTGCTGTGTCTCCCACATGCCTTTTGGCAAAATCCAAACGGGATTTGATATGGGCTTTTTTCAGCAATGGCTTTCTTCTCGCCACTCTTCCATAAAGCCCAGCTTTGTGGAGCGTCCGGGTTATAGTTGTCCTATGGACGGTTTCTCCCATCTCAGCTCTGGATCTCTCCAGCTCCTTCAGTTACCATTGGCCTCTTGGTTGCTTCTCTGACTAAAGCCCTCCTTACCTGGTCACCAAGTTTTGGTGGACAGCTTTCTCTAGGCAGAGT
The DNA here is from genome assembly GCA_030684275.1 of Acipenser oxyrinchus oxyrinchus. Lineage (NCBI taxonomy): Eukaryota > Metazoa > Chordata > Actinopteri > Acipenseriformes > Acipenseridae > Acipenser > Acipenser oxyrinchus. Next base: position 9,817,189 of record CM060249.1, read on the forward strand.
CGCGGTTGTGCCATATTCTTTCCATTTTTTAATAATGGATTTAACAGTGCTCCGGGGGATATTTTTTTTATAACCCAACCCTGATGGGTTGTAACACTACAAAATGTGGAAAAGTCCAAGGGGGGTGAATACTTATGCAAGGCACTATATATATATATATATATATATATATATATATATATATATATATATATATATATATATATATATATATATATGTACTGTGCAAAAGTTTTAGGCAGGTGTGAAAAACGCTGTAAAGTAAGAATGCTTTCAAAAATAGACATGTTAATAGATTATATTTATCAATTAACTAAATGCAAAGTGAGTGAACAGAAGAAAAATCTAAATCAAATCCATATTTGGTGTGACCACCCTTTGCCTTCAAAACAGCATCAAGCATCAATTCTTCTAGGTACACTTGCACACACTTTTGAAGGAACTCGGCAGGTAGGTTGGCCCAAACATCTTGGAGAACTAACCACAGTTCTTCTGTGGATTTAGGCAGCCTCAGTTGCTTCTCTCTCTTCATGTAATCCCAGACAGACTCGATGATGTTGAGATCAGGGCTCTGTGGGGGCCATACCATCACTTCCAGGACTCCTTGTTCTTCTTTACACTGAAGATAGTTCTTAATGACTTTCGCTGTATGTTTGGGGTCGTTGTCATGCTGCAGAATAAATTTGGGGCCAATCAGATGCCTCCCTGATGGTATTGCATGATGGATAAGTATCTGCCTGTACTTCTCAGCATTGAGGAGACCATTAATTCTGACCAAATCCCCAACTCCATTTGCAGAAATGCAGCCCCAAACTTGCAAGCAACCTCTACCATGCTGTTGCCTGCAGACACTCATTCGTGTATGCTCTCCAGCCCTTCGGCGAACAAACTGCTACAGCCAAATATTTCAAATTTTGACTCATCAGTCCAGAGCACCTGCTGCCATTTTTCTGCACCCCAGTTCCTGTGTTTTCGTGCATAGTTGAGTCGATTGGCCTTGTTTCCACGTCGGAGGTATGGCTTTTTGGCCGCAAGTCTTCCATGAAGGCCACTTCTGACCAGACTTCTCCGGACAGTAGATGTGGACAGTAGGGTGTACCAGGGTCCCACTGTTTTCTGCCAATTCTGAGCTGATGGCACTGCTGGACATCTTCCGATTGCGAAGGGAAGTAAGCATGATGTGTCTTTCATCTGCTGCAGTAAGTTTCCTTGGCCGACCACTCGCGTCTCACGGTCCTCAACGTTGCCCGTTTCTTTGTGCTTCTTCAAAGAGCTTGGACAGCACATCTGGAAACCCCTGTCTGCCTTGAAATTTCTGCCTGGGAGAGACCTTGCTGATGCAGTAGAACTACCTTGTGTCTTGTTGCTGTGCTCAGTCTTGCCATGGTGTATGACTTTTGACAGTAAACTGTCTTCAGCAACCTCACCTTGTTAGCTGAGTTTGGCTGTTTCTCACCCAGTTTTATTCCTCCTACACAGCTGTTTCTGTTTCAGTTAATGATTGTGTTTCAACCTACATATTGAATTGATGATCATTAGCACCTGTTTGGTATAATTGTTTAATCATACACCTGACTATATGCCTACAAAATCCCTGACTTTGTGCAAGTGTACCTAGAAGAATTGATGCTGTTTTGAAGGCAAAGGGTTGTCACACCAAATATGGATTTGATTTAGATTTTTCTTCTGTTCACTCACTTTGCATTTAGTTAATTGATAAATATAATCTATTAACATGTCTATTTTTGAAAGCATTCTTACTTTACAGCATTTTTTCACACCTGCCTAAAACTTTTGCACAGTACTGTATATATATATATATATATAGTGCCTTGCATAAGTAAAACACTACACTATATTTTAGATGCAAAGTAGTTCTCAGTACCTCAGTATTTTGTAAATGAAAACGTTTAAAATTGCTCAAATGAGTTTATTGCTGTTGACATTTAGTCTCCAAAGACTTTGTTTTAATGTCATACCTTGAAAAAGTGGTTTACATGTATAGAATAATAAACGTAATAGATACAGTTCTTAATGGTAAGTTGTTTTTTTTTTACTGTGAGGTATATTCCAATACCTTTAACACAAGAACGTTCAGATGCTTTCGCCAACATCTTGTGATGTGTGTCAGTACACTGTAGGTGGCAAACATGATGCCTGCCTTGAATCTTCACCCATCTTCACCATACTTGTATCAACGACACCTAGCCTCCTAAATACTTTCCAGATTGCATTTGGGTGTACTCTAATAATCTGTTGTTTTCAGGCAAACAGCGAGATGATATGAAGACCCTCCATATGTGTTTGTATTGGTTCTTTGTGATAATGTTCATGATTGCAGCATTACCATGTGAAAACATTCTTTCTCCCTGTTTTTTATGAATAAACAATTTACATTGTTTTTTTTAAATAATCCACAATATATATATATATATATATATATATATATATATATATATATATATATATATATATATATATATATATTTTAGCTCAAAGAGCCAGCTGCCCAACGTTTCAATATGTTGCACATATCTTTCTCAAGGGAGCCTGTGTTTGAATCAAAACATTGGAGGTATTTATACGTTTTTGACGGCATGACAACTACTTGTTATTGTTTACATTCAAATCTATGATTTATTCTTACATGATGTAATGCTGTTCTATATATTGTGACATCATTTTTACTTCTATCTTTGAATCTGTATTAATTCTAATTAACATTACTTTATATAAATTTATATTTTTATTATATCATGCAATGCTGGCTCTGAGGATCAGTCTAGATTTGGCCTCCCAATATATATTGTATTCCCCAAAAACAGTGTATTCAGCGATTTTCTGTTTTCCACTAGTCTGTCATAAAATTAGATTTTATCTATATAAAGATCTGTGTGATGGACCCAGCAGCATATCTGACGTGTGTTTTAGTGTGTGTCTCCAGCAATAGCAGAGAATCAACTCACAGAGGATAATGGGAGTATGTAATAGTGAAGTGTCATGGGAGAAATTCATTCAGATGTTCACAGCATTCGTGAAGTGGGCATCAATCATGCTCAGTCTAAGTTTATGGAAACCTGGGATCAAAGTAACAATGATGTTATCTTAAACACAAGCAGAATCCAAATGCAATATAGCAAGTTAATTTGTTCAGAGTGACCATCAAGAGAATGTGTTCCCTGACTGGCCTACACAATTCTGTTCGGACTTTGGTGTTCATGTTTTATAAAGAACAAAGATTACGTTGAATAGTATGAAACCAGATAATCGGGTTTTCAGACTAATTCCCTTTAACATGTTGTTGTTGTTTGTCAACTTAAACCTGTTTAAAATGTTTTAATTACACAATAAGAAATAATGTATTTCACTAATTTGCCCTCATCTACAAATCAGTCAATGGCAATCAAGTAGCATCTTCTCTGACAGGAGTCTGGATTAAATAATAATAATGGCATAGCTATGTCACCATCATAAACTTTCATTCAGGATAAAACCCTCCTAGGTTTTGTTTGTCAGCTGATCATTTTCCCCAAGGTAAACAAGTATTGGGTCAGGTTCAATTATCAGCTTACTAATGTGTCCATAGCAGTTAAACACCCTGCACAGCAATTAGTTTTACATAACCCAGGAATGTTAAAATCCATAAAGGAATGAATCCCTCCCTGAAGAACGTGGATAGACCAACTGGACTGTTCTTTATTACATTTGAGGTAAATATACACAAACTAAAATAATATCATCATTTATTATAAACATAATCTAAATGATATCTGACTTCTATTTGTTTTTTCATGGAAATGTGTATTTGCAATAATTAAACATGTTTTATGTTTATAACCCCCACCCCATTTCCCCTAAGGAAAATTGTTTCCATGGACACAAACACGAGGAAGGGTAATTCGATTTTGTTTTTACCGAGTATCTTAACAGCGCTAATTAGTATTTATCATATACAGTAAAACAATAGAAGAGACCATGTATTGTACTGTAAAGCTGTAAACTTTTTACTGTAAATCTTCTACTTTTAGACAAACATTGTCAAACAGTATTTCAAAGTGGACCAAATGAATGTAAAGCAAGTAAACCACAATATCCTGGCAAGACAATCACAGTAAAGAACTGTAACTATTTTGGGATCACTGCCTCTAGTGTAGCAAGATAAATGACTGTGTTGCCTGGATTTGGTCTTCTGTATTCCACTGGGAGACTTTCATTTTGAACTGTGGGAGGCGGACTGTAGTACTGGGATGACCATATTCTTAAAGGCAGTACAAGCCACCAACATCTGATCATGAGATGCAAGGTATAAAATACAGGGCCCGAAAAAATTGCAATAAAATAACTGGACTGTTTTTAAAAAAATATTTGTAAAAATGTAAACTAGGAATGAGCTGTTTTGAAGCAAAGGCAAATGTAAATCTTACAGGAATAAAAACAGTGTCTACAAAACTAGCAAGAAATCTTTTACCTGCTTCTCTTATAAGAAAGTATTTTCTGTCTAGTTTTAAACTATTACCATTTTTTTCTATTGTAGCAATCTTGAAGGGAGGGGGGTAGTGTAGAGGGTGTGTGTGCGTGAAAGGGGTCGCATGGTGTGCGCAGGGGTTGCATGTTGGGTGTATGCGTGCAGGGGCTGGATGTTGTGTATGTGTGTGTAGGGGTTGCCTGTTGTGTGTGTGCGTGCAAGGGGTCGCATGGTGTGCGCAGGGGTTGCATGTTGGGTGTATGCGTGCAGGGGCTGGATGTTGTGTATGTGTGTGTGTGTAGGGGTTGCCTGTTGTGTGTGTGCATGCAAGGGTTGCATGTTGTGGCGGCAGTATGGAGTAGTGGTTAGGGCTCTGGATTCTTAACTGGAGGGTCGTGGGTTCAATCCCAGCTGGGGGACACTGCTGCTGTACCCTTGAGCAAGGTACTTTACCTACATTGCTCCAGTAAAAATCCAACTGTATAAATGGGTAATTGTATGTAAAAATAATGTGATATCCTGTAACAATTGTAAGTCGCCCTGGATAAGGGTGTTTGGAAAGAAAGAAATGTTGTGCGTGCAGGGGGTTGCATTGGGTGTGTATATGTGCAGGGGTTGCATGTTGTGTGTAGGGGAACTGGGGTACAGGTTTGGCGCAAAAGATGTGAAGGTGGGAGTGAGGGGATATAAGGGGGTGCGTGTAAAAAGACTGGGAGATTGATGGAGACAAGAGTGTGAGAGAAGGTTATGTTTGGGGGAGATAGAGAGACAGAGTGGGAAAGGGTAGCATAAAGGAAAAACTACTGTAATCATATATTTTCATTTTCGACTCCCAGTTCCCTTCATCTACTTTATGATTTTATTTTATTAATTAATTGCGGTACAACAATAAACAGCTTGAGCCTTCATCTACTCACGGTTGCAATCTCATTTCTGTCCTAGAAGAACCAGAAAACACTACAATATTTTTTGCTATTCAATTTGCCTTTGCCATTGCACTGGCTTTAATTAAGATGTAATAGTAGCACAATGATAATGCTTTCAGTTGCAGGGCCATTTTTACATGGTAATTAATTTAACTCTGTATAATTTTATAAGTGTAATGTTCTTTGTACTGCTAAGTGTAATGTTCTTTGTACTGCTATAGATATTATGATATAGTGTTTAGGTGATGGTAATTACTAAGTTATAATATATGGATAAGTACTATAATTGCATCTCAGCCCATAGGAAAAAAAGGCATAAATAAGTGATGTTAGGTAAAAAAAATTTAAAAAGTCATAATTAAGCACATCGCCTATTTATGACTTTGCCAACAATTTGTATTGAAATTATCTGTACCTCTTTTAAACTGCTGACTTTTTTTTTTGTTTTGTTTTTTGAGTGCTGATAATTGCTAAGTTACAATATAATAGTGTAATAATATAACATATTTAGTCATTTATTTAGTATACTAGTTAACTTTTAGTTACAGGGCATATGCCCAAACAGTACCGCCAGTAGCAGTGGTTACTATGTAATTACTACATTATGCTACATTCAGAGATAAATTATCACAATAAGAAAAACAAATAGTTAATATTAACACAAATGTGTAATAAAATACAAATGACACTAATTACCAAGTATTTAATGCTAAATAATGTAATTGCCTAATACTACAATTACTTGATAATCACAATATAATTAATACGCATTTCCAAACAATCAAATAATGCCTTGCAACTAAAATGTCCTAATGGAATGGAAAAAAAGGTATACAGCTGCAAATATATGCATATGCAAAATCATCAATTTGATACTTAGTTTACAGTACAAAGTCACGCTGGCAGCTTTTGAATTACAGTCTATATAAATGCATTCAATACTATATAACTATACATTGTTGCTTAGTATTTTATGTGATAATACATGTTTTAAATTCCAAGGATAGTAAAAGCAATGCCGTTTTACAGCTGCTTGGGGACACTTTGAGTTCAAATGACATGCCCAAGGTCAGCCAGTGCTTGGATTTAAAGCTAGGATCATCAAGCTTATTGTGTCCTCTTACTGTTATAAGATTGATTCAGAATACATCCTCAGAAATTGACCTCCTATTAATACACTGCCTGACCACCTATACAGGGTTCTGCAATCACTACTGCCGTGTCTAAATCATTGAAATAATATGTATGGCAAGACAAGGTCAGTGCTTTGTTACTTTAGAGGTATCTTCAATCCATCACTGTTTCAGTCGACGCTACACTTTTGAGTTGTTATTCTGATCCAATTATACTGTCAACAAGATAGCTCAGTGCTTTACAGTTGTTTCCCTATCAAACCCATTATCTGGAAAATGACAATATTATAAGAAATGAAAAAAAGAGAGAGTTTATGTTTCTGGTTATGTGAACCCACACCAACTGTTATATGCTGTATCCGTTTTTTATATTTTAACACGGATTCAAACAACATAATACAAAGTTAATCAAAAAACTACTTAAGTGAATGAAACGTGGGGTCACAAAAGAACCACCATGTTCAACATCTGCTTGTTTTAAATCAAAGAGAACAGGTTGGGTTGGTTTTATTCACACATTTTAAAAGGAAGAAAATGTTGTAAGTAATTGGTTTCATTGATGAATAGGTCTCATTAATATTTTAGGAAAACACAAATCTGACCAATGGTACCCAACATTGCCTCAACATGGCCCACATTTTGGTCCATATACAGTACAAGTCCCCAAAACATGTTGTGTGCTGTATCTGTGAAGACCAGTCTACGGCATCTACTGCAGGTCTTCACTCTTTACTGTCTCCCTCGTGTTTACTGACATTTTACACATAACACCATATTGAACAAGTAGAGGTGAAACAATAGATTTCTCCAAAGTGTTTATAACAAATATGAAGACAGGTATGCAATACCGCTTTTTGAAGCTAAGTTTATCCTGTATATAATTGGTCTTTCAATGCTAAACAGTTGTAAGAATTGCCAAAAGTTTATCATTAAAAGCATAGCAAAGTGTAATAAAGCATAGTGAATTCATGGTAAAGCAAAAGTAAGCAATGTAAAGCTTAGAGAGGTATGGTAATGTACACTAAAAAGCATGGCAAACCATGGTAAACTGCATAGTATTACAAATTGACCGTGCACGTTTACTGAGGTAAACTTTTATATAGGGCTAATAGTAGTGAACAGTCTAATGTTCACAGAGTTATGAAATAAAAGTGCATTTCTGTCTCATCAGTCTACAGTGGACTAACGTTGTCTGTTGAAGTGGTTTTGCTGCATGAGCTGACAGCAGACAGAGCTGGACAAATTGTTTGTATTGAATTTACTGGCTGGTTTTCTTCTAGGAATTTGAATATGTGGAAAAAATGGTAGGCTTCTGCGGCAGTGTGCCACATGTGTTTTTACAGGGAGGATTTCAACTCCCTCCCTGCCACCGAATATTGCCCCCACACAAACATACCCGTGCACTACATTGCCACAGCTTCTTGTGATCATTTTTCATTGTATATTTTCACCTAAGGCATGCGATTAAAAACAGAACACTTCTAGAGAAAATACATTAAAATAATGATTGACAGTCTAGGCATTATTAACATATATTTGCAAATATGAAGACCTTTCAATTTTTTTTTTTCTCACTGTTTCAGTGGCTTCGGCATATGGCAGCTTTATATTTCAGTTGTAGCTTTCAGCAATTGGTCTATTACATGGCATTGTTGATTCAACACGCTGCCTCAGGGTAAGCAACTGCCATTTCTATTCCTCACCTGTTTCTTGGCAAATTAAACAGAGGTGAAATCTTGTATTTGTTCTGCTTGAACTAAAAATGCATTTGGCAAAATCTCTCACTGCTTTGTTGCTGTGAAAAAGCCGCAGGCAACACAAGCACTACGTGAATGGAGTTTTGACATAGTAATTCAAATCCATGCATTGAAGAGTTAGAAAACAACCCTTGCACTGGATTTTCCTTGAAAAGAGATATTACTGAATGTTGATACATTGCATGGAAACTAACATTCAGTATAATCAAAACCATGTTATCTAATATATTATTTAGAGACAATACTAGACTGTAGACAGTATACTGTATGAGGCCTCAAAAAAAGTAAAACCATAAGAAATTATGGGATTGAGGCCATCAAACAATAGCGGAGATGGATTCTGACTCAATCTTCAGTGTGCCAGTGGGACAGTATTAGGGGTGGTCACTGTGCTATATATCTAGGGGGATGCAGTAATGTTGGAGAAGGTAAAGAATCCGGTAGGTGACAGTGAGAGTTTGTTATTGGGAGCTTTTTCTTCCTCTTGCATCTGTACAAAGTCTGCCATAATAAAAAATGTTAAACTATTGATGAATAAAACCATCATAAACTGTACCTTGCCAAGATTGGCCTTTCATTTGATCTTAGCAGCACAGCACAGTCTCGCTCAATACCTTCCGATCTGTGAACTGTGATGCAGAACCTGTTTTCCATTATGGGGGAGGTAAAAACAACTTGGACAAATTGGATAGCTGATGCCAGGCTATTTGATCATAGTGGATCCAGAAATGAAGATTTTAGTTTTTTTAGAACAATCATATTAAATAACTGCTTTTTTTGTTCTCTTCTTTGAATAATCACTTTACATTCCAACTCAGTTTTCTTCACTAATTTCCCATGAATGCACAGTGCTGTGTCTGAAGACCAGTGCTACAGCATCTACTGATGTTGTTCACTCTTTATTGTCTCCCTCGTGTTTACTGACATTTTACACATAATGACTGGTCCTATAAACAGGTATACATTACCGCTTCCCATTTGCTGATTGAAGCATAAACAGCAGTGCATGAGAGAGATCATGATTATTTCCCAGCAATACATGTAAGGATTTTGTATAATGCTTCAGGACATGGGACATTTGGTGGGAAATGTGAATTGTCGCAGCAGTATAGGGAATTTTGCCATATATGTCATATATACTTTAAAGGAATCTTTTACAGTACACCACTGCAACGGATCTTGTGAAAACTAACTTCTGAAATGAAAATATACTATTATAAATTAATAAATAAAAAATAAAAAAATAAAAAATAAACATTGCAGATGTTGCTTACACCAGCAAGAGACAACTTTTTATTAAAATTGATGCATTGTAGTCTACAGAGTTTACACATTTAAACACTTGAATACCTGCGCACATTTTTTAAAATCCTGCCTTGTTTTAATATGAATAATGTAGGAGAGAGAGAGAGAAAGAGAGAGAAGAGAGAGAGTGTGTAGTGGAGACGTATCTGGAGAATAAATGAAAACACAAGATTACTGGCATTTTCAAATATTCTTGCATTTAAATTAGCAGTCATTTCTATTATAAGGAGTAAACTTACAGTAATTATTGGGCTATAAATGCAGCATAATAAATGTGGGTGCTTTTAACATTAAAATAAAGGAATGGGCAAAACTGTGCCTAATCAGTCAATATTTGATATCATGCTTCAGTCATTTTAAATACACATTTTACACTATTACAGTACTGTTGTAAAATCTGGCATTTAATTGTTACTGTAATAAGAAACACCATATATAAATAACATACGTGCTTTAGTTTATATTTGAAGATGTCACAATTGTTAATAATTCTCAGACATGATCTGCCTTTTGTTCTTCCTGTCCACCTTTCTCCTGGTCTCATGACACTCTTATCTGTCCCAATTCTTTTCTTTCTGTCTGTTACTCATTTTACATCACAGACTTATCTCGCCCATTCCAGATGCTATTTGGTTTCATTCCCGTTATACGTGTATTGTTTATCTGAGCTAAATTCCCCTCTCTTAAAGATCGCTTGTGTTTCCTTGTCTTCTGTGGTTTTATCTTTTAATTTTTCGCTGGTTTGGCTCCAGCATACAGTACAATCGCAGTACTTCAATGCTTTCAAACAGAACATCCTACACAGATCACACTGAATAGACTGCATAGACTAAATAGGCTGCACTCAGATACAACTCCCTTTGCAGACAGTGCCTTACAGAGGCATGCAGAATGATGTAGTCTGCAGCAATGTCCTCTGTCAAGCTTCAGCAGGCATTATGGTTTTGTAAACAGAGAGAAATGCACAATTTTGCAATGAGGCCGAATTGTGTAATGCAAAAGTATGTGTTGTACACCAGTATCTATTACAGTACAAAAATGAAGGTATAAAATATGGAATAGAAAAGAAAGCGGGGATGTGGAATGCATGAACTATAATTTAAGAAATAAGAGTCACTAATGAGGGTAAAAAAAAGCTTGAAACAGTGTATTAATCTACTGTAACTGGGAACTGAGGAGACATTGATTTGCTTTTCTAAGATGCAAGATAAAATTACAGCTCTCAAAGACCTTAAAATATAGCTACTAATTATATGCCACCAAAGTACACTCATTTTGAGCGTTAAAAAAATTCAAATAAATTCTGAAAAGATATTCTGGATGCTTTTATGACACTGATCTCCCCAGATATATTGAGTGTCATATGAACTCTTTCAGTCATACGTAACTTCAAAGAAAGTCAACACAATTAGTTTAACTAATTACATAGTTTCAGTGTCTTAAATGGACGTACTATACATACTGCATTAGTATATTAGATCAATGTACTGGTCTAATAGGAGGCTGTGTGGTCTAGTGGTCTAGACGTAATTGTAAGTGAATCTGCAGCTGATGCATAGTTCACACACCCTAGTCTCTGTAAGTCGCCTTTATATTCCAGTTATATTGCAGTTATATTCCCTAGATGTGTCTGCACTGTTAAATAATATTTTGTTGAAATACAATGTATTTAAAATGTATTCTGAATTATGTAATAATAAAAGGTATTAATATTACAGAGCATGTTCAAATTTATTAAGAAAATTATATTTACTTTTTGGGGGACCAAATTTACTGTTGACTTACATGTCATCACCTGTCTTAAGTATTTACTTGTGGGTATAATGTCTTGAATAACTTCATGTTATAAATATTAATATTAGGGGTTTTAATCGATTAATGATTCATGGATTAATTACACCTGTAGCCTTTGATCGATTAAAAAACAACTGATCAATTAATCTTGTCTACCTGAGTGTGGTGTCAAAAAACGGTGCATGAAAAAGAAATCTTAAAAAATGGTGGAAGATACTTACTGGAAGGTATAGGTATATTCTTTTAATTTCCTTCCTAGCTCTCTGAATTTGTTTTGCAGGTATTTTGGTCTGTCTCTTCCAATGTTGTTTGTACTGATGTGGACGACTACTACCGGGTCGTCTCCTGTTCGTTCTAGGAGTCTGTCCACATTCTCAGTGATATGTGTGACAACGGTTCCCATAAGGCAACACACTGTTGAAGTAAGGGGGTCCAGACTGCACACTGAACTTGCTGTGTTTCTCAATATGGAGTCCCCAACAATCATGACCTCCCTTTTTTTTGCTGCCTGGCCAGCACCGTTTATGGGGTCCTGGATGTTGTTCCTTACGATACTTTGGATCTTATGTCCATTAAATGTTAAATGGCTGCCAAATTCCTTTTTTTTTGCAAGTACGAAGTGCATAAGAGGCTATGTGACAGACAGTCAAGGTATCTGAGCTGTAAATCTCCCTCCCGACCAGAAAAGGTGATTTGTGGTATGCTTCCCCTCGACTGGCGGACTCGACAGTAGGTGGAGACCAGAAGTTGGCCATCTTGGAGGAAGTACGTACCTGCGCTTACGCGGAACAAATCTATTGTGATTAGCTGCAGCGATTGGTTAAGCCAGGGTGCCAGGCTGATCATGGGGAGGAGTTCTGGTAGTACAAAGGGGAAGCAGATACGCGAGTATGGCCCCTTACGCTGGATATGAAACCTGAGTCGGAGAGCTGTGTTTTTGTTGTGTTTTGGTGTCGTTTGTCTTGCAGAGGAGGCTTGAGAGCCAGGAGCTGCAGCCACAGAGCCAGCATCATACAGTGAGCACTACTCTGTCTGCACTGCAAAACATGTATTTGTGTTTGGGACTGAAACCTACCCACGTAACTTGCCCTATACCTGGCTTTTTCCTTGGCCTGTTACCACAGAGACCTTCGCCATGCCAATACTCGACCAATGGTTGAAATGGAAACCCCAGTCCCACTTGCAGCCAATTCACTTTGAATATCTTTGGCAGTCAATCTCAAATTGTTATTAACCTTCCTCACAATTCTTCTGCTTGTTATTGGTGAAAGAACCTTCTTTCTTCCAGAGTGAGGGAGCGTTGTGACAGTACCATGAGTCTTCTGCTTCTTGATAATAGGAACAATAGTTGAAATTGGGATACTCAAATGCTTGGAAATCTTCTTGTATCCTTCTCCAGCTTTATGACTATACATCATTTTCTGCCTAAGGTCTTCAAACAGCTCTTTACTTTTTTCCATATTGACTTTTTGGTAATAACAGCAATCATCCTATGCCTAACCCTTTTATACTCTCTAAGAATGATCACCTACAATCCAGCATTTTCTAGACTTTTCTAGAATTAGGTTTTGCATTATCAGATTGAAATTTCTAGCGCCTTGTAGACAATACCATCATATCAAAGGGTATGAATGCTTTTGAATTAACAAAATTGCTGAAATAAATAATTGTAGACATCTAATTCTTGTAACTTTGTTTCCTCGTCCATTTTGCTACAAAAGATTTTTCCTAAAATTCTTTGTTTTCGAGAAATTCCTAGATATGATAAATTTCCATTGGTGTATGTAAACTTTTGACTACAACTGTATATACACTACCGTTCAAAAGTTTGGGGTCACTTAGAAATTTCCTTGTTTTCAAAAGAAAAGCAAATTTTTTGTCCATTAAAATAACATCAAATTGATCAGAAATACAGTGTAGACATTGTTAATGTTGTAAATGACTATTGTAGCTGGAAACGACTGATTTGTAATGGAATATCTACATAGGCGTACAGAGGCCCATTATCAGCAACCATCAGTCCTGTGTTCCAATGGCACATTGTGTTTGCTAATCCAAGTTTATCATTTTAAAAGGCTAATTGATCATTAGAAAACCCTTTTGCAATTATGTTAGCACAGCTGAAAACTGTTGTGCTGATTAAAGAAGCAATAAAACTGACCTTCTTTAGACTAGTTGAGTATCTGGAGCATCAGCAATTGTGGGTTCGATTACAGGCTCAAAATGGCCAGAAACAAAGAACTTTCTTCTGAAACTCGTCAGTCTATTCTTGTTCTGAGAAATGAAGGCTATTCCATGCGAGAAATTGCCAAGAAACTGAAGATCTCGTACAATGCTGTGTACTACTCCCTTCACAGAACAGCGCAAACTGGCTCTAACCAGAATAGAAAGAGGAGTGGGAGGCCCCGGTGCACAACTGAGCAAGAGGACAGACGCCTCACAGGTCCTCAACTGGCAGCTTCATTAAATAGTACCCGCAAAACACCAGTCTCAACGTCAACAGTGAAGAGGCGACTCCGGGATGCTGGCCTTCTAGGCAGAGTTGCAAAGAAAAAGCCATATCTCAGACTGGCCAATAAAAAGAAAAGATTAAGATGGGCAAAAGAACACAGACACTGGACAAAGGAAGATTGGAAAAAAGTGTTATGGACAGACAAATCTAAGTTTGAGGTGTTCGGATCACAAAGAAGAGCATTCGTGAGACACAGACCAAATGAAAAGATGCTGGAGGAGTGCTTGACGCCATCTGTCAAGCATGGTGGAGGCAATGTGATGGTCTGGGGGTGCTTTGGTGGTGGTAAAGTGGGAGATTTGTACAGGGTAAAAGGGATCTTGAAGAAGGAAGGCTATCACTCCATTTTGCAACGCCATGCCATACCCTGTGGACTGCGCTTGATTGGAGCCAATTTCCTCCTACAGCAGGACAATGACCCAAAGCACAGCTCCAAACTATGCAAGAACTATTTAGGGAAGAAGCAGTCAGCTGGTATTCTGTCTATAATGGAGTGGCCAGCACAGTCACCGGATCTCAACCCTATTGAGCTGTTGTGGGAGCAGCTTGACCGTATGGTACGTAAGAAGTGCCCATCAAGCCAACCCAACTTGTTTGAGGTGCTTCAGGAAGCATGAGGTGAAACCTTTTCAGATTATCTCAACAAATTGACAACTAGAATGCCAAAGGTCTGCAAGGCTGTAATTGCTGCAAATGGACGATTCTTTGACGAAAGCAAAGTTTGAAGGACACAATTATTATTTCAATTAAAAATCATTATTTCTAACCTTGTCAATGACTATTTCCTATTCATTTTGCTATATTTCCTATTCAAACTCATTTCATGTATGTTTTCATGGAAAACAAGGACATTTCTAAGTGACCCCAAACTTTTGAATGGTAGTGTATATATATATATATATATATATATATATATATATATATATTCTGTGCTTTCCTCTGCAGGTGAAGCGTCACATTATTATTATTATTATTTGTTTATTTAGCAGACGCCTTTATCCAAGGCTACTTACAGAGACTAGGGTGTGTGAACTATGCATCAGCTGCAGAGTCACTTACAACTACGTCTCACCCGAAAGACGGAGCACAAGGAGGTTAAGTGACTTGCTCAGGCTCACACAATGAGTCAGTGGCTGAGGTGGGATTTGAACCGGGGACCTCCGGGTTACAAGCCCTTTTCTTTAACCACTGGACCACACAGCCTCCTGTAGGGAAACGGATATGCTGGCAATGTATGTATTCATCCTGGTCTTTCCACCGCTCATGCATGCATGCACTTTAAAACACAGGATTTTCATAGCCATCATATTACATGCACATAAAATATGGATTAACACAAAATTCAAAGAATATAAAAAGATCACTAATATTTTTGACATGCGGTACAGTTAATGACACATGTCTGCAAAATATGAGAGAAAATGCACTACAATGATGAAAATAGTCGTTGTCATCTGGCTGAAATCCAAAATAGTTCCACACCGAGCTTCTTTCTAAGGGGTTACTAATGTGCCAATTGTACTGTGTGCCCAACACAAACAGGTGTGATTAATCGATCAATAGAAAATAGCAAGATTAAAATTCCTAATTATTACCCTTTTAAATGTGAAATGGTGTTACATTTGTGTTTAATTAGTGTTGATGGAAACATGATTTCCATTTTCAATAAAGCTTGGTTCATCTTAGATTGCGGAATTCAGAGTACTCATCTTGCTGTCAGAAAATAGAGCAAATAAAGATGAAATTCTTAGCTCTATTTAATTTGTTTGAAATGTTGCCAGGGATGTTAAAGTAATTAAATGACTTGATTAAAGCGAATGATATAATTGTGCCACAGGCTGCCATTTGACCTGCATTCAAATGAGTTTGTCTTTGTGCTGAAATTGGTGTTTAAGTGTCATGAGGCTAAGATCAAAATCTTTGGGAAGTGATATTAGAAGTGGAATTAATTCTAGCTGTATTAGAAGAAAAATGATTCTGTCATAACAAAGAAAGCAGAAAAAGGTCAACTGGGTTCTTTGCAGACATTAGGGTGATGTCGCTATTTTAAAACAAATATTATTAAAACAATAAATTCAAAAAATCAATTTCCAAAGAGAAATAATTTAAATATACATGCCTGAAGTCAATTATTTATTAATGGTGCCCTACAATACCAAATAGACCAGTACAGTGTTGGTGAGATACATGATTACTGTATGTATTTCCAAAGAAATACTGTTTTCCACAAATAAACAACTACTATAGTGGATGTTACTGATATACTTATTATTTGTGATATACTTATTATTTGTGAAATTCCAATATTTAGCTATTAGATGATGAAGTTAACAATATAATAAAACAATGTACAGCAATACTAACACTGTTAGGTTTTTGCAGTTTGATAAACCTGGTGTATTTCTTGTCCATACAGCAACACTCTAGCCAACACTAACGATTCACTGGAAAATCCAGCCACAGTAAAAGCATACCCTCACAGAGAGCTAGAGATGCAGTGGCATTTTATATTTCAATCTGTTGGGAGCTCCATACTGGCTTTGTTTAGCCTGCAGTGCTTGATTGATTATACTTTTGAATACAAGAAAATTAATTAAATAATTCAAGTCTTTAAAAACTGACCACCCCCCCTCCTATCAAGTGTTCTCTCCTTTCCATGTGATGGAACATCCCACTTGCAGAAACAGACAAGCAGTTTGTCTTGCTGAACATTTAAATATCTAAAACGCTGTTCAGCACTGAAACGCATTTCATGAAAACGCTTGTTTTAAGAGTACCTGTATATTACATTTTTTATTATCCTTTTAACATATATGTCTTTCAGTATTATCAATACTGTTGCATACCAGTAATTCACTATATGCAAGTTTACATGCCTAGGAAAGTACTGCTTTAGAAGATTTGCCATATGTTGGGATATGCTGAAAACACAGAACCTTGCTATTCTGTTATTGCCCAAGGCCAGTTCACCAGCTTTACATGGGTTAAGTGTTTTTTCTGTGTCCACTGACCTTCAGACATCCTTTAGAAATATCTAAATTAGTATAAATTAACAAAATAGAATCTATTTTTAAGACAGAACCCATACATTAATGATCTGGTTAAATTGTCAGATAAAAAGAGGTAAAATGTCTCCAAAGTTAAATGTAAAATGACATTTTCCTAATACCTATCATTTTAGCCAGAGTTATGGACACCTTATAATGGGCTGTACTTAAATCAATTCTGTCATTTTTGTAGCTAGGCTCATTATCTGCTCATTAAAAAAAATACAAGACTTAAACCCTTCCTACATCACTCTCCAAAGAGCAATACCTCACTCACAGCCCTCCCTCCCTCTTTAATCTTTTAGGGCTATTTAGTATGCTGTAGGTGTAAAACAAAGACTAGAAATATAAGCATCAGAACTGAACCTTTCCAGCATTACCGTGAAGATAGCTGTGTTATTATGAGCCTAATGATATCCAGCACATATGAGGAAACATAGGTGTCATGCTGGGAAACCAATGATGGGGCTCTTGTTCTGACTGCAGGCAGAACATCTCAAAGCACATACATTTCATATTGCTGTTCCAAAAATTAAAACCCTTAAGGAAATGGATTTCATGGTTCAATAGTTTTAAAGGGTTTCTCCTTCTTGGCTTTAAAAACAGGCAAATTAATATTTTCTTTGAAACAAATTGGAATTACACCAAAAAACAACACTCGGTTCACAACGAGGTGACATGCACTGCTCAGTCTGCTTGCACAGCTCCTCTACTGTTGGAAATATTGATAAAGGCATCCCTGCTGAATGGATTTGTAAAACCCTTCTGGTAAATGAAAATGCCATGGGGGTATTATCTAAGGCCCTTTTTGTCATAATGGGCCACAGTGGGTTCCTGTAGATGAAGTATGACACTCAAATTTAAGAAAGAATTTAGTAGACAAACTGGGATGAGAGTACAAGTTTAAAATATACTGTACTGCAGGTAAGAAAAAGGATGCAAGGACTACATTTCAGTGAACTTTTATTCAGTTTTTTTTTATTATTATTATTATTTACTCTAGCCAATGACAGTAGTTAACAAAGATCAAGCCGCCCCCACAGAGATACATAATATACTGAATACTCAATACCTTTTTTTTTTTTTTTTTTTTAAAACATTCCCCACCATAGCACTCCCCCCACCGCAATATACCTGGTACCTTTTGTAAAATGAATCATACTATTAACTTCAGTATTTCTTAAAATTTTGATGAACTTGACACAAGTTTCTCCGAAGAAAATATTACCGAAATCACTACAAACACTTGTTTCTCTGGCTGCACTTGTTTGTAATGAATAGTGTGCCATTATCCAGTACATCACCATAGAGGACACACTGAGGACGAGGTTCATCTGCACTGCTTTTTAGACGATGGACCTGCAGAATCTGTTTTCATGTTCCACAAACTGATCCATTCTGTACTGAAGAAGGATACAATGAAGTGGGGAACAGAACTGTCTCTGATTCTTAAACCCAAAATTGTGCCTGGATTGAGTTTCTGCTTTATTAAATGTGGTTTTCCAGACTGAATGAGTACCATACTGATAGCATAGGTCAGGGGTTTTCAACCTTTTTTTGAAACTGTACCCCTTCTTTCTGAAGGTTTCAGCTCAAGTACCCATTTACAATTTTCGCTCTACTGAAATGGCACAACAGTTGCAATAAAATGGGCAATAATGTGATGAACATTTCTTTTCCCCCCGTTTATTTAATAATTAATGTCACAACGGTTTGATCTGGATAGCAGGCTGTGTGGTCTGTTGGTTAAAGAAAAGGGCTTGCAACCAGGAGGTCCCTGGTTCAAATCCCAGCTAACTCATTGACTCACTGTGTGACCTTGAGCAAGTCACTTAACCTCCTTGTGCTCCGTCTTTCGGGTGAGACGTAATTGTAAGTGACTCTGCAGCTGATGCATAGTTCACACACCCTAGTCTCTGTAAGTCGCCTTGGGTAAAGGCGTCTGCTAAATAAACAAATAATAATAATAATATAGATAAAAGTATGAAAAATCCAAGGCTAGAAAGCTGCCATTCGGCACGAATACTAGCTGAGCTTTTTACATGCAAGACAATGGGACACAATGAGAGTAAATTACAGACTGGAATAAATGCTTTTGCCCCATTGTTTCATATCTAAATGTTAACCTTCAAGACAGTGTGCCTTTTTTTATTTTTAAGGAGATACATGAATCCAGAAACCTTTGTATTTACACATGTTTCACCCATCCTACTAATATTAGTAAGCCTTAGATCAAATGGCTACCTTCTTCAGTTGACAACTGAATAAATCAAGTCACGAATCTGCTGATATTTAAATTTCAGAAGTCACAGTTTTTTGGCAATTAAAGTAGAAGGCATTTAATTTAAGATTTTTCCTTGCAAGAGAATTGTCATTGTCTTAAAATCACTTTTGAGAAGTGGCCCTCACTGAAAAGTGTTTCACTTTTTTGAACCCAATACTTTTACTTCACCATCTGATAAAATGATATAAATCTAACACCAGGCACCTTATGTGCTGCTACACCGTATTTCTGTGCCATCCACAATATCTTTCTGACAAGTCTGCCAATTTTCCAATTACTTGTAGCACCATATGTTATCTGAAGATCAGTCAGGTCCAAAATAGGAAACATGAAAATGTCAGGCAGCAGCATGCTAACAATCTTATAAAGCTCTAACTCGGAGAGTTTTACTCATAATTTACTGCCTATCCCTCGGGAGCACATGGTATAAATGGAGTGACATCACACTGCCGGTTTCCATAGGGATGATAGGTGCCCTGTATCCAACACAAAGAAGATTCCAGCAGAAGTTCAGTTGCTACCATGAGATATGACAGACTTTAAAATACCTAAGGGTTTCGCAATAACTATCCAAATCATAGTGATAGCAAACACTGAAGAAATTAATATCTACAGAAAAATCTTCTCTCTGTTTGTTTTCATGTTTTACATTCAGAATGAATGTAGAATATGCAGGCCGTAAAAAAATATACTAGAATGGGTTTCTTATTGCAGTGATTTTTAGGGATTCAGGCATTTGTAGACTAACTTAAATCCAACTAAGTGGAGTGTAGTCATGAATAAGGCAGTGGCCAGTTAGGCTGCTGTCATCACCCAAGTACAAAATCTTGATAACATTCGCTGCTTATGATCACTGGGTGAAAAGTGGTGAAACCAGCATTGTTGCAGAAGAGAGCATGATCTGGATACACAGCAATCCTCTGAGGAAAAAAATATCTTTCCACTGGCAAACATTCAACATATATCAACATTAATCAAACAAAGTAGGCAACTGATGTTTAACAACTGTAATATGATATACATTTTTAATTCTTGTTTGGTCCATGTCGGTCTGGTGTGGACTGACCCTTACCTTACAGCCATGTCTAGTTTTTAATTGATATTATAAGCAGTGCGTTTAACAGCACCAAGACCTTTAGCATTAGGTTGAAAGCAGATATACATTTGCTTTGATCAATAGCAGATTTTGAACATTGCCACTGTGCAGCGGAAAGGCAGCTGTTTGTTTTCCAGTGAATGGGATCTCTGGCTACATGGATCATTTTCATACTGACAGCCTTGACAGCCTGACATTTGCCTTATGAAGTATTTTGAAGCAGCCATCAGGAAAAAGCACCCTCTGGGATTTTGTAAATTTGACAGTACTGCCTTTGTTGTATATCTCCATTGTTTCTCATGGGGCTACACACTTGCTATACAATTCACCTTTAAAAATAAGTTATTAATTAGCCTCACCACTCACCATTGAAATGGTAAAAGACAAGATTTGAACTAATCATATGAAAACATTTAGATTTTTCTGTTACAAGTTGATTTTTTTAAATAAGAAAAGCCAATAGTGATGTTCTCTCGGGAGAAGAAAAAATATTATGAAACCCTAGGTGGCAATAAAGTTCTATTCCATGTTTTTCAGCAACCAACAATATTGTGGCATTTCAGCTGCTGAAATGCCAACAACACTCACAATCAACTTCATAAACAAGGATTACAATAAAAGTACAAATAATTTAAAATGTACCACTATTTAATTGTTATTGGCATTTCAATTCTTTATCTTACCTATGAAGTCCTTAGAGTATTAAAGACCAATTAGTAACATTTATTTTTTTTAATTTGATTTATCTGTGTCAATTGACCATGATTACTAAAATCATTGTCAGGAAGGGAAAACAACCTGTTATTGTATTTTTTTTATTTTTTTTTATTTAATTGTTATTGTCTGTTTTACAAATCTCCAGAAGGTAATCCACAAGAAAATAGCAGTTGCCATTAGTTTCATGTAAAAGGTAATGGTTTGATGTGTGACGGTTAAATATTGACATTACCGATACAATCTGCTGTAACCTCAACTGTACTGCTTCCAAAAGCAAAACTAACATAGAATTAAACTCTATTTCTAAAAATGATGATTCCAGTTTAGTAAGCAATACAGAATGTAATAAAAAATAAAAAAGTGTTTATAACGTTAGGTTATTATCATAACCCTGGTTCCCTGAAATAGAAATGTAACCATTACCGTAAGGGTATTTACCTCCTAAAAACCTGAATATTATATATCAAAGCTGCTCTTTGAGTCTGTGACGGAGTCATGACCCGTCCCCGAGGGCACAAAAGGACTGCGCTCACAGATCTCAGTGTCATTTCCTTCAAGCCAGCTGCAATCATGGATGCAGCGACCTTGAACCCCAGAACAAGCAGCTAGGGTGAAAAAATTTGAGGGAGAGTTTTAATCGCAATTTAGAACTTGTATGAACTGGAAAACTTTTTTTTTTTTTTTTTTTAACAGTTTTTTTGTATTATTGTGTAGCCTAGATTTTAACTGTGTCTGTAATCCATCTTGATAGCCTCTGTTTAGACAGAGCTTTCCCATGAGTCAGCCCCATAACAAACAAAAAACTGCTCAGACTGCCTCCAACTTTGAGTTCTGTCCACATAATACGCTAGTGCCCGCACCGGGCAAAGTGTATGGAGCTGCTGCTCTCTATCAGATTGGAAAGGAGGCGGATGAAAAGCCTCAAGTTCCACTGTCTGGTTGATGTGGAATGCCGAGATGGTTTCCGGCAGACAAACAGGATTAGTGAGAAGTGTAACTTTCGCCCTGGCCTCTGCAAACATTAGCAGGCTTTTACAATCGAAAAAGCTTGCATCTCACCCACCCGCTTAGCGGATGTAATCGCAAGCTTCGTAAACGCTTCAAGCACCACACTAAGCCTCCAGCGACAATGTCCTTCATAGGCGGCCGAAGCCGCCGAGCCCCTTTCAAAAATTGCTCTGCCAGGAAGTGCGTTCCTGGGGGACTGCATCAATTTTAATATGACAAGCCAAAATGGCTGCCAAATAGACCCTCAATGTAGAGGAGGATTTCCCCTCATCAAATAGATAAACAAATTGCAGTATAACCGCTATGGGACAGGTTGTGGGGTCAAAACCCTTAGGCAGGCACCATGTTTGAAACTTGCCCTGCTTGTACCCAGACTGGGAATGCGTAGACTCCACTCTGGCATTCTGTAAGGTGTCAAGGACCCTATTAGAAAGATCAGAGGCCAGACCCAGAGCTGCAGTCTCGATGGGTCTTGATGCCACAATGTCCCCCACACCTGACTGAGCAGATCGCAGCGTTTCAGCAGGTCCCACGGCTGGCCTTTCAGGAGCTGTATCAGGGTTGAAAACCACTCCTGGGTCAAAAAGGGGCTACTAACAGCACCCTGGCCCGGTCCTGTCTGATCTTTTCCAGGCACAGCGGGAGCATGGCAAGTGGTGGGAGCAAGGCATCTATTGCCAGCGGGTCCCCGGCTCCCGTTATGGACAACCAGAGGGGTCAATGGGTTGATTCTTGGGAGGGAAAAAGGTCCACCTGTGCTCTGCCGAACCGTTGCCAGATGAGGCTCACCTCTGGGTTGAAGGGAGGTCCGCTGCCCAATTTGTCACCCAGGGCAGATGTACTGCTTGCAGTGAGAGGAGGTGATGGTGCGCCCAAAATAACAGCCTGCGGGCTACCCGGTGGAGACTGGGGGGGCCTGAGGCCGCCCTGGTGGTTTATGTAAGCTACCATCCGGAAAAAACACGTGTCTCCCCTGAACCTCCTGTAAAGAATTCTGCAAGGCTAGAAACACTGCCTACAGTTCCAAAATATTTATATGGAGACCTTGCCACTGGGGTTTCCATACTCCTTGCGTTCCCCTGCCGTTCCACGCGGTGCCCCAGCCGAGGTTGGACGTGTCCATGTGATAACCTCCCTTCTGTTAACGCTGCCCAGCGCTACTCCTAAGCGCAGATGAGCAGGCTGTGTCCACCAGGACAGCGTCTGCAGACAGTGCAGAGGCGCTGTTAACAGTCGGCCTGGATTCAATGCGGGCTGAAAAATACTGCTGTTGAACCAGGTGAAGACCTGAAGACCCAAGGGAAGGGTCTGGGAAGCTGCTGCTATCAAGCCCAGAAGCCGCTGAAACGTCACTACTGTGAGCTTTTTGTTGAGCTGAAAAAGCTTCAGACAAGCAGTTATTCTCTGCACTCTGTCCTCTAATAGAGTGGACAACATGGTCCTGGAATCCAGACACACTCCTAAATAGGAGGCTATTTGATGACATTCAATAGAGATCATTATGCGTGCATGCGCATAATCTTGTTTGTTTACTTCTTGCTGTCTAAAACTTTTAAATAGAGGCTCGAGCTGCTGTGATGATCCTGTTTTTTTATTTTTTATATTAAATCTCACATATCACACAGAGTTCTTTTCATTTGCCATTTTTTTAAACTGTCGCATTTTTTAAACTCCTGGTGAGGCAGTAAAAAGTGCAAGGTATTTTTGTAATTTCTAGCGAATACGAGCATCTGATTTTTGCATTCGAATACATTTAAAAAAACATTCATTTGAATAGTCGGATATTTGTCCCAGCACTGACATATATGGAATGGCCAAATCATTTCTATGTTGATGTGTTGTAGAACTGCCATTAAAAGTTGCTGAATTCCACAATTAGAATAAGCGTATGGGTTAAAAGATTGTCCTTTTTCACATCACATACGTGTTCTCTTTTTTCTAACATTGTTGGTAAAATAATTAAAGCATACAAAAAAACCCAACAACATTATTTACCTTTAACAGGTCTGTCATGTGACTATTTGTATTTTATTCTACACAGCTGTATAGTTTGTACTGACCTAAATTCACAGTATGAAAAATAGTGTTAAGTTGTGGTATAAAATCACATTCAAAAGGTTAAACACAATGCTTACATGGATTTAGCTGTGAGTAAACATAGAGAGAGTTAACACAATAGCCACATACATACAGACTTCACTTGAAAAGGTTGTAGCAGCTCAAATGATTACTTACTGCTATCCAGCTTTGACCATTGACACTGGTCAGAAAGCAAACTGGGGCACAATACAGAAAGGCTCTCGCTTGTAAATAAAATTAAGCCTTTTGCTGCTGATCAAGGCATAAGATGCTCAAATCGCATTAGCTTTATCTCAATTCAATAGATCACACACTCTTGACTGAATGACTTTAATCTGGGGTCTGTCTGGACAGAATCATTTTACTGTGGTTTTCCACCCAACCGCAACATCAAATCCAAAATAATCTCTTTATTTGAGTTTATCATTTTTTTTAATCTATTGTATTCAGCATTTTTTTTTTCAGTTCAGGCTTTCTTTATGAACTAGTGACTAAAACTACTCCATGTATTCCCTTCTGAAATGTAAATTAAAATCTTGCCTATTTTCTTTTCACAGGATTCCTGTTACGTTTTTTGAGAGGTACTGTAATTACTAGTATTATCAAGCTATGCAATGTATGATTCTTGCATAGCTGTGCAACTAACTAAAACTATTAATATTAATAGTATTCAAATAAACCACTTACATTCCCTGTATGATATACAGTAGTCTCTGTGTATAAAAACACCTAACAACTTGTGGTGAAACTGATTTTCCCCATTGTAAATGCTCCAGCTAAAGGAACAGGATCTTCGCAAAAGAACACCAATAGCGATTCATTCACAACGGATACAGTACTTTTCAAAAGTGACTTGTCATCGTGAGAGTGTCTTGAGGCACACGGATTGGTTTATTCAATCGTTTCAGAACCGCCATCATTTATAATTTTTTTTGTAATCTGATTTCCACGAGTGTACCTCATTGCTACAAAATGGAATGTAAAAAATGGTGAAACGAGCCACTGTTTCTCTTGCTACAAAAAGTTGGAAATTGTTCAAGCTCTTGAAAAAAACCCTGAATCAGACACGTCGCAGAGCAATTTGGTGTTTCCCGTTCTGGCTCACCATTCTGTTAAATCATTTTGTGTATGTGTTGAATATTGCTCCTGTACATGTATTCATAATTCATCTGGAGCTACTGCTGGATTTTTTAACATGTAGGGGTGTTGTGTTAATTTAGTTTGAGTGTTAGCCCGAAGGGTTTATCTAAGCATCCCACCCAGAGGGGTTGGCATGAGCCTTACCTGAACTGATTGCTTGATTCATGCTGAACTTCATTGTCAGGCACAAGTCATTGCCCACTACCAAAAATCATTCTTTATTTATGCAATTGTATTTTAACTTCTTTAATCTTTCTTAAATACTGAAAAATGATTGGCGGGTCATAGAAAATCTTTGTAACAGCTGTGATAGTAATAATAAATATAACATTAATTCCAGAGTAACTGAAATGATTTGATAAAGCAATTTAGATAATTTATTTGCTAGATATGCAAAAAGCATAATGCACAATAGTAGGGTGTATATAAACTACTTGTTAGATACAATCTTTAAACCTATTGAGTGTGCTGCAATAAAATCACACATACTGTACCTCATGAAAAACAGAAATCTGACACATTTGACACTGTCTTTTGAAAATAATTGAAATATGAAAGCTGATAAAATAGTGTTCACTTTAGATGAAAGTATTGCAGTTCAGAGATAACCCTTAAAACTACTAGAGAAACCTTTACAAGATATACATTATTAATGGCTATAGAGCACCATGTCCTTATCTCTATTACCTTAAGGTGACATTGAACATTGATATACCATTCTGCCTTGATTGATGATGTCCAGACCTTAATGTCAAATCGAGTTGTGCAGGCTACTGTTTGTCCATTTACCAAACAAAATAATGACATTTTAGAATGCAATGTTACTTCATGCTGGTATTTAACCAAAACCACAAAACAGGTCATCATCATGAAACATGGGTCAGCAGTGTGGAGTAGTGGTTAGGGGAGATGTACTGCTTGCAGTGAGAGGAGGTGATGGTGCACCCAAAATACATTAAACTAATTACAAAAAAAAAAAACCAACACACACAACTTTACACTTTAGGTCAGGGGTGTCAAACATACGGAATATTCGAAGGCAAAAAAAAAATGTCCTTGTCCATTAGAAATATTTTTTTCTGTGTGAGATCTTATATACTGCCGGCGGAGGGATTTACTCTGCTAGAGCCGCTGTTCGCTTTCCCTTGCTTGTCACTGCTGCTACTGTGAGTGGGGGGCGTGTCCTGCCGGCACCCCATTGGCAGAGGCGGATTAGTGGAGGGTGTTTTCATGGTGCGCTCTAACTGTCAGCTAAGATCAGCCCCACACGCTGGTGAGTGTTGCTGTTTGCTGAATAAAATAGTCATCTATTTAAAAGTTGTACACTTGGATTCTTACCACCGCTATATCTCTCTCTCTCTATATATATATCTATATATCGAGAGAGAGAAAGAAAGAAACGTAACTGGACCACAGCGAGAATAAATGAAAAACAGGTAGTAAAAACCGCTATTTTTATTGACCTGGAACAGAAGGAAGGAGGGTAGATCTCAGATAGGCAACACCAACAACACACCCACAACACAACCCCGAGCTGCTCGCAGGCAGCTCCTAAATAGAGATCCCCCCTGAGCCCTATTGGCTCACACACAAGGGCACATTTACATACACTGACCAATTGCTTAGATTTCACAAATCACAGTCAACAAAGACCCCTCTCTCATAAAGCTGCACTGTGCACGTGACTCCCTAGTCAGCATGCCAGCACTGCCTAGACAGGTAGAAAGGTAACATTCCCACTTGTGGATCATTTTAATTAGCAGTTTTTAAACTATAAACGGCTAAACGGTGGTCCGGAGTTCAGTTCGAAGTGACAGACAAGCAAACCAAGTGTGAGAAGGAGAGCGGGTCAGGAGAGGGGAAGAGGGAATGGGCTGTCGGAGCGAGGCTGAAGCAAAGCTGAAACGTCTCGTCTCCCGGAGATACATTAAGAAAGATAACCACGTAATAGGCCTAATATTTATTTAGTTATAAAATGAATGCTGAATAAGATGTCTGTGTCCAGCGCAGCTTTTCTTCAGTTCAGGTACTGTATCAAAAGGGAGAGACAGAAATGGAAGTTAGACTGAGAAGTTTGAACTGTATTTACTGTAGAAATATTGCATGAATCACTAGTATAGGGAATTGTGGGACATGTTGTAGAAGCGTTATATCCGAGGCGCGTATAAAATCGAGAGCCGAGGGAGCACTGTTTTTTTTTTTTTTTCATTGTACAACCCACCTTTTTTCATGTTTATTTTATTGAAGTGTTTATTCAAGTTAAAAACTAATGTTATTACTTTATGGAAATGTGTCTATGGCCACTTTGTTTATTGCAAAAGACACAACAATGGCAGAGATTATTTAAAAAAAAATGTGTTGTCTACTTTGTTTTTACTTGAAATACACACAAGATTTAACTACTGTATTGATTTCTTTGTTTTGTAGTTAACAAGGGTAAAGTAAGGCCTTTCTTACTTCTGGGATATTTTTCAACTTTAATACAGTGCTACATATAAAGTCTTTGATAGCGTTCTGAAAACAAATATCCAAACAAATATCTAAATCTTGAACGAATATCCAAACATGAATATTCCATGTTCGTCCCAGCACTAAAAAAAAAAAAAAAAAAAAGCAAAATATAAACAGATATGGATCAATTCACTCACCAAAAGATAAAGAAAGAATATCAGTGACTCCTACTGCTGCTTCCTGATACCTAGGACCTTTGCTTGAACCAGCGCATCAACATCTGGAGCAAAAGACTGGGCTGAGGATATCTTGAGAATCGAGTTAAATTGAGAATTACATTTTGATTTGTTGATATTCATGATGGAGAAAGGTTGCCGCTTCTCAGGACACACTATTACAGCAGCTTTTAGCAGCATTTCTTCAAAAACTCCCCATCAGAAAATGGTTTTGAAGAAACCTATTTTCTGAGCAATCACATAGCTTTCCTTAACAGCATAATCATGCTACAAGCTTTAGTAAACATCATTTGCTGCTTTTTCAGTGAATGCTAATTTAGATCATTTATCTCCACGTAACTTTCCTGTATATGTATCATATTTCTTGCCATGATTTGCATCATAGCGTTTTTTTTATTGTTGTATTATTTCACAACAGACACATGTTGCTTACAAATTAAGCACATTGCCTTTCCATTGACGTCCACAAAGAAATACTTAATTCCCCATTTCTCTTGAAACACACAGCACTCTTGTTCCACCTTTCTCTTCAAGGATAAAGACATGATGACACTTGTCACTACAGAACTTACAAATCAGAGCTAGTATCACTTGTGTCGTCTACTTGAATCAGCTGACGCACTGCCTTCTCACCCACGCGGTCGGCGATTGACAGCAATCACAGCAACAGGACAATGTGTGTTGCTCATGCGAAGGAACTCGCTGGAGGCATGTTTGCACACGTGTTCTAAGAGGTGACGGTGAGAAAAATAATCGATATGTGTTATTTAGGGGAATGTAAATATACTATGTATGATAATGTTTGTTAAATACAATAATTTTTAGGTTTTGGTTTCGTCTTTGTGTTTTTATAACTGTCACTCGGCCCACGCCAAGCACCAGGGTATCGGGTCAGGCCCGCCAAACAAAACGAGTTTGACACCCCTGCTTTAGGTTAAGGACTAGTTCCTACAAACATGAAAGGTAATGGTTAATTTTAACAAGACGCAGCAATTTTTGTGGTTTTAATTACCTTAAATTATATTTCAGTTTTGATTATTTGGCAAAAATCGGTATTTTCAGTTATTAAACATAAACAACACTCAAACGCATCAATTTTCAGTTTATATAATAAAGTGCATGTACATTTTGCTAATACATATACAAACATTAACTTACTGTGTTGAAGTGAGGATGTTCACATTTCGGATTCAGGCAATTTAGAAGTCAGGATGCATTTTGAATCCGAGAATTAAGTATTTCATTTTACGCCCCTGTGGCGGGATGACAGAGGGTGAGGCTCAGAGACAGTTTTAAAAGTTCAAAAATAAAGCTTTTAATTAACAAAACACACAAAATAAACTGGCACAAGGGCCAAACAAAAGGTTTCAAACATAAATAAAACAAAACTCACAAATTAGGCTTCAATCCTTCCTGTCTCTTCAAACCAAAAAAACACAGCAACCAAAAACAGCCCTCTTTCCTGCTTTCTCTCCTGATTCTGGAACTCTCCCTCTGCCCCGACTGTGAGGCTGAGGCCTCCTTATATACCAGGTGGCTGGGACTGATTGCAGCAATTAGCTCAATCCCAACCACCTGAAACAATTTGTAGGTAGGGCAGGGGATTAGACCTGTCCCTGCCGATCTAAACTAAAACTAATAGGCAGGGCCTCATCCTGCCACAGCCCCATACCAACCATGTATCTATATCACACTGTAATGTTGGGGTTCGGATGTGGTGAAGAAATAACTCATCAATAATTCAACTGAATGCAGACATATTACAATCTTACAGTTTTATTACTGTAGCTCACACGTTGCATACATTGTTTTTCAACTCACTTCCTGGTTTATTGGTCCTAAATAATAACACAATGAATCTTACAACACCATAGAGCTACGTGTTGTCAGTCACAAGCCACTTGAACAAGTCATTCTATTACGCATGTGCACAACATTGATCATTGGTCAGCAGCAATGTCTTTGCACACTGCCCGCCTTCAGTAGCGAATGATTTACATTATTACAAATATAATCGCCAAAACCCAAGTTTAATCTGTTTAAAAAAATTTAAAAATACATTTATTAAATAGTTGTTTTTTTAAATAGAGGTGTTTTTTTAGTTATCAGTTAAAACCAAAAACGTCAAGCCCTAATTATATTACAGATGTAAAAATATCCTAAATAAGCGGCTGTCCCAATTAAACGAGGCATTTGAGAGGACCTTAGTCACACTCATATTCATAATTTACAACATTTATAAAAATATTTAAAATTATTATCATCAAAAATCATTTGGGGTTACTTAAGACTAGGTGCTGCTTATTTAGGATAGTTTTGCCATTCAGGTATTATTATTCTTATAATACATGGAATGATAATTTTCCAGTAAACATCAGTGTTTTTAGTCTTATTATACAAGTGGTATATAATAGGATTAGGTGGGCGCGCAAGACCTGTGTATAATAAGAATGCCCATAAATAACAAGGTTTCTAATTATTGTATATGGGCAGTCTTAATAAACAGCCAGGAGTACATGAACACAAAAAAAATATTGTTCATACCAAAACAATCACAAAAGCCTGCAGATTTAAAGTTCTATCCGTAAATACTGGGAAAAAGCAGAATGCAGGTACTTGAAAATCAATAGGCAACATAAATTTAGCAAGAATTTACCTCAGCCACATGCCCTCTGTGGGATGTTAGGCAGGGTAGACAGATGACCCTCAGAAAGCAGAGGCCCTTGCGTGAGTAGGAAATTATTCAACTCCACCCTCCAAAAAGCCAAGCGAATCTTGTACTCCACTTAGTAATAACACATGTAGTCCCCCCCACCCCATTAAAAAAAATTATATATATATATATATATATATATATATATATATATATATATATATATACACACACAATACTGAAGCTTAAATACAAGCCCTTTGATCAATGACCCAACCTTAAGCACTATCTTAAGGTTACTGCCCTAGAATTCAATAAACAAGAATGACCTTTTTTAAAGCAATTTAAAACAACAGCCATTTGATTTTTCTGTGTTCTTTTATTGAATTTAGTTTTTGTGACAAAACAAGCCCTTATATTTAAGAATGCCCAATACTTACTTTGTGTATTTGGGTTTATCTGGTACAGCAATACATATTTTCACTTGATTGCTAAAACTTTTATGATTTTAAACCAAAGATTAATTATCTCTATTTGCCTTTAATATCCCTTCAATAGTAAACTCAACAGAGTGTGACAATTAATTAACTTAAATTAGGATAACTTAATTATGCTGTTTCACAGGTCAATATGTAGAGCTACTCATATTAACAGCAAGGGCTGTAAAGTTAATCTTCTTGTATAATAAAAAAAAAAAAATGACAGCAGGCCATGAATTAAATCTTAAGATGAGAATGATGATACAGCAAAATTATGTTTATTAACTTAAATAGATTTAAGGAATCATAGAAAATATTGTGAAGAACACAACGTAATAAAACATGTAAAGCAACCTCTGAAAAATTGTAGTAATCCAAACTATTGTGAGTTGTTAAAGTAATGCATTTTTGTGGTAAGTTCCATAAGGGATGACTTTTTAATGTCACAGTACTACCATGACTACTACGACTACACTGATACACCAGTAAATAGGACACAAACAAACAAACAAACAAACACCTACATATGTCAATTACCCTACTGGACAGACCCAGACGGCTCAAATTCAGCCTTTCAGGGGCCAGACCCACAGCGGCAGGCTCAATGGGTCGGGATGTCATAAGGTCCCACGTTCCTGACTGAACAGGTCGCAGCACTGGAGCAGTCTCCACGGCTGGCCTCTCAGAAGCTGCATCAGGGTTAAAATAAGGGGCTACTAGGAGCCTCTTGGCCCGGTCCTGCCTGATCTTCTCCAGACACAGCGGGACCAGGGCAAGTGGTGGGAAGGAATATAACAATTGCCTCTGCCACTGGTGTGCCAAGTACCACCAGCGGGTCCCCACCTCCTATTATGGAGAACCAGAGGGGACAGTGGGTCGATTCCTGGGAGGCAAAGAGATCTATCTCTACTCTCCCGAACTTCTCCCAAATGAGACTCACCACCTCGGGGTGAAGCCTCCACTCTGAGGTGCTGGGAACTCCTTGAGAGGAGGTCCACCACCTCATTTGTCCCCCCCGGGCAGATGTATTGCCCGCAGTGAGAGGAGGTTCTGGTGTGCCCAGAGCAAAAGCTTGCAGGCCACATGATGGGAGACTGGGTGACCTGAGGCCGTCCTGGTGGTTGATGTAAGCCATCACTGTTGTGTTGTCTGTACGGACCAGCACGTCTCCCTCGAACCTCCTGCAAAAAATGCTGCAAAGCCAGGCAAACTGCCTGCAGCTCCAAAACATTTATGTGGAGACCCTGCCAAGGAAGGTTCCACACAGCACCCCAGGCAGGCTGGACACATTCGTGGTGACGACCTCCCTTCTGGGGACACTTCCCAGCGCCACGCCGAGGTGTAGATGGGCCAGCTGTTTTCACCAAGAGAGTGCCTTTAGACAGTAATGAGACACTGTCAAACAGACGGTCGCAGTCCAACACGGGCTGAAAAGCCCTTTTGTTGAACCAGGACTGCGGAGGGTGCATGCGCAAGAGACCCAATGGAAGGGTCTGGGAAGCTGTTGCCATCAAGCCCAGACGTTTCTAGGACGTCACTGCCATGAGCACTCTGTCGAGATGAAAGAGCTCCAAACAGGTGGCTATTCTCTGCACTCTGCCATCCGACAGAGTGGACAGCATGGACATGGAGTCCAAGCACACTCCTAGATAGGAGGCTGTCTGAGAAGGCGTGAGCTGGCTTGTCTGCCCATGCTGGAGACTGGGCAGAAAATTCAGTCGTCCAGATAATTGAATACTCTGATACCTTTGAGCTTTGTGCGGTGCTTTTATCGGGGTGTGGGGATGTGGAAATAGGCTTCTTTGAGGTCCACCATGGTGAACCAGTCGCCTGGCCTGATTAACTGTAACAGCTGTTGCATCGTCAACATTTTGAACCTCCTTCAGCTCAAATACAGGTTGACCAGTCTGAGGTCGAGGATTGATTTGAGGCCACCATCCCGCTTGGGCACTGGGAAGTACCTGGAGTAGAACCCTTCCTCCAACTGGAGGGGGCATACCATGTGAATAGCCAGTTTTTGCAGCAGAGCTGCCATCTCCTGGGACACCACCACGGCGGCATGCGATTCTGTGACCAATGTTGGAGTCACACCCCAAAAGGGAGGGGGACCGTGCTTGAACTGCAGTGAGTAGCCGGTTTGAACGGTAGTAAGCAACTAGATGTCCGTGGTGCACTGACGCCAATACCCCAGATGGCTTGTGGAGAAGGGGCCCTGGGCCTGTGGCAGCAAACTCCTAGCGCCGGTTCTGAACACCACCTCTGGCAGCAGGCGCAGCCAGCTGTACCAGTCTCTGAGGTTGCTGGGGGCCTTGGCCGCCAGTTTGCAGCTGGTTTGCGCACTGGAGACGGTTGCTTGGGGAGGAGGCGAACCAGCTCCATCGTGGAGCAGGTTCTTATTAACCAGGAGCAGCCTATCTAGTAGTGGTGGTGAGGACCTGTGGCTGTCAGAGAGGGACCTCAGTAAATAGGACTGGTAGGCTACCAGAATACTATTTAAGTTGCCTAGCCGTGCAGCAAACACACTGGCTGAGTAGGCACGCTTGAGTATCACCTCCGAAACATGGCACTGGGGGGGGTCACGGGAGAAGTGGCAGGCTCGTCATCAAAAGATGGACTGCCTTGTCTCACCTTCTGTAGGCAAGGGAACTTGCAAGACTACAGTGGCACTCTTGATCAGTGGTAGAAGCTCTGCCGACAGGGAGAGCTTAACCGCCGGGGATGTCCTTTCTGACTCCACATCGTCAGACAGGAATTCAAGCTCCTGTTCGCCCAACTTCTCAGAGGCGGCGATGAAGAGCATGTCATCCTGCTGCCAATCTGCGCTTGTAGCCCCCTAGGACCACAAGGGGACAGACAGGGCAGGCAGCACCGAACGTTTACGCAATAACTCTGCGAGCACCGTTCCTTGGTGGGAAACTGCTGCCCATAGCTTTCCATCTGCTCCGAGTCTGCCAATCACTTGGAACGGCGACTCTTCTTCTTCTTCCTCGGGGACGAGAAGGAGTGGCAGAGGAGGATAAGGAAGACCATGAAGACGGCTTCCTGTGTGGACTACTTACCCGGGTATATTGTCTGCTTTCCCTTGGCACAGAGCCATGGTGTGAGGGCGCAGCCATTTCCCTACCAGAGAGTGATGGAGAAGAGCAATGTGCAGGTGTAAGGGACACAGAGCGCTCTGTAGAGCTGTGGGAGGCGTTTCTTCAGCGTGAGCTTGAATAAAGATCATGTTTGTCCTCAAGAGGCAGACTGGCCTTGCATGTCTCGCAGGGATAAAACCCAGGTATGATGTAAGTAGCAATGCAGTGTACAGTAAGCAATGTACAGGCACTGCCTCAGTTTGCTTAAAGACAGCAACAGGGCTGGTCAAGACCCGCACAAGACCGGCTTGGCACCGGACCGGGATGTAAGCACGGGTCGGAACCGGACGGTACTGGGTCGTTGACTTTAGCATCGGGTCGGTAAGGTACGGTACCGGTAATCGTACCGGTGCGGTAACTTCGGTCCCGGTTCGGGAACGGAGCGGATCCGTGACCTCGGTACTGGTCCACAGGTTCGCAGTTACTGCGTGTAGCACTGTACAGGGATGCCCACCTGTACAAGCTACTGGCAAAACCACACAGTCAGCACCCACACGAGACTGAGGGAAGCCTGCTTGTTAGAGGTACTAACAGCCCCCGTAATGGTGATGCAAAGCAGTCACCAAAACGGCAACGACATACAGTGGAATGAGACTGCAAGCAATCTCAATCCGAAGCGCATATCTTGTTCCAGTGCAATGCTGCTGAGCAGCTGTGCGCATACTTCTGTACAAA
Source organism: Acipenser oxyrinchus oxyrinchus (assembly GCA_030684275.1). Lineage (NCBI taxonomy): Eukaryota > Metazoa > Chordata > Actinopteri > Acipenseriformes > Acipenseridae > Acipenser > Acipenser oxyrinchus. The sequence goes on from CM060249.1 coordinate 9,852,083, forward strand.
AAAAAAAAAAAAAAATGACGAGAAAATATTTCTCCATAGAAAACAGTAACAACACAATTACAGTTCAGAAAATAAATGTCTTGTAACTTAAAACGATAATTTAACTCCAGCCAGAGCTAAGCAGCCTGAGCGGTGAGCACAAGTCAGCCAAGTTATGTTGTTTGATTCCTGGGAAGGTGTGACTCAAGCCACTGGCTTCACATGGGGCACAAGGCCGCTGCTGGACATAACAAAAACATGCTGTAGTGCACAACATACGCATAATTCATTAAAAAAATGTATTACAGCGTAAATAAAATATTGCATAAGTTATGTAAAACACAATAATTAGCGAACATTATACAGTCATAACAACAAGTACTTATCTGATACCAGGCTCTTCCTGTCAGGTCAGATCTTGAAAGTAAAAATGGCGCTGAGATCTGTGTGCGTAATCCTTTATACCCTCAGGGGCGGGCATGACAGCGTCAGGCTCGGCTGACCAGCTTTGGTTTAGAATATTAAGGTTTTGGGGTCTTTAGGAGGAAAACACCTGTGTGGTAATGGTTACATTTCATACTTGAAAGGCAGTTTTACTAATGCAACTTGCTTCTGAAGTGCTACACGTTTCTTCTAGCTTTTATGAGTGTAATAGAATGACCTTTAATACTTAAAAAATATCCCTGCTGATGTTTTTAATCCCGTTAAACAGCTTCTCGAGTGCTTTTGACTAATGCCAGCCATCGGGCAGTTACACATAAAAAAAACACAAAAAAAACAGCACTACAGCACAGCACAGAGTCTTCTTTGGGATTTGAAGGTTATTATTTATGATTTGTTTATTTAGCAGATGCCTTTATCCAGGCGACTTACAGAGACTTGCAGAGTCACTAACAACACTAACAACAACTTTTCACCCGAAAGACGGAGCACAAGGAGGTTAAGTGACTTGCTCAGGGTCACACAATGGCTGAGCTGCGATTTGAACTGGGGACCTCCTAGTTACAAGCCTGTTTCTTTAACCACTGGACCACAGAGACTCCTATACTATTACAAATTTACACCCCATGTCCACAAGTTTGATTTAAAAGCATAACAGTACAGTGAAATAACGCAGTTCTGCATTTTTTTTTCTTTTTTTTTAATGGAATCCATTCTCAAACGTGTTCGGGGCCATATATCAGTATTTCTTATTTTTAGGGTATTTTAATCCTGTAGCACAAACACAATGTTTTTGGAGCAGGCATGTTTCATCATGTAAGGTGCTGGGGCTCCACAAGACTCTAAGCTCTTCTAATCATCCAACCTGTCAACAAGCAGCCTGCAATTCTCTAAATTGGCAGCAGAAAATGAATGTGGAAATCCAAAAATCCCATAGTAATTATTAGCAGAAATTGGGCACTGCTGGATTTCAACCAAGGGCTGTTTGATTAAAAACTTAAAGCAGCCTTTACCCAGTGGACTAAGATAAAGACATGTCATGCCAGGCATTAAGCCATCAATTCCCTCACAAGGAACTTCATCAAATAATCTGAAAACTAACAGCAGCTATTTATACAAGGTTCATATGCTGTGTAAATGACAACCCTTTTTCATAACCACAGCTCATCAAAACATAGGACCGAATGCTATAAATAATACCTTAGGACCAACATGCTCCATTTGCCACCAGATTTATACACATACAATGAAATACTGTACATAGATTTATGTTTGTCTATATAACATCAGAAATGCCTATACACTGTTCATTATCTTCTGCAGGCTCGTGGTTACTAGATCAAACAAATCAACCTGAATATATAAATCCTATTTCCTTAAAACGCCATTCTAGATGTGAAAATGGAGTACCTACTGAGAAAACAAAATCATCCCTGACTGCTGAATACATGAAATAAATACATAAATAAAGGCATAATGCATGCAAACCCTTTTTAGCTTTAGTTCTGATATGCACTTATACTGTATTATTCCCTACATTGTAAACAGCTAAACACATACACATTTATAATGTCAACAATGTTTCAACCTTTTTCTTATTCTATAGTAGAAACCACCTATATTAAAACAAACATATTTAAAATATGTTTAACCCTGCTGGCCAAAGGTAAACATATGGTTTTTGCAGGCAGCTGCATTAAACAACTTTTAAGTATTACAAACAATTCCCTTATATAAGGTTGCTCTATCTAGAACACAAGAATCATTAAGGGGTAAACTAATAGAAATTCTAGGTATTGAACTAGTCATTGGTCTATAGTAATAGTATGAAGAAAGTGGGGACAGCAGAGCTGCTTTTTGGCGATTTCTTTGGATTCAGAAAAATACAAAAAGGAGCCGGCAACTAGGATTCTAATGTTCAGATAAGGTGTAAAGAGGACTAATACAACACAATAATATAATTAATTCAGATCCACTCAGAAGTATTGTAAACATCATAAAAAGGTAATTGAAAGGTGATGAAGTAAATAAAATGACCTTTGAAGGTACAAGAAAATCACATTTTGATGTCGAGACCTTATATCTTGCACTTTGTTCCTTTTTTTACTGGCAATTCATTTTTTTCTTTTTATACTTCAACAAGGCTGAATATGTTATGTTAATGCAGCTTTTGATTGTATACTTTAGCATTTACCCTAGTCCAAGTGAAAATTACACAGTCCATAAACTGGCTTTAAACAAGCTTTGCATCGCAATGTAACTGGCTTGCAAATTAAAGACTTGTTGGTATATTACAGGGGGCTGACATTTTATGAGTCAAATCAATTCTGAGTGGCCTGGGGAGGAAGGAAAATGGATGCTGTCTTCATTTGCAGGAGGTTTATTTCCAGTGCCAGTGAAAACATGACTGCAGTAATGAATTGAACCAAACTCTCTAATAAAGACTTTTATCAGCAGCAGCATAACACAAACACCAGCCTTTCTTTTCAGGCTGTAACTTAATGAGAATTATTTTTAAAAGGTTGAATTAAATTTTTTGTGGAAAACCCATGGGTTAACAAGTTATTGAATTAAGGGTTTACAGCTAGAGGTTTTTTCCAGGTAAATAAAGCACTTTTTCTTACCATTTGTTTCTTTAAAAAACAATCAGATATACCAGAATGGTGCTACCACAAAATGTCAGCTCCACGCAGAGACTCATAGCTTAGTTATGTACATATGTAGTTTACATTATTCAATGCAATTCGACATTGAACGCCCCAATACTAGGGTTAACACATAAAATAAAAATATTTTCAGGACCATGTCAAACCTTTTAACAAGTCTAATATTAATGTAGTGCATACTAATTGAAATAGCAGCCCTCCAAAGTATTCAAGTTTAATACTAAAATGGAAACACACAGTAGAATGACATGACATAGAGTATTTAGGATTTGAAAGGTACCATCCTGTTGTCTGTTAACCTTTCTAGTTTAATCTTAAATCCATCCCAGAGCTACAGTACCATATCTTAAAATTGGTGCTGTCTGAAAACGTTAAAGTAAGCTATAATAGTCTTACCTCAAACGCCACATTAATGAAAAATGTTGCTGGCACGCCTCTCAGTCCCAGGCTATACCTCACCTTCTGTATTTCTCAATATGTATTAAGAAGTTGTTTAAGTGGAAACTATCTATTTCCTCATCATACAAATGAGTCATCATTGCTTTTAACTGATACATCAGACCTTATTTTGCCAATTAAAAAGATACCAGGGGAGGCAGCCTTTTATATTATCCCTAAAGATCGTCACCGAGTTTATATATTTGAATGTGTAAGTTTATTATGAATGATACAGCTTTAAAATACTGTGCTTTAAGAATTTTATTTTATTTGTCATATAAACTGTAGAAAAACAGTTTAGTCATGCTCTTGCACTTCAATTAAAAGGCGCTGCCATGAAAACAATTCATCTGTGAAAATACTGGTGCTTGTATGCTAACACTTTAATTTTAATTTATTGTTCTAGTCATAGTAGAGGCAAGATTATAAAGTAAAACTAATCAGCTTTTAGTTGCACACATTTTTTACTTGCAATTATTTCTACAAGTCTGTATTGTTTGCACTTCTTTTAAAAAGGTTAGGCTTTCTGAAGTAGAAAGCATATATTAGTTTTGCCTTTTCTGTATTTAGCTGTACCTTAAAATTAAAGCACATTATGATTTTCTACACAAGGGTGACAGAATCCTAGTCACATTTATTATTATTATTATTATTATTATTATTATTATTTATTTATTTATTTATTTATTTATTTATTTATTTTTAATCAGAGAAAAGAGCAGCATCTAGAAAATGCTAACATTTTGATGAAAATTTGACCATTTTCATTTTCTGGAAGTAACCAGTATAAACATCATACTGGATACTAAAATCAGAGTTTTGTAATTCCCAAATTGAGTCATTTCCATTTGCGAGATGCCATAATATTGGGAAAGATACCCTGTTAGTACAGATTTGTGTCACAAATTCCTGTATTTTGCAGCTTGCAGTGTCACTGCTGATATATAGTAGGCAAACTGAAGCAACTGTGTATTGTAATTGAAACAAAGCACATTACAAGACAGGATATACAGACTGGACTTCATTATCACCTGATAGCAAACGGTAAACCTTTTCGTGGACAAAAAATGATTAAAATCTTATTGCTAAGTCATAGAAACACACCTTTTCCCCAAATAGACTTGTTAAAAGTTTAAACAACCTATATGGAACTATTAACAATTTTTGGCTCATTAGTTAATATTTCAACTGTTTTAAATCATAAAACAGGTTAGTTTGTCGCACACCAAGTTGTTAAACTGAATCATATCACTTGTACTCTTCTTCCCTGCCGTACCTCACAATAAAAATAAATACATGAATCTTAATTGGCAAAAACAGGGTTGCCAAACTAATGAGTTCCATAAAAGAATACCGAAGACAAGGTTGAACTTTCTCAGACTAAGTGTCTCACAAGCCACAAATCAGAACAGAGTTATGCAAGCCTTGAGGGGATGGTGAAATGTGGCTGTAGCTAGTCCTTGGGCTCAAGAGAGTTGGCTTTGTAGGAAATACTTTAGAAAGCAAAGACTTGTTTAATCCTGATACCCTTTAACCTACTACTTTTTTTTTTTTTTTTAGAATGACACTGTCTCTGTCTTTTTCATCTTTAGTTAATACAATTACTTTCTACTTGTGTAACAGTCATAATCCTTATAATGGAGCTGCAGGTCACTTATATCAGTTGCATTCTATACTGACTCCTAAATGACCTTATTTAGCATAACCAAAGTTGGGGTGGTTACTTGTTCATATGGTGATGTTAATATTTATAATCCGGGAAATTAGAAGTCAGGTAAAACTACCTTAATTAAATATCTGCATTTAATGCTGCACTAAACAGAAGTATAGACCAGCGTAATACACAAATGAATGCGAATCCACTGCAATTATGTTCCTGGTAAAAAAAAAAAAAAAAGGCTCTACGGTTGGTTTACATGATCCCAAGGAATGGTACCCAATTAGGGTTTGATCACAGGGCAAAAGTACTATAACAGCTGTTCACTCTGCCTTTCACCTTGACGAGAAAGGTCTAAAATATAGAACAAAAAGCACATTTATTTACTTTTAAATAGTCATGAGTTGCAATGGCTATTACCCCACTAAGCAAATTCTAAGAAAACCAATCTATAGTATGTATTACATTAAACAGTCTCCACTCCCAAGGACAAAAAGAATTAAGGTTGTATATTACACTTTTTCGGCGGTTTAACATATTTATTAACCTCCAGTTTCCATGAAAATGCAGCTTGAGAAACTATACTGTTAAACCAAGACTGGGTGCCCTTAAACAAAATAGAATGCCGCTACATGTATTAATTCAATTAATTTACAGTGGCGATATACACAGTACTATGCAGATTACAATATAATTCAATAAGCAAACTGTTATTTTTATTCTTGTGGGACTTGTGCCATTTTCAGGAACATTAACATTAAAATGAAGTAGGGCTTGAAAGGTCTTCCACAGAGCTAGGTTTTCTTAAAGGCAATCTGATAATAAGCTGTCATGTACAGTCTGCAGTGCTTCATAAAGAGATTTCAAACAGTGGAAGTCTAAAATAGCCTGGATTTCAACAAGCAGTTTGTGCTGCATTCATTGCAAACAGTAAAATTATTTCAGACATAAAGCTTGTATTTTGAAAACTTGTTTTTGATCCAAAATTAACAACTTTAACTTAGAGTAGATACACCATGTTAAACCATTCATACGCTACATTTAATCCCCTATCCACCAGAAACATTCAGAGGGGTTGTTACTTCAACAAAACTTTAATTGTGTTAATTGTGCAGGTAAGACACATACAAATTCAATCCCAATTAATAATTTAGCATAAACATGCAAGTACAGGTAATCTTACCCTTTAGTATGATGCCCTTATGCTCTTATTACGCTGCAGCCTTATTGCAACTGGCAAGCATTCATAGAAAACTGATGTGACAAACACAGTGATGTGTTTAAGATCTGAAAGCCTGTGAGGACCTTTGTGATGAAGACTGCCTATAACTGAAAAGTGACAGGCAGTATTACTAGCTAAGCTGCCCTAACGCCCTGCAGCAAAGTCACTGACTGCCCATTATTTGACAGAAAGTAAATTATGGAAATATATAGCTGAGAGAGGCCAAGTTAACAGGATTGCAAGTAAGTACCTTGTAAGGTTGTGAGAACAGAATATACTTCACACACTCTTTAATCAGGTAAGCCATTTCATTTTCCAATAATTTGTCAATTCATCTTATAAGGCTAACTGTATCTTGAAATTGTTGTTTTCACTTTTGGGGTTAGACACAATTTAAGTGAAATAACGGTTTTAGGACAGTCATGAACCATGGTGTTTATTGAACACATATTTCAAAGTGTACAAAATGTATGTGTTTATAAGCCGAAGGAAAGCATTCTCTTGTGTAGCAGACTGTTGACTTAGTGAAATGCGGTGTAATAAATGGCTAACAGAAATTGCCAGCACTAGTGTTATAATATCCGGCTTGAACAAGAATCAAGAGAAGCAATTTAAGTATTAATGCCTAACAACCCACTTTTGCTCACAAACCTGACAGAAATTCAGTTGCAATTTTTATTCTATCCAGATGCAACCAATGTATTGAAACAGTATGCAATCTGTCTGAAGCTCAAGAAGCAATCCAATTTCTTTGAACTAATTTAAATGTATACCCTATGTAAAGTATTGTACATTTCGGACCTCGTTATATAATAACATGAGCAATTATACAAAAATGTGTTTAATTAGATTTTTTTTAAAAAAATATTATTATTAACATTAAACTGGTAGGTAGTTTTCATCTAGAACTTGAAACATAATTCAATCTTGAGGTTGAAATGATGAAGAGGAGCCGTGTGTGTGTGTGTGTGTGTGTGTGTGTGTGTGTAGGGCAGCTTCAGTAATTAACTAACAAAACTATTCCATAAATCTTACATAGTGTAGGGTGGGTGCTATACAATATCCTGACCAGGCTCTGCCAATCCAATCTGTGATTCAGTTCTTGGCTTTCCAGATTCGAGTCTTGTGTGGTGTTTTTGTGATGTACTGTAGGCACCTGTACAACAGACTGTGTTAAGACTGACAACTCTCATCACTTTTGACTATAGCAGGATTCAAGCCTGGCCTCCAGAGGTGAAAGCTTTCTTGTCCTTGGGAGGTTTGCAGGCAAAGAATTTTCCAGGTTTCCAATTATAAAAAGTAACACTCGTATGTGTATTTTACAGTGCTATCTCTTACCTTGGAGGATGAGGTATCACAGTCTTGGCAAATCCAACCATAGCCTGTCTGCTTAGGAGACTTTTTTAGAGGAGGGTCCAAACATCCAAAGTGGTAGCACAGGCGGCATTCATCACACCTGGACAATAACATAATTTAGTCGATCAATTAAAATTCTACACTTTTTCCATATTTTCTCTATATACCTTCAAATTTCAGAGATCTATGTTATCTGAATATACACTCATGTTGAAATAGATCTGTTCTCATCTTAATACCCTTTAACATCCTTGTAGGAGCTGATGTGAGATAAGAATAAATAAAATGGGTCTGAGGCTGACTTTGGTCTTGAGAAGCCACTGCGTTTGTTATCCTCTAAACAAGGACAGCACAGGCGGTTTAAATATGTAGAACCACAAATTACATTTCCCTGCCATCCTGGCACATTGCAATATGAACTATCATGAGCTGATGGATGCTACTGTTTTCAAGACATTCAACAATATTTATTTTATGCACCATTGTCACAGGTACATTTTACTTTTGTGCAGTTTAGTAACACCTGGATAGCCATTTCAAAGTTGGAACCAAATGAAATATCCCTTAGCTACAATCAAAAGTTAAATACTTTACCCACCCTGTACAAAAAAAAAGAAAAAAATCTGCTATGCCTAAATACAAACATCACATTTAAACAACCATTCCATATCCTACAACAAGTTCATTAATAATGCTGACATGCCAACAGAAGGGCCCTCAATTAAAACATATAAAAACAAGCAATATGTTTATGCTGTGCAATTTCTGAACAGCTAGTAAACAAAATACAAAACACAATTAAATACGACTACTAATAATAATAATACCATGAGGCAGCTGTGTTACAAAACAAAATGTTTGATGTGCAGTTGCATAATTATGAGGCATTAAACAAGTGAAAAAAGGCAAACGGATATCTCAGAATTAGAAGAGCTGTGGAAACCTCTTTCTGCTTTCTAACACTGAAGGTCTTTGTATAATGTTCAATGACACTGAAATGATTCATTTATTATTTGCAAACTACAATCTGTTTTTTTTTACTGTGTCCTTCAGTTAGTGCTGCTTTGCATTCCACTGCATTAAAATCAACCAAGAACCTTCCTGTCCATGATTAGCTAATTATGTACTAATCAATAGTGTAGATCCTGATTTTTGCAATGTAAATCAGATAAATGAGATGACAGCCAAGGGTCAATCTCATTTTATTTTCAAAGCTCAATGCCCACATTTATTTCCATTATGCCACTACTACCTGCACGGGGAGTCTTATCAGCTAGCCTGCAGGAGTCTGGTACCGAGCACTAAGGAAAATGTTTTGCATTTTCAAGGCACACCAAAAGGTACTGAACAGATGCATTTAAGTACTAGATGTCAAGTAAACTGACTAAGAGCCCACTCTCACAGACAAGGAAAATGATTCAACATTCTCTAGGTAGCAGCCCCAGTCTAAAACTTTTGAACTAACTAGAAGAAAAGTGCTTGGATCTCAGTTTTAATGAGCTTAAATACAGACTTTATAAATATATAGTACGCCCCACACATATAAAGCCCTGATGTATTACTACTGTGCTAGGCTCTTCATCAAGAGATAATTGCTGCAAGAAATCAGTAGGTGGCATACACTATTCACATATTTTTTCCCTGTCTAAACTATTCCAGACTATGGTACAATTTACTATGATGTTTCTAGTTTGAATGGTCATCCCTATGCTTTCTGATGGTGGTAGGGTGTGAGGATCAGGTGACTAGCAGTATATTTGTTACTCACGTAATACCTTCATTCCTTGTAACTTTGGTGCAAGGGTTTGAGACATGCAAATTCAGGATCCAGGATTTTTAATGCAGAATCAAACTTGTAATTGTTATATCTATAATGAACATTCTACTACCTCTCCCCTGCTAAGAAACTGACAATACTACTGCAGCAATTACACAGAGTAACACATCAAATTTCTCTCCCAGGGGATCCTGCCACTCTTCACTGAATATTTCTTATTTGACAAATAAACTGTTTGATCAGAGTGGTTGTTTAAGAGTGCAATTCTGACAAGACATGTATCCAGAATGTCCACAATTAGAGAAAAATCCACACAAATGATGTGCCTTGAGAGGACTTAGAAAATAGACAAACAACAACATTGTATCTTTTAACAATGTGGGAAATGTCCCATTACAATGTTTTCAGAAGACTACAAAAAGTTAATTGATTAAAAGGTTCTTCTACTGGTAGAATGCATTTGGGAGACCAAGAAAGCATACTGTAGTTGTAGTGATAGAATGTTATAAGATTTTCTTTGAAAACACCTAAAGAGTTTTTAGATATACACTGAAGAATATCCTGAGGCAAATCAAAACTGACTGAGTATATCTCTGCTGGGGCAACTATTCAAATTGCATTGAACAAATTAAATAAAAGAAATAGACAGAGTTTGCTCCTGAGATTTATCTGCATTTTGAGCACTATTGATGGAATAAATATTGCTTTTGAACCTGGCAGAAGACGAGATCATAAGCAACAGACTGCTAAAGAAATGCAAACTCAGCAGTTATCAGTCCTTGTTACACTCAGCATGGACTTATAAGTTCAATTACCACCTATGAATCTGAGTTGGTCAAACACCAGCTACATCCTAGAGGAGACTTTTAATAATAAATGTTATGTTTAAAAAAATCAGTGTGATCTGGTAACCAGAAGGTAATTCTTCTTTGGCCACAAAATATGTATAATACATTTAGCAGATGGACTGGGTTCAACTGGATGGTTTATTAACCAGCCCTAGGACAAACACGATCATTTAAAATTACTGGTAGTAACTGTTAATGCACAAAACTCTTTCCACAAAAAAAACATTTTCTTCACCATGAACAATTGAAATAATACAGAAATATACAGTATACACACACAAATTACAGATCCTTACTATAGTTTAGAGAACAAGTTAATATCAGAACAAGCAATGTTTTAGAGGACTTCTTTGTTATGACAGATCAATACTGTAATTAAAAAGTAACCTGGGCAAAAACGTAAATTCTCTTGTGACATCTTTATAAATCAATTAGCTGGTTACAGCATTATCTGATTTAAGTTAACTTTTTGTTTGTTAAACATTATTTAATTTTACTTTTCATAAGCTAATGATTCATGTACCAATGCTCATGTTATAATATCATATTTGATAATCCATATCTGGGGATTCCAACTCATAGCCCACAGCTCCCGATTGTTACCTTGTCCTGCTTACTTGACTTTTTCAGCCATGAAAAATCTTTAGGAATAAAAAAATAAATAAAAAATAATAATTAAAAAAAATGTCTTAACAGCAAGATTAACATCAGCTATTTGTGTGAAAAATAACAGGCCTGAAGACCAAGACCGAGACCAAACATACCGAGACCAAACGTACTGAGACCAAGACCGAGACCAAACGTACCGAGACTGAGACCAAACGTACCGAGACCGAGACCAAACGTACTGAGACCGAGACCAAACGTACTGAGACCGAGACCAAACGTACTGAGACCGAGACCAAACGTACCGAGACCGAGACCAAGACCGAGACCAACCGTACCGAGACCGAGACCAAACGTACCGAGACCAAGACCAAATGTACCGAGACTGAGACCAAGACCAAGACCAAACGTACCGAGATCAAGACCAAGACCGAGACCAAACATCCCATGACCGTGACCATACGTGCGAGACCAAGACCGAGACCAAGACCGAGACCAAACGTACCGAGACCAAACATACCGAGACCAGGGCCGAGACCAAACATACCGAGACCAGGGCCGAGACCAAACGTACCGAGACCAAGACCGAGACTAAACGTACTGAGACCGAGACCAAACGTACAGAGACCGAGGCCAAGACCAAACATACCGAGACCGAGACCAAATGTACCGAGACCGAGACCGATACCAAACGTACCGAGATCGAGACCAAACTTACCGAGACCGAGACCAAACGTACCAAGACCGAGACCAAGACCGAGACCAAACATACCGAGACCAAACGTACTGAGACTAAGACCAAACGTACCGAGACCGAGACCAAACGTACCGAGACCGAGACCAAACGTACCGAGACCGAGACCAGACGTACCGAGACCGAGACCAAACATACCGAGACCGAGACCAAGACCAACACCAAACGTACTGAGACCAAGACCGAGACCAAACGTACCGAGACCGAGACCAAGACCGAGACCAAACGTACTGAGACCAAGACCAAACATACCGAGACCGAGACCAAACGTACCGAGACCAAACGTACTGAGACCAAGACCAAACGTACCGAGACGGAGACCAAACGTACCGAGACCGAGACCAAACGTACCGAGACCGAGACCAAACGTACCGAGACCGAGACCAAACGTACCGAGACCGAGACCAAACGTACTGAGACCGAGACCAAACGTACCGAGACCGAGACCAAGACCGAGACCAAACGTACCGAGACCGAGACCAAACGTACCGAGACCGAGACCAAACGTACCGAGACCGAGACCAAACATACCGAGACCGAGACCAAGACCAAGACCAAACGTACTGAGACCAAGACCGAGACCAAACATACCGAGACCGAGACCAAACGTACTGAGACCGAGACCAAACGTACCGAGACCGAGACCAAGACCGAGACCAAACGTACCGAGACCGAGACCAAACGTACCGAGACCAAGACCAAATGTACCGAGACCAAGACCAAGACCAACACCAAACGTACCGAGACCAAGACCAAGACCGAGACCAAACATCCCATGACCGTGACCATACGTACTGAGACCAAGACCGAGACCAAACGTACCAAGACCGAGACCAAATGTACCGAGACCAAGACCGAGACCAAACGTACCGAGACCAAACATACCGAGACCAGGGCCGAGACCAAACGTACCGAGACCGAGAACAAACGTACCGAGACCGAGACCAAACATACCGAGACCGAGACCAAGACCGAGACCAAACGTACCGAGACTGAGACCAAACGTACCGAGACCGAGACCAAACGTACCGAGACTGAGACCAAACGTACCGAGACCGAGACCAAACGTACCGAGACCGAGACCAAACGTACCGAGACCGAGACCAAACGTACCGAGACCGAGACCAAACGTACTGAGACCGAGACCAAACGTACCGAGACCGAGACCAAACGTACCGAGACCGAGACCAAACGTACCGAGACCGAGACCAAGACCGAGACCAAACGTACCGAGACCAAACGTACCGAGACCGAGACCAAACGTACCGAGACCGAGACCAAACGTACCGAGACCGAGACCAAACGTACCGAGACCGAGACCAAACGTACCGAGACCGAGACCAAACGTACCGAGACCGAGACCAAGACCAAGACCAAACGTACCGAGACCAAGACCGAGACCAAACGTACCGAGACCGAGACCAAGACCGAGACCAAACGTACCGAGACCAAGACCAAACGTACCGAGACCGAGACCAAACGTACCGAGACCAAACGTACCGAGACCAAGACCAAACGTACCGAGACCGAGACCAAACGTACCGAGACCGAGACCAAACGTACCGAGACCGAGACCAAACGTACCGAGACCGAGACCAAACGTACCGAGACCGAGACCAAACGTACCGAGACCGAGACCAAACGTACCGAGACCGAGACCAAGACCGAGACCAAACGTACCGAGACCGAGACCAAACGTACCGAGACCGAGACCAAACGTACGAGACCGAGACCAAACATACCGAGACCGAGACCAAGACCGAGACCAAACGTACCGAGACCAAGACCGAGACCAAACGTACCGAGACCGAGACCAAACGTACCGAGACCGAGACCAAACGTACCGAGACCGAGACCAAGACCGAGACCAAACGTACCGAGACCGAGACCAAACGTACCGAGACCGAGACCAAACGTACCGAGACCAAGACCAAGACCAAGACCAAACGTACCGAGACCAAGACCAAGACCGAGACCAAACATCCCAGACCGAGACCAAACGTACCGAGACCAAGACCGAGAACAAACGTACCGAGACCGAGACCAAATGTACCGAGACCAAGACCGAGACCAAACGTACCGAGATTTAGACCAAACATACCGAGACCGAGACCGAGACCAAACGTACCGAGACCGAGACCAAACGTACCGAGACCGAGACCAAACGTACCGAGACCGAGACCAAGACCGAGACCAAACGTACCGAGACCGAGACCAAACGTACCGAGACCGAGACCAAACGTACCGAGACCGAGACCAAACGTACGAGACCGAGACCAAACGTACCGAGACCGAGACCAAACGTACCGAGACCGAGACCAAACGTACCGAGACCGAGACCAAACGTACCGAGACCGAGACCAAACGTACCGAGACCGAGACCAAACGTACCGAGACCGAGACCAAACGTACCGAGACCGAGACCAAACGTACCGAGACCGAGACCAAACGTACCGAGACCGAGACCAAGACCGAGACCAAACGTACCGAGACCAAGACCGAGACCAGACCGAGACCAAACGTACCGAGACCGAGACCAAACGTACCGAGACCGAGACCAAACGTACCGAGACCGAGACCAAGACCGAGACCAAACGTACCGAGACCGAGACCAAACGTACCGAGACCGAGACCAAACGTACCGAGACCGAGACCAAGACCGAGACCAAACGTACCGAGACCGAGACCAAACGTACCGAGACCGAGACCAAACGTACCGAGACCAAGACCAAGACCAAGACCAAACGTACCGAGACCAAGACCAAGACCGAGACCAAACGTACCGAGACCGAGACCAAACGTACCGAGACCAAGACCAAGACCAAACGTACCGAGACCAACACCAAACGTACCGAGACCAAGACCAAGACCAAACGTACCGAGACCAAACGTACCGAGACCAAGACCAAGACCAAACGTACCGAGACCGAGACCAAACGTACCGAGACCGAGACCAAACGTACCGAGACCGAGACCAAGACCGAGACCAAACGTACCGAGACCGAGACCAAACGTACCGAGACCGAGACCAAACGTACCGAGACCGAGACCAAACGTACCGAGACCGAGACCAAACGTACCGAGACCGAGACCAAACGTACCGAGACCGAGACCAAACGTACCGAGACCGAGACCAAACGTACCGAGACCGAGACCAAACGTACCGAGACCGAGACCAAACGTACCGAGACCGAGACCAAACGTACCGAGACCGAGACCAAACGTACCGAGACCGAGACCAAACGTACCGAGACCGAGACCAAGACCGAGACCAAACGTACCGAGACCGAGACCAAACGTACCGAGACCGAGACCAAGACCGAGACCAAACGTACCGAGACCGAGACCAAACGTACCGAGACCGAGACCAAACGTACCGAGACCGAGACCAAACGTACCGAGACCGAGACCAAGACCGAGACCAAACGTACCGAGACCGAGACCAAGACCGAGACCAAACGTACCGAGACCGAGACCAAACGTACCGAGACCGAGACCAAGACCAAACGTACCGAGACCGAGACCAAGACCGAGACCAAACGTACGAGACCAAGACCAAGACCGAGACCAAACGTACCGAGACCGAGACCAAACATACCGAGACCAAGACCGAGACCAAACGTACCGAGACCGAGACCAAGACCGAGACCAAACGTACCGAGACCGAGACCAAACGTACCGAGACCGAGACCAAACGTACCGAGACCAAGACCAAACGTACCGAGACCGAGACCAAGACCGAGACCAAACGTACCGAGACCAAGACCAAGACCGAGACCAAACGTACCGAGACCGAGACCAAACGTACCGAGACCAAGACCGAGACCAAACGTACCAAGACCGAGACCAAACGTACCGAGACCAAGACCGAGACCAAACGTACCGAGACCAAACATACCGAGACCAAGACCGAGACCAAACGTACCGAGACCAAGACCGAGACCAAACGTACCGAGACCAAGACCAAACGTACCGAGACCAGAGACCAAACGTACCGAGACCGAGACCAAACGTACCAAGACCGAGACCAAATGTACCGAGACCAAGACCAAACGTACCGAGACCAAAGGTACCGAGACCGAGACCAAGACCGAGAACAAATGTACCGAGACCAAATGTACCGAGACCGAGACGAAGACCGACACCAAATGTACCGAGACAAGACGTACCGACACCGAGAACAAACATACCAAGACCGAGACCAAACATACCGAGACTGAGACCAAACGCACCGAGACCAAGACCGAGAACAAACGTACCGAGACCGAGACCAAGACCGAGACCAAACGCACCGAGACCGAGACCAAGACCGAGACCAAGACGACCGAGACCAAGACCGAGACCAAACGTACCGAGACCGAGACCGAGACCAAACGTACCGAGACCAAGACCGAGACCAAACGACCGAGACCGAGACCAAACGTACCGAGACCGAGACCGAGACCGAGACCAAACGACCAAGACCGACACCAAACATACCGAGACCGAGACCAAACGTAGCGAGACCGAGACCGAGACCGAGACCAAACGTACCGAGACCGAGACCAAACGTACCGAGACCGAGACCGAGACCAAACGTACCGAGACCGAGACCAAACGTACCGAGACCGAGACCAAACGTACCGAGACCGAGACCAAACGTACCGAGACCGAGACCAAACGTACCGAGACCGAGACCAAATGTACCGAGACCGAGACCAAACGTACCGAGACCGAGACCAAACGTACCGAGACCGAGACCAAACGTACCGAGACCGAGACCAAACGTACCGAGACCGAGACCAAACGTACCGAGACCGAGACCAAACGTACCGAGACCGAGACCAAGACCGAGACCAAACGTACCGAGACCGAGACCAAACGTACCGAGACCGAGACCAAACGTACCGAGACCGAGACCAAACGTACCGAGACCGAGACCAAGACCGAGACCAAACGTACCGAGACCGAGACCAAACGTACCGAGACCGAGACCAAACGTACCGAGACCGAGACCAAACGTACCGAGACCGAGACCAAGACCGAGACCAAACGTACCGAGACCGAGACCAAACATACGAGACCGAGACCAAACGTACCGAGACCGAGACCAAACGTACCGAGACCGAGACCAAACGTACCGAGACCGAGACCAAACGTACCGAGACCAAGACCGAGACCGAGACCAAACGTACCGAGACCGAGACCAAACGTACCGAGACCGAGACCAAACGTACCGAGACCGAGACCAAGACCGAGACCAAACGTACCGAGACCGAGACCAAATGCACCGAGACCGAGACCAAACGTACCGAGACCGAGACCAAACGTACCGAGACCGAGACCAAACGTACCGAGACCGAGACCAAACGCACCGAGACCGAGACCAAACGTACCGAGACCGAGACCAAACGTACCGAGACCGAGACCAAACGTACCGAGACCGAGACCAAACGTACCGAGACCAAGACCGAGACCAAGACCAAACGCATCGAGACCGAGACCAAACGTACCGAGACCGAGACCAAACGCATCGAGACCGAGACCAAACGTACCGAGACCGAGACCAAACGTACCGAGACCGAGACCAAACGTACCGAGACCGAGACCAAACGCACCGAGACCGAGACCAAACGCACCGAGACCGAGACCAAACGTACCGAGACCGAGACCAAACGCACTGAGACCGAGACCAAACGTACCGAGACCGAGACCAAACGTACCGAGACCGAGACCAAACGTACCGAGACCGAGACCAAGACCGAGACCAAACGTACCGAGACCGAGACCAAACGTACCGAGACCGAGACCAAGACCGAGACCAAACGTACCGAGACCGAGACCAAGACCGAGACCAAACGTACCGAGACCGAGACCAAACGTACCGAGACCGAGACCAAGACCAAACGTACCGAGACCGAGACCAAGACCAAGACCAAACGTACCGAGACCAAGACCAAGACCGAGACCAAACATACCGAGACCGAGACCAAACGTACCGAGACCAAGACCGAGACCAAACGTACCGAGACCGAGACCAAGACCGAGACCAAACGTACCGAGACCGAGACCAAACGTACCGAGACCGAGACCAAACGTACCGAGACCGAGACCAAACGTACCGAGACCGAGACCAAGACCAAGACCAAACGTACCGAGACCAAGACCAAGACCGAGACCAAACATACCGAGACCGAGACCAAACGTACCGAGACCAAGACCAAGACCAAACGTACCGAGACCGAGACCAAACGTACCGAGACCAAGACCGAGACCAAACGTACCGAGACCAAACATACCGAGACCAAGACCGAGACCAAACGTACCGAGACCAAGACCAAGACCAAACGTACCGAGACCGAGACCAAACGTACCAGACCGAGACCAAGACCAAACGTACCGAGACCGAGACCAAACGTACCGAGACCAAGACCGAGACCAAACGTACCAAGACCGAGACCAAACGTACCGAGACCGAGACCAAACGTACCAAGACCGAGACCAAGACCGAGACCAAACGACCGAGACCAAACGTACCGAGACCGAGACCAAACGTACCGAGACCGAGACCAAACGTACCGAGACCGAGACCAAACGTACCGAGACCGAGACCAAACGTACCGAGACCGAGACCAAACGTACCGAGACCGAGACCAAGACCAAGACCAAACGTACCGAGACCAAGACCGAGACCAAACGTACCGAGACCGAGACCAAGACCGAGACCAAACGTACCGAGACCGAGACCAAGACCGAGACCAAACGTACCGAGACCAAGACCGAGACCAAACGTACCGAGACCAAGACCGAGACCAAACGTACCGAGACCGAGACCAAGACCGAGACCAAACGTACCGAGACCAAGACCGAGACCAAACATACCGAGACCGAGACCAAACGGACCGAGACCAAACGTACCGAGACCGAGACCAAACGTACCGAGACCGAGACCAAACGTACCGAGACCGAGACCAAACGTACCGAGACCGAGACCAAACGCACCGAGACCGAGACCAAACGCACCGAGACCGAGACCAAACGTACCGAGACCGAGACCAAGACCGAGACCAAACGTACCGAGACCGAGACCAAACGTACCGAGACCGAGACCAAACGTACCGAGACCGAGACCAAACGTACCGAGACCAAACGTACTGAGACCAAGACCAACGACCGAGACCGAGACCAAACGTACGGAGACTGAGACCAAACGTACCGAGACCGAGACCAAGACCGAGACCAAACGTACCGAGACCGAGACCAAACGTACCGAGACCGAGACCAAACGTACCGAGACCGAGACCAAACGTACTGAGACCGAGACCAAACGTACCGAGACCAAACGTACTGAGACCAAGACCGAGACCAAACATACCGAGACCGAGACCAAACGTACCGAGACCAAACGTACCGAGACCAAGACCAAACGTACCGAGACCGAGACCAAACGTACCGAGACCGAGACCAAACGTACCGAGACTGAGACCAAACGCATCGAGACCGAGACCAAACGCATCGGAGACCGAGACCAAACGCATCGAGACCGAGACCAAACGCATCGAGACCGAGACCAAACGCATCGAGACCGAGACCAAACGTACCGAGACCGAGACCAAACGCATCGAGACCGAGACCAAACGCATCGAGACCGAGACCAAGACCAAGACCAAACGCACCGAGACCGAGACCAAACGTACCGAGACCGAGACCAAACGCATCGAGACCGAGACCAAACGTACCGAGACCGAGACCAAGACCGAGACCAAACGCATCGAGACCGAGACCAAACGTACCGAGACCGAGACCAAGACCAAACGTACCGAGACTGAGACCAAGACCAAGACCAAACGTACCGAGACCAAGACCAAGACCGAGACCAAACATCCCAGACCGTGACCATACGCATGAGACCAAGACCGAGACCAAACGTACCGAGACCGAGACTAGGACCGAGACCAAATATATCGAGACCGAGACCAAACGTACCGAGACCGAGACCAAACGTACCGAGACCAAGACCAAATGTACCGAGACTGAGACCAAGACCAACACCAAACGTACCGAGACCAAGACCAAGACCGAGACCAAACATCCCATGACCGTGACCATACGTACCGAGACCAAGACCGAGACCAAACGTACCAAGACCGAGACCAAATGTACCGAGACCAAGACCGAGACCAAACGTACCGAGACCAAACATACCGAGACCAGGGCCGAGACCAAACGTACCGAGACCAAGACCAAGACTAAACGTACTGAGACCGAGACCAAACGTACAGAGACCGAGGCCAAGACCAAACATACCGAGACAGAGACCAAATGTACCGAGACCGAAACCGATACCAAACGTACCGAGACCGAGACCAAACGTACCGAGACCGAGACCAAACGTACCAAGACCGAGACCAAGACCGAGACCAAACATACCGAGACCAAACGCATCGAGACCAAGACCAAACGTATCGAGACCGAGACCAAACGCATCGAGACCGAGACCAAACGCATCGAGACCGAGACCAAACGCATCGAGACCGAGACCAAACGTACCGAGACCGAGACCAAGACCAAGACCAAACGTACTGAGACCAAGACCGAGACCAAGACCAAACGAGACCGAGACCAAACGTACTGAGACCGAGACCAAACGTACCGAGACCGAGACCAAACGTACCGAGACCGAGACCAAACGTACCGAGACCGAGACCAAACGTACTGAGACAGAGACCAAACGTACCGAGACCGAGACCAAACGTACCAAGACCGAGACCAAGACCAAGACCAAACGTACCGAGACCGAGACCAAACGTACCGAGACCGAGACCAAACGTACCGAGACTGAGACCAAACGTACCGAGACCGAGACCAAGACCAAGACCAAGACCAAACGTACCGAGACTGAGACCAAACGTACCGAGACCGAGACCAAGACCAAATGTACCGAGACTGAGACCAAGACCAAGATCAAACGTACCGAGACCAAGACCAAGACCGAGACCAAACATCCCATGACCGTGACCATACGTACCGAGACCAAGATCGAGACCAAATGTACCGAGACCGAGACTAGGACCGAGACCAAATATATCGAGACCGAGACTAAGACTGAGACCAATATATTTTTGTTGTGACCAACCAAACTAAATTATTTTTTGCTGGAACACCAATAATGATTATTACATCTATTTATTTTTTGAAAGCTATTTTTCTTTTAAATCAATTCACTTACACACTACACACCCTGAAAAGGTGTATAAAATATTTACATGAAATATTTACATATCATTGGAAACACCTTAAGAGAATTTTTAACTTGAAACTTGAATCTGCAATTATTTTACAACCTTTTATACCCCAATTAGGAAATTGCCAATTATTCAACCAAGCTCACTGCTGCAACCCCTGTACTGACTCAGAAGAGATTAAGTATATCCTTCCGAACTGCGCTTGACACTTGTGATACAATCACAAGTGTTTGTTGCATCTCAAAAACACCAGAGATGAGAGAAGCTGCGGCTACAGTTTCGCTCGATGTGGTGTTATGATCAGGCCCCTATGGCTGAAGACGGTTTCGCTAGATATAACGGCTACACGCATGTAAAACAATTGGTTTACCTAGAAAAAGAAGTTCCCCGCACTTCTGTCACCTTTGTGTTACAATGCTTGCACTTTGCCTTTCATTTATTATTATGTTCATCAATTTCAAAATTGATGTTGGCAAACTGAATGACGACGGCTGCTTCGATGCCATTTCAGCTCTTGAGAAGAGAAACTTGCGAGGTCTGAATTTGTTAAAGCAGACTTTTTGTCCAAAGTGAGAATAGGGGGTGAACATGCATTAGAACTGCAGCTGCAGACTAACTTACAATAGGACCTTGGTTTTACATCCATCCAAAGGACGGAGCACAGGGTCACACTCAGTGTCAGTGGCTGAGCTGGGATTGAACTGGGAACCTACTGGTAACAAGCCCCTTTCTCTAACCACTGGACCACCATGATCATTGTTGAAATGTCAGGCAACTGGAAATGTAGTGATGTTGATTAGAATGCTTCGTAAATGTTCCACCAAGCAGTCCGCTAAACCCCTTTTAGTTTCCCCAGTGTACAGTGTGTTGCTTTTCTTGCAGATAATGCAGGGTACTAGTCCTTTACAGGTGCATGTACAAGGTTCATGGATGTTGAATGATGATTTAGGGCCTCTGATCTCTGTTCGGATGTTAATGTATTTACAGTTAGCACATTGTGGTCATAGCTGAAGGGCTTTTGTCTGAAACATCCTAAATGACATTTTTTTACACTGCAGTTATACCTCCTTTTAAAGTTATATAAAATAGACAATGTGTATATATTCTAGATCTCTCCATCTATATCTATCTACAGTATATTATATCTATATCTCTCTATCTATATATCTTGAATATAGAGTATCTAAAATCTGATAAACATCAATACACACAAAGAGTCAACTAAGATGCACTCTTGAGAAGCATCAGGTAGGTAGTGTACTTTCCCAGTGCCTTCGATAATGTACCTCTCTCCCTCTATCTTTTGAAGAGATTGCACTTACAGACCTTGTCACAACAAGGTCCTTGATGTTATCAAAGCAATTTGTGACTACTTTAATCATTGGTAAAATTGAGCATCCTGAACAGAGAAATTTTGGTCTGGCGGAATTCAATCACTGCAAAGAGTGGTTATTGATTGATGTAATCCTATTTGGATGTGAGGCAACACATGTCTTTCTCCTCAAGCTAGTTGTATCTGTTTCATCCAATGTTTAATCTGCAAGGAGTTCTTAACAGTTTCCCTGAAAGCAAAGCTTCTTCATCTATGCTTAAGCTGGTTGAAGAATAAATCTTCATGGCCACATTGGTTCATATTTTACCACTCAAGTATTCAGACACACAAAAAATAAAAAAGTTGAGTTGAGTTCATCGACAATGAAACACCAATGTCATTCACATACAAGCATCTCTAGTTTAAGGTAGAAAAATCTTGATCTTATAAATGTCATTGCATTAAATTCACTTTCAAAAGCACCTAATTAATTGTAGTTATTTTGCATATATTTAACCAAAAAACTCTGTCAGAGGCCACTCAATTAACTAGTACAATACCACATCATATAAAGTATCTTGTTTAACCCTTTATTTAATGCAGAATTAGATACATACATAATTTATTTTTGTGTTGTTTTTTTTTTTGGATGATAGTGAGAGCAGAATCTTTAGAATCTTTAGTAAAATGTTGCCCTCTTTTAACCAATTTCAAATGCCAAATTCAGGTATCTGACAGGATAAAGAACCTTCAGTATCTTCTGCTGACAAATGCTTCTATATATAGCAGACAAATTACAGATGATTCTCACAAAAACTCTCAAAAGTGATGACTCTGTAGCGCATTCTGGAGAACAGACTTTACTCCAGATTTCATAATGTTCCCGCCACAACAATGGCCATGTGTTGTACAACATAGGTAAATAACATTTGTAACAGATGTCCATTCAAGGTTTATGACATACAGCATGAACAACTAAAAAAGTTAAGTTTAATTACAGCATCTATAATGGGTCATTTCATTTCTGGCCTGACATCCACTTTGGGGACTCATAACTCACTAATCAATACCCTGCAACTGAGTTTAATAATAAAAATAAATAAATAAATAAATAAATCAAAAAGATTACTTTAGTTACAGATTAAAGATATAGAATAAAGTAAACAGTATACTTGGCAAAAGTCCTGAAATTCCTCTTCCTTTCATCACCAAGCAGATTAGTCTTTAAGTGGCAAAAATAACAGGACACATTTATCAAAGAACAGAGAGTAATTAACTAAAGAGTGACCATGAGATCAGGACAATAATGGACAATGCACTTCCAAATTGATTAAGGGCTAGTGAATGACATGTTCAGGCTTTTCCTGTGTCATTTGTAGAAGAGGGGCAGATTACCCAATATTGTAAACCTCCTACTTTTTGATTTACAGTCAGCCTTTACTATAATATTGAGTCTGTTTTATCGAAAAATAATACAACAGGAAAAACCTTGTTTGATTTCAAATAAAAGGATTTGATCAGTAGGTTAAATAAAAACAAAATATAAAACACCCAAAAAACATTTACCCTATTTGCCATGCATGTAGTATATTCCCTACTCAAATTTTCCCAATTGAAATATTGTCATTACCTAGAAGCAACAACCACCCACCTATTTTGTAAGATAACTAATCAAAAAGGAAACATCACATCCAAATCAAACACAGGAATATGGAAGAATATGATTTTTAAAGAATCCCCTCCACTCAACTTAGGTAGAGTCATGAAAATATACTCAAATGTTTTACTGGCAGTGACCCCTTCTTGTAACTGAAAAATACCAATTTTGCATAGTATCTAAAATTAGTCTGGATCCAAAATGGTGATATACCCTGTGCTAGGTTGTGCTGTTGGGGCTTAGGATATTTGTTGCCCATCTTGGCCAAGAACTGACCTGAAGGAGTGTTACATGTGAACATGCTTCAAAAAACAGCACAAATAAAAAACAGAGATCTGACTGAAGATTCTGTTTTCACGATCATTCAAAACAGCAGGAAGAAAACACTGTTCCAAATAAGAATCTTTACAAGGTATCCTTCATTATCATCCTAAAAGGTAATGGGTATAAAGCATTTTTAAATCTTCATCACTATACTACATGTGTTTGAGCATATTTACCTTCGTCACTGCAGCCTAACTATACCCTTTTGTGTTCTTTCAGCAATGACTTGCACTCCTATTAAGAAAGACTCATTTTTCAGGATGATGCTGTGATGTATTCTCAAAACAGCAGCACATTTCACCAGCATTTAAAGAGCAAACCTGAAGCCACTGAAGAGAAATGTAATGCATTTTAGCAAAGTAATTTTATATCTAACCTCCCCTAAATACCTGAGACAATTCAGTATAGATTTGGCAGTTTTGTGGCACCACTCTCCATAAACTTCCCCACTTAACAGTTGCTGACCTTTCAGGGTATTAAACATGCTCATATTTTGTTCCCTTTCAGAATTACTTTCATAATAATACATCACTGCTTACAAACAGAAATGGGATGTGATGTGCATTTGGTGCCACATATTTGATGCATTGGGCCTTCCGTCTTGCTAATTAGAAGCTATGTACTTCTGATTTATAATTAATCTTTTATGCAATTACTGCACAGGGCAATGCCATAAATTAGCCCTAAAGAACTACTGTAATTGCACCAAGAGAAGAAGAAATGGCAGTGTGGGAACAATACTGAAAGATGTCGGCAATTTTGGTGAATGGCTCTTCAAGCAATAGAATTCAGATGCTTGGTCACTCTCCTGCTACATTCCTAACCTTGCTTTTGTGTTCTCTTTACTAGGAAAAAAGAGAGTCAGCAAAACAAAATGCCAACATTAAATCATTTTGTACCATTCTATGTCAAAAATGTAATGGAAAATGCACTCATCATTGGAAAGGTTACTGTTCTTCCAGAACATCTTTCCACTTGGTTCAGGGCTCATCCCTTAATATAACTGTGCTGATACCACAGCTGGCTATTCTCCCTGGGCTTAATGTGGCAGATGAAGGATTATGGCATTTACAGGATGCTACAGTGCAGTGATTTCAGCAGTTACTCGGCTGAAAGTGATTCTGTGATTTAAGGACAACTACTCTGTTTATGCACAAATGCTAAAAATCTGTAGCTATACTATCTTGCAATGTCACATTATGCTGTTAACCAGATGCTCAAGTACAGCATATTACATTAGACCAACAGTCAACATGAATAAGAAAGCATTTTTCTTTCATGGAACTCAAATCAGTTTTATACAGAAATACACTGACAATGATAAGCTAAGACATGCTTTAGTAAGCAGTGATTTTATGATGCAGTCTTGGATTCCACAGTCATACAAATCCAACAGTAAGGCAGCCACCATCTTCTTATTTATGATGGCCACTTCAATACCTCCTTCTGCCTCGATAGCAATGGCTTCTTAAAGAGCATGTTGCTTTTTACATTTCTTTAATATGTTATGATGTTTTCAATCACTCTGGGTGGTTCTCGGTTCTGCTAATCCAGTACTGAGTTTTTCAGTTTTTAATCTAAATCTACATTTACCTGACTGAGCTAATTTTGAGTTAGTAGCAGAATCCTAAATGTCAATTGAACAGCCTATCTCATTCATTTCAAATTATGTGACAATGTGACCTTTCATTAAGACATTAAGACAGTAACTCAAAGTGTATTGTCTCTGGGTTTATATAACCCTGCAAACTATGAAGTCACTCCCTCAAATGGTTTCAGAGATAAAGACACTGTGTAAGGGACAGTGTAAGTTTTGTAAAATAACTGGCATCTATTATTTTTTTCTTTTATGATAACTTGAACTTGACCTAGAGATTATATGTAGCCAATCCTATAACATCCTTAAAGCAAAACGTTGCTGCATGATGTGCTCCATATTGTAACTGTAACCCATTTTGTTTCTGTTCAAAATAATTTCAATATCTTACTGTATTATTATTTGTTTATTTAGCAGACGCCTTTATCCAAGGCGACTTACAGAGACTAGGGTGTGTGAACTATGCATCAGCTGCAGAGTCACTTGCAACTACGTCTCACCCGAAAGACAGAGCACAAGGAGGTTAAGTGACTTACTCAGGGTCACACAATGAGTGGCTGAGGTGGGATTTGAACCGGGGACCTCCTGGTTACAAGCCCTTTTCTTTAACCACTGGACCACACAGCCTCCTATTGTCACAGTGAATCAGTGTTGGTACATCTATATCGCATCACACTATACCGACTTAAAACAATTCTGAAAGGCGACATTAGCAAAGGTCAGCAACATTATAAAGAGAGTATTTTAATTCAAATGAAATGCCATCAGGTGTTTTGTCAAAGCTTCAGTCCAATAAGCTTTAAGGATGAAGTGCATAAGTGCATATTGTGGGATAACTAACAAAATAACTGGAAAAAAAAGTTTGATATTATGTTTTGACATTAATATAAAGTAAATACGCAGATGTTCAAGAGCCTATTGTATGTGTTTACATAGAATCCAAGCTTCACTGGGGGCGCTACTAAAAAGCTAGGAATGGGTATAACCATTAGCCAAGAAAACAAAAACAAAACAAAAACCATAAAAAAACTGCTGCGTCAATATTCTCCACACAAGCTGGGTCTCAAAAGGGATGCAATAAAAACAAAATAAAAAAAATAAAAAAATTAACGAGGTATTTGTACCCAACAAGGGACAGTATTGTACACTTCAAGTAATGGACTGGAAGGACAATACTGCACAATATACATCATTTCATAGGCAGTCTAAAGAGCATACACAGTTGAAACACTGAAAGGGAAAAAAGATGTTTTAATATAAAAAGCAACCAATTTAATGGATACACATCAAATAGAAAATCAAATGATACCCACTTGTACCAAAAACTAATGAACAAGATACTATAAAATGCATTAAGTAGAAACACCCTTTTTGAAGAACGGTACAAGCACACTAACTAAAGCTAATTTCACTTCTGAAAGACATTGATAAAGATTTCCAGTTGAAACTGCGATGAACTTTACTAGTTTATTTTATTTTTGCTACAAAAATCGTTTGCCTCCAACTTCTCAAATCACAGCAAGATCAGTCATGCAGACATATCTATAATTATTACAAGATCTTTTGAAAGATATATTATTTTTAATGCTTGTAAGCAGTTTTCGTGGGAAGACAACAGAGATGGGTACATACATTCCCTATGGTAACCAAATAAAAACAGTACATAAGCTCTAAGGGATGCAGTTTTTGGGGGATGGATGACACCTGTCAAAAATACTGACAGGCCATAAGGCACAGATATACAGATGACAGCACAGGGATGTTGAAAAAAAAGTATAGTAAAAGGAATCATAAAGAAAAAAAAAAACATAGACCATCTAAGAAGATGTCCCATCTAGTCTAATTTGGTATTTACCCAAAAATTATAATCAATCTATTTCTCACTGTGGCAAAGTGGTTTGCAGTGCGCAGGAGTAGAGGTGATGCAGTGCTCAGTAATAACAAACACAACAGTTCACGGTGAAAAACATATCTTTATTTGTGCTGGGTTGCTTGTTTGGCAAGCTTAAATAATAATACCTGGCTCTACACAATGACGTATATAGCGCAGGTAAATCACAGGGTTCAGTCCCGAAATAATAATACTAAAAATGACACACACTTTATACACACATGATCACAAGTCCAATAGTGAGTGTTCCTGGTGCAAGTGGTGATTTAATAATAATCAGTGACAACAATAGTGCAGTGTAGTCCGGGTTTGATGCTGGCTTAGCGCGACAGCTCCCGTATATTTAACCGTATAGAATAACAAATAACAACAGTTAAAAAGACTAAAAGTTCACGGTACTTTATCGTTTGTACTTCCTTTACAGGTCTTTCCATAACCATACCAAAAGAACAGATTGTTCGGCCACATCCCCTGATATACCTTCAGCCCCGCCCCCTTTGGTAACGAGTGCAATCACGTCTCCTCCAATTCATGACTGACACATCGCCTACCGCAGTAAGGCGCTGACTTCTAGAATTGTGGCTTCGCGCCGTTTTTGAATGGCCAACTTCCGACTGACCCTGGAATGAACTGTCAAACCATCCAGTCCAGGACACACTGTTCCTGTTACACTGCGCCCTCACAGGTCGGGAGGGAGATTGTTGACTCGGATTCATTCACTCTCTGTCACACGAACATACAAACACCAGCTGAAATTCAAGTTGTTAAGCAAAAGTGTCAGAAAGGATTATCCAAGAAAGGGAACGAGTTAATGTGATTTTGGCATTATTTATGGATAATGACTGATCTCTGTATGACTTACATATAATCAGAAACTCAAGACAGATTACGTCCATGGCAGCATACTGATAAAAAGCTGCACAACCGTGCAGATATCAATGTATTAGCTAATCCTGGTCATGGATTATAAAATATGATACAGGAAACTGCAACTTCAAAGTTTGATAGCCCAGATTAAAGTACAGGTTGAACTTTTTTTTTTTTTAGTTCTGTACTGCCATAGCTTTTCCAAGTTCCACAGCTTCACATTTTCAATACAAAAGGGGTTTGGTCAGGGTTACCCGAGACGCAATAACTTTATAGGAGCTCAAATAAACCTACTTTAACCCGAGATCAAGACAACGAATGTGAACATTTATTTCAATTATAGGCTCCAAATGATAGCCATTTCATCTTGAATGTCCATGGAAGTACGATTTAGTTCTTCTGCAATACACATAATTTCTTATGTTACAATAGGTTACATCCTAAACAACATACAAGGTTTGAACCTAAACAAGAAACTCAGCACAACAGAAACTGAACTTCCTAATTAATCTGTAAAATCATTCCGTACCTGCAAATGACATGTAGCTTTCATACAGCCCAGTTCTTTGTCGTTATTGTTTGCTTTTGGATTACTTTTTCTTCCTCCATCATGAAAGCATATTTTAATATCACACAAACTCAGTTCTGTACTTTTGAATTGAATCACAATTCTGCTCTGTGTCAACTCTTACTGGTCTGCTCAACTGGCACTCCAGCTATGATAACTTGGCACTAGGGGTGCTAGATTCTCCTTAATTTATTAAACGTTTAAACTTTTAAAAATATACATTTTCAACATTTAAATGTTAAAATAAAAAAATAAAAAAATAACATTGAGAAAGGGCTGTTACTTAATTTTAAACAAATAGCTTTTTATAAATTAACACATATGTGCCGATAAATAGGTCTTCTGATTTTCAGTGTTTACCCTGGCTTTACTACTCTCCTTTAAGCATGCAATTGATACCTGTTAAGCCATTTGTGTATCTCAATCACAACTGAGAAACACATTAATAGTAAAATTGATTTAACGTATGTTTTATTTTTTTTTGTTACTTATTCATTTAAATGCAGAAGCAACTCCTCTTTATTAATGCAAATACAGTTACACATAACAATTGCAATAAAGTGTGTTCAGCATAAAATACTTTATTTTTCATTATAGCGTTATTAAAAATGAGTCGCTTATTATGAGTCGCAATCTCGTTTATACATTCTGCTTGTAAATGAAAAATGAAGGGTTGGCCAATCTTAAAAGCCCATTAAGTTGTTTCAAAGAAAAAAAAAACATAAATGAAATCAATTTTACTCAATTGTGACTGACATACACGAATGGCTTAACAGGTATCACTTGAATTCTTAAGTCTTAAATCAGAAGTCCTATATATAAATAAATGTATAAAAACAATGAAGCAATAGGAAACAATACTAGCATCAGGGGTACGATAATGGTCTGTTTTGATTAAAGGGGGAGCATTAAATGCATTATACAGAAATGTTATGCAGTCTAATTATTCAAACAGTGCTAAAATCCAAATTGCTAATCTATCCTACTTACTATATATGAGACAAAAACTACACACCAAAGTGACTTTACTCCAAGTACAGTATCACGTTAATTCTCATGACATTTGCATTTAAAAAACCTGTTGAATCCAGTATCCTCCACAACTGAAATTGGTTGCATGTCAGTTGCGATCATCTCAGTAATCAACCATGTTATGTTTTCAGCCCGAGTTGTATCGCATTTCCTTGCACTACTAGCATACGGTGGCATTGTTGTTTGTCTGGGGCCCACATCTTCCACGCTAAATCCAGCACCAGTAGTAGAAGCAGACATGTACGGGATACTTCATTTTCATGTGCTTTAACATTGTTCCCATGCTGCCGCTGTAACTAAGCTCTGCAGAGCACAGCCTGATGACATTGCTAGTCATGTGAGCAAAAGCATGCAATGATGTCAAGTGACAAAGGTAGGAAGTAGACAATGAAAAATAACCTCTGAGTAGCCATTACTTGCAAGCACCCTCTTGATCCTAATATTTGACCTGCACATGTTTGACAGAGTTTAAATGGTTAAGCAAAATTAAAAACATTTGACACTTTACTAACATTTCAACTCTAAACAATTAACAACTCTAATTGGCACTTAAGTTAGATGTTGAGAAGTGTATAAAGTCAAAACAGAATTGATTTAAGAATGCTTTGGAGACCAAGGAAAATATAACATGCAATTGGTGGAAAAACAACATACAGTGATGGTAATGTTCTGGTTCTAACAATCGCTATTATTTATATTCTGCATGCATGTATTTCTATATTTTGTTTTCTTTTCATTTTACAATGACTGCCTTCTAATCATAGTCTATAAACCTTCACTTATCCGTAATCATCCGTAACTCTGACAAGCCTTGTATAAGCAGCAGCGTATTATTATGCTTTTGGTATAAGCAATGATAACAGATGCAGCTGGCTTTACCTGTTAGATAATTGGATGATTAACAATCACAGAATGCACCAGTAATTGTATAACAAGGTCAACTTTCTAGCTCATAATACCTGCGTTTGAGAGCATTTGTGCTATTATATTGCTATGAAGACATTTGCTTTTTTTATATATACCGGACATCATTTTCAGCAGAGAATTTAAGACATGAAGCTAAGCCAGTGGGATAACATCACCTTAACTCAGAATCAGATGATATGTGAGGTGTATAATATAACTTTGATTAAATAAATTGTGATTCTACAAATATCACATTTGCACTACTGCATTGACCTTCTCTGTCCAGAATTCATTGTTCTGCACCTCTATTCCATTAGTATGGACTCTAGCACTGTCCAGTTGTCAATTAATTTAATTAGATGCATTCTTCAGACTGTTTTTTAGATGTTTATCACAAGGACCTCTAAACCATTGACTACGTTCTTGACAAGAGGGATTAATCCCTTTGCATTAGAAAACAAACAGATTATCCTACTTAATTACATCTAAATCCACAGTATAAATGTATGTGGCAGTTCAATAAGCCAGATCAATGGAGGTTTCCGAAGTGATGTTTCCCACTAAATCAGTTTTTTTTTCCCCATTTAACATTGCCATTTTCTTCATTACTGACATAAGGTGATCCTAATGAAGATGGAACTTCATCAGGGAAAATATCAACAAGACCAGGCCTACCTGACTAAATTCTCATTGTCTCCTGGACCCTTACAGGTGGCACACTCAGTCCTCAGATCATCTGCTTTTGGTCTCTTCTGCATTACTGACTGTCGCTGTCTTCTTTCTCAGGGAGGTGGCTCCTATGAAAAGATTAGACAATGTGAACATTATAGCTACTGTATGCCTTACAATCACAAAACAGTTAAATCACTGAAATCTCTTGCATGTGGTATGTCCATTATAAACAGAAAAACATACATTGGAAGTAAATTGCTAAGAATTTTGGAACAGTAAACTTGCAGGATTTGTTTTAATCTGCCTAATGCAGATTAAAACAAATGATAAACAATATATTAATGCATAATTTAGACCCTCCTATCTTTCAAAAAATACCTTGTAAATCATTCATATTCATATCAAATCATGTATAGTAAATCATTAAAAATAAATCACACATTCTTAAAGTCAAGTTCAAGATTAAGGTACTCAAGTGATTTTAAAAGAGGAAGAAAAATATACAACATATTTAAACTGACTGAATATAATCCCATCTGTTGCCTTTGGCAACAAAAGACTTGGCAGATGGAGCAGTTATCACAAGTACCAACTGCTTTAATGCTGCCAATTGGCAGCTCAATTTACCATCATTACCCCTATACATAGAGTGCCAGACAATGACTTCAGGAAAAAAATTGACAGAGATACATCTGCGGCGATATATCAAGACCAATAACCTTCTAGACACATTAACCTATTTAATTAAATTAAAACATAAGTGATTAAACATTTATGAACAAATACAATTAACCCTCCTAGTGAACCACCCTATATTCATGCTGTCGTTTTTTTTTTTTTGTTTTTTTTTAGCGTCACAAAACATTTTTAGTACCATGGAATAACATATTTTATCAAATGCTAGTTTCAGGTAAATACTGAAGCTCTGCTATTCAGCTAATAACAAATGCCCATACACGGTTTGGTTCCTATGACATAGCTAACAATCCCCCAGCCAGATACAAGATTTTGGGGCAACTTTAAGCAGGGGTCCAGGGGCTGCTTAGGCTGCTCTTGATTTTTTTGCAGATAAAAACTTAAAAATCAGTTTACTGCAGGATTATTGTGATTCATTCCTCATACAATAACAACATTAGGTAAGTAATGTAATTTTTTAAAAATGTATTACTTTTTAATGTTGGTTTTAAAAATAAGCAATTACTATGTTAATTTTGTTGATATTGCCTTGTAATGCATGTTTTATTGATCAGTACTAACCAGTGGCGTAGCGAGGCTTCATAAGGCCGAGATGCAGACTGAAATTAAGGGCCTCCCCTCACAAACACACAGTACACTCAGTCAGTAATCCATATGAATACAAAATCAATAATAATTATCCAAAATACTGAAAAAACTTTACTGGTACAATTTTTATCAAATTTTGTCAAAAACATTAAACATTAAAAACAAAAACATTAAAACCACGCCTATATTATAATTGACGTTTCCTTGCTTTCTCTTCTGTAAAAAGATCTATCATTATTTTTGTGTCCAGTTTCTTTGCCCTATCTGCTTCAATCGAAATTGTAGCGAGTGCAGACAATCGCATCTGTGACATTGAAGTCCTGGGGTAGTTTTTGATCAATTTCAACTTGGAAAATGATCTTTCTGCAGATGCTACAGTAACTGGAATTGTCAGGAATAAGAAGCAAGCTGCACGTACACCAGGAAATGTAGACGTTATGACTTGGTTATCAATCAAAACAAGCTTTGCAAGATCGCGCCCAGTATCAAGTTTGGAAATCTCTGCTCTCATGCATGATCTCAATGATAACAACTGTCCTGGCAAATATGAAGAAATGTCTTGATTATAAGCATTCACCAAATCTGCTTTGTAAAGTTCTTCATCTGACATTGAAATTAAATTCTTCGGGCCGGAAAATGCTTACTACATCTTGAAGACCTTTGACGTGATTTTTCAATTGGCTAGTAATTATGTTGAGTGTTGATAAAAAACACTAACTCTGAAATTATCCTCCGGATCAGACAGCCTTTGATCTATGCAGAGTTCAAAGTTTTTCTTGATTCTTGATGTGCTTTTGAGAGAAAGTCATTTCAGCTCCCCAAATTTTTGCTAAATCAGTGGCTTGCATTTTCATTTCGAAGAATTCATTCCTCATGTTGCTAACCTGTTTGAGAGCATTTTGTAATAACACTCCAGCACAACTGATATCTTGAGCTTGGTGTTGAAGTAGCTTTGAGACAGCATCGGTACACTGAAGAATTTTACATTCAAGCACTATTAAGAAAACTGTATCAAATGACTGGAAATGTTTCAGGTAAACTTGCAGCTTCATTTCTCTCTGTAGAGCTTGTCCCTAAGAGAGAAATTTTCATCCGTGCTTTCATCACGTTGGGAGATCTATGTCGCAGCCATCAAACAGTCATCCCGAGAAGACCAACGAGATGGACAGAGCTTCTTCAAGGTAACACAGGAATCACCTAATGATGATAAAGTAGCACACCTTTTAATACTATGTCCAAAAAAGGTGTATAGTCTCTCATCGAGATCACACAAAATGCATATTTTTGGAATAGACTTCACTGAATCATTTAAAACTATGTTTAAGTTATGACTAGCGCAATGTATGTACTTAGCAAACAGACACTTTTCCAATAATCGAGCTTGAACTCCGGAATATGCACCCGCTATATTCGCTGCACCATCATAGCCCTGTCCTCTTAATTTTGAGAGACGCAAACCTTTGTTCTCTAGGGTTATTTGGGTTTCCAACTCCTGTGCATTCTGATTACTAACTTCCATGAAACCAAGAAATTATTCATTTAAAATGATATCCTCCATATCCAAAATACTGAAAAAACTTTACTGGTACAATTTTTATCAAATTTTGTCAAAAACATTAAACATTAAAAACAAAAACATTAAAACCACGCCTATATTATAATTGACGTTTCCTTGCTTTCTCTTCTGTAAAAAGATCTATCATTATTTTTGTGTCCAGTTTCTTTGCCCTATCTGCTTCAATCGAAATTGTAGCGAGTGCAGACAATCGCATCTGTGACATTGAAGTCCTGGGGTAGTTTTTGATCAATTTCAACTTGGAAAATGATCTTTCTGCAGATGCTACAGTAACTGGAATTGTCAGGAATAAGAAGCAAGCTGCACGTACACCAGGAAATGTAGACGTTATGACTTGGTTATCAATCAAAACAAGCTTTGCAAGATCGCCCAGTATCAAGTTTGGAAATCTCTGCTCTCATGCATGATCTCAATGATAACAACTGTCCTGGCAAATATGAAGAAATGTCTTGATTATAAGCATTCACCAAATCTGCTTTGTAAAGTTCTTCATCTGACATTGAAATTAAATTCTTCGGGCCGGAAAATGCTTACTACATCTTGAAGACCTTTGACGTGATTTTTCAATTGGCTAGTAATTATGTTGAGTGTTGATAAAAAACACTAACTCTGAAATTATCCTCCGGATCAGACAGCCTTTGATCTATGCAGAGTTCAAAGTTTTTCTTGATTCTTGATGTGCGCTTTTGAGAGAAAGTCATTTCAGCTCCCCAAATTTTTGCTAAATCAGTGGCTTGCATTTTCATTTCGAAGAATTCATTCCTCATGTTGCTAACCTGTTTGAGAGCATTTTGTAATAACACTCCAGCACAACTGATATCTTGAGCTTGGTGTTGAAGTAGCTTTGAGACAGCATCGGTACACTGAAGAATTTTACATTCAAGCACTATTAAGAAAACTGTATCAAATGACTGGAAATGTTTCAGGTAAACTTGCAGCTTCATTTCTCTCTGTAGAGCTTGTCCCTAAGAGAGAAATTTTCGTCCGTGCTTTCATCACGTTGGGAGATCTATGTCGCAGCCATCAAACAGTCATCCCGAGAAGACCAACGAGATGGACAGAGCTTCTTCAAGGTAACACAGGAATCACCTAATGATGATAAAGTAGCACACCTTTTAATACTATGTCCAAAAAAGGTGTACAGTCTCTCATCGAGATCATACAAAATGCATATTTTTGGAATAGACTTCACTGAATCATTTAAAACTATGTTTAAGTTATGACTAGCGCAATGTATGTACTTAGCAAACAGACACTTTTCCAATAATCGAGCTTGAACTCCGGAATATGCACCCGCTATATTCGCTGCACCATCATAGCCCTGTCCTCTTAATTTTGAGAGACGCAAACCTTTGTTCTCTAGGGTTATTTGGGTTTCCAACTCCTGTGCATTCTGATTACTAACTTCCATGAAACCAAGAAATTATTCATTTAAAATGATACCCTCCAGTTTCCCAGTATGACTACTTTTTTTTAATTCCCACATACAGAATTACGAGAGTTAATTGGTCAGCTTTTAACAAGTCTTGCGTAGTGTCAACAATTATTGAATAAAACTGGGATGATCACTGACATGGTAATTTGATTATTTAATTCTGTATTGTAGGACTAAGATAAGTCACAGCACCGGGTAGCTCATCCTGAGCAGGTAGCTCAGATTGTCAGAACACCCCCACTCCCCCACTGTTACCAACACTAACGAATGCAAGTATATTATTATTATTATTATTATTATTATTATTATTATTATTATTATTATTATTATTATTTATTTCTTGGCAGACGCCCTTATCCAGGGCGACTTACAGTCGTAAACAAATACATTTCAAGAATCACAGTGCAAGTAATAATACAATTAAGAGCAAGATAAATACAATGATGAATACAATGACTTTGGTTCAAGCAAGTACAAGTGTGACAAAATACAATTCAATAATACAGCAGATAACAGTGTCAGTGATCGTTACATCAGGATATAATTAAGTACAAAATACTACAGATTGGCAGATTACAGTACTCTGAAGTACAGGATTAAATGCAGTAAAATAGGGGGCAGATAAGAGCAAGTAAGGCGCATTTAAGGAAGGGTGATATGTGTCCCAGGGGAAAAACAGAGGAGTTCTACAGGTGCTTTCTGAAGAGGTGAGTCTTGAGGAGGCGCTGGAATGTGGTCAGGGACTGGGCAGTCCTGACATCTGTAGGAAGGTCATTCCACCACTGCGGGGCGAGGGTGGAGAAGGAGCAGGCTCTGGAGGCAGGGGAGCGTAGAGGAGGTAGAGCCAGTCTTCTAGTGCAGGCGGAGTGGAGAGGTCGAGTGAGGGTGTAGGGAGAGGTGAGGGTATGGAGGTAGCTGGGTGCAGTCTGGCATCTGTAGGCTAGTACAAGAGTCTTGAACTGGATGCGAGCAGTGATCGGGAGCCAGTGGAGTGAGCGGAGTTGCATGGGAGAAGCGAGGCAGAGAGAACACCAGGCGAGCAGCGGAGTTCTGGATGAGCTGGAGCAGACGGGTGGCGGACGCAGGGAGGCCGGCCAGGAGGGAGTTGCAGTAGTCTAGGTGGGAGAGTACCAAGGCCTGGACCAGGAGCTGGGTGGCGTAGTTGGTGAGGAAGGGTCGGATTCTTCGGATGTTGCTCAAGAAGAATCGGCAAGTGCGTGCCAGAGTGGAGATGTGCTGGGAATAAGAGAGGCAGGGGTCCAGGGTGACTCTGAGGTTCTTAGCGGAGGAAGAGGGAGAGAGTGTGGTAGGTTCCAGAGGAACAGAGATAGAGAGACCAGAGGAGGGAAAGAAAAGGAGGTCAGATTCAGAGAGGTTGAGTTTGAGGTGATGCGAGTGCATCCAGGAGGAAATAGCAGACAGGCAGGTAGAGATACGGGAGGGGATGGTGGAGTCAGAGGTGGGGAAGGAGAGGAAAATCTGAGCATCATCAGCATAGAAATGGTATGAGAAACCATAGGATGCGATGAGGGGGCCCAGGGAGCGGGTGTAGAGAGAACAGGAGAGGACCCAAAACTGACCCTTGGGGGACTCCTGTTGAGAGAGGGCGAGGTGTGGAGGTTGCTTCACGCCAGGTTACCTGGTAAGTGCGGTTGGAGAGGTAGGAGGAGAACCAGGCCAGAGCAGTGCCAGAGATTCCCAGGTCAGCGAGAGAGGATAGTAGAATAGAGTGATCGACAGTGTCAAAGGCAGCAGAGAGGTTGAGGAGAATTAGGACAGAGGAGAGAGAAGCAGCTCAGGCAGAGTTTAGTGAGTTGGTGACAGACAGGAGGGCGGTTTCAGTGGAGTGAGCAGAGCGGAAGCCAGATTGGAGAGGGTCAAGCAGAGAGCTGGCGGTGTACAGTCCGCTCGAGGGTTTTGGAGAGGAAGGGTAGGAGGGAGACAGGATGGTAGCTCTGGAGGGAGGTGGGGTCGAGGGTAGGTTTTTTGAGGAGGGGGGTGATAGAGGCTTTTTTGAAGGCAGAGGGAAAGAGACCAAAAAGGAGAGAGGTGTTGAGAAGGGAGGAGATGAAGGGAAGTAGAGCAGGAGCAGCAGCTTGAAAGAGGTGATTGGGGAGGGGGTACAAGGCACACATGGTGGGTTTGTGACCCTGGAGCAAGGAGGAGAGGTCAGAGTCTGAGAGGGGCGAGAAGGTGGAGAAGGAGGGTGAGTTAGTAGGGGATGCAGTGGGTGTAGGGGTTGGAGCAGGAGGGGGTGCGGGGGAGGGAGAGGTGTTAAAGAGTTTCGGATATCTGAGATTTTAGAAGAGAAGAAGGAGGCAAAGTCATCAGAGGAGATAGAGAAGGGAGGAGGGGGGGTTTAGGAGGGAGGAGAAGGTAGAGAATAGTTTACGTGGGTTGTTAGTGGAGGCTTGGATATCAGATTGGAAATAAGTACATTTAGCAGAGGAGAGAGTAGAGGAGAAGGAGGAGAGGAGAGTGCAGTAAAGGTCTAAGGCAGCAGGGAGTTTGGTTCTCTTCCATGGCAACCTTTAAAAATTATTACATGCTAGTTCACATTAACACACTTTGTTACATTTTTGTCAAAGGAAATGATGCATGGAAATTCATTTGAGTGGCAACACTGTTGTTATTCATTATTGTTAGTTTAAACCTTTGCTACATACAGGTTTTGCAATGCATTTTGTCGCTACCGCTGACAAATATATGTTAATTGTTAAGACTTCTAATTATTATTATTATTATTATTATTATTATTATTATTATTATTGGGCCCTGTCAGAGTGCAGGAGTACTGGCAAATAAGGGAGAGTTGACAGGTCTGCATTTTGTGTATTGTTCCTAAAATTAACAAGTGGTATGAAACACGGGGATGGGGGTGCAAATGATACACTTCTGTATCGCTATAAAACAGTACAACCGGTGTATCGCTGTAGCCCTAATCCAGGGCCACTGATTTTCCACGATCGCGGAATCCCAGGAATTAGGCATTGGGAGTGGAATTAGGCATTTTTGTTTTTTTCCCCCACTACACCCAGCCAATTTGAGTTAATTCATCATGCGACTTCACTCACGTGTCTGCCGAAACTCAACACCAACGAAGAAAAAAAAATGCAATATTTCAGCAAAAAACAGAGTTAAAATCTGATTATCTATATAAGGACGGTGGGATACTATTGTTCAAGTTTTGCTGTCATTCGATTGATCATGTACAAGTCAATACCATTAAAATATCATATTGCCAGTTGTAAACACGTAGAGAACAAGAAAGCAAATAAGACGGCAACAATGGCAAAGTACTGCTTTCTTCTAATTCTGAAAAAAATTAAGATACTGCACTCAAGGAGAAGCTTTCCCGAAGTAAGCAAGCCAAATTAACTGTGTATTTAATTATCATTTCCTTTATTTCTTTCCACGCTAACTGTCTTTAATAAAGCTACAATTTGTAATGTTAAACAACTGTTTCTTCATTAAATTATATTAAATAACAAAGCAGAATAGCAAAGAAACCATTGCAAGGATTAATTATGCATTTACATTAAAAGGGCACCTATTTAAATTACAATCAGATAATCCATAGCAGTGAACCTTTTTAGAGCAACAAGTCAGTCAACACACCTTTTAAATCAGTTTTTTTATATTTTATCCTGGTTATCGTAATGCCAGTAAAACGCTAAACTTAATGTGTGAATTACTGTAAATAGGATTACTCTCACATGATATTGCTGGACTGTTACTAAACGGTTTAATAAGTGTCATTGTAATGCCAGCATTAACATAAACAGGTATTTTCAAAACACCTTAATTTGTATACTGAACTATAGTGTCAGTGGAAGACTGTAAATATGATTTTCACAACAGTGCTGGACATTTGTTTTCTGAACTGTTGTAATATCATTCTTAGGGTTTCCTGCTTATTTTAATGCCAGCAATGAGCCGAGTGATGCCTATAAACATTATGGCAGGTCTGAAGTGTCTTCAGGTGTTTTAGTTACTATTACAGCAGTCTTATTGAAAATCTTGGCTTTAATAAAAAATAAAGAATTGTGGTTTTATTTATTAATTTAATTATTTTAACTATCAACACTATATTTATGTTCAAATACCATGTTTAATTATTAATAAGTTGCTAAGTGGTGAAAAAACAGAATTGGCCATTTTTGAAAAATGAAACTTGCTATTCCCAAGAACGGAAAATCGGTAGACCTACTAATCATCAGCAACCTAAACAATGTCACTGTAAAGTGAACTGTTTTTTTTTTTTTGCCTTTTATTTCTATTTTAGTAGCTTTACACAAAGATTACCCTAATAATTAAATAGTTTTAGTATATTGAAAAATAAATTATATATATATATATATTTTTAGACATTGGTTGAATTGGTCTACACAACAGTGACATTTTAAATCGAAAAAACAAGTGATTCACACAATAAATGACAGATAAAAAATAAAACATACTTTTAGATGAGACTGCGAGATCTGTAATACTGCAATATTTTTGTCACCCAAATTGGGTGAGTCACAGAACAGTTTAGCTTGGCCTTACCCTCCAAATTACATAAGAAGTACCGTGGCTGCTTGTACTTGAAGATAATTCCTCACTGACCCCCTCAACCTAGTTCACTGAAAATCAAAACACTTAATCCCTGAGGTGTTATGCTAGTTCGTAGCAGACATCTTCTCATTTAAAAAAAAAAAAAACAGGAAAAAATCCACAATACTTTATATTACATAAAAATAAAAATGTGGTTGAACAACAAGTATATCTGGAGGTTACAACTCCTAAGTGGAAGATTGTTCTCATTTCAAACAGAGCTGTGGTTAGGTAACATTCACACAATTAAACATCACAAAAATAAATAAATAAATAAACATGGTAAATAGCTGTGTTCCATATCTGAAGTCAACAGAGTGCATTCATTTGATTTCAATGGTGATGGGTCTAAAAGCTGCCGTCCTCTAGAATCACTAAACAGGACCCTATCTGGTGTCTTACATGCACTAAAAGAGTTTCCAAAGCCTTGGTACATGATTTTTATAACCTCAGTGGGAGTATTTAGCTTCTCAGCTGTTTATATACATCCCAATAATCTCACTTGCAGTTGTCTTGGTAATTAATATGACCACAGATTAAAATAAATGTCTTGCAAAATGGCTATTCTGTACTGGATGATTTCCATAATCAAACTTGACAGAGAAACCGAGATGTAAGAATACAACAAGGACTATCTATATAGGTGGGACGGACTGCACTTAAACAAAAAGGGAACCAATCTACTCGGACAAAGGATCATTGAGGAGGTCCAGAAGCATTTAAACTAGAAAGGAAGGGGGGAGAAAACAAAAACACAGAAGGGAGACCACATCAAAACAAGGGCAACAACTCAGGTAAGACAGCCATTAAATGTATTTATCTTAATGCTAGAAGTCACAGAAACAAAATGTTAGAACTTGAAGCTACTGCACTAACAAGTAACTACGATGTGATAGGTGTTACAGAAACTTGGTTGTCTGAGAGTGATGGAGATGAATATAATATTAGTGGGTACACACTGTATAGGAAAGACAGGCAGGACAGAAGAGGTCGAGGGGTAGCGCTATACATAAGAAATAGTCTTGAAGCCCACGTGTTAAATCTGGACAAAGAAAACAACGCCAAATCAATATGCGTCAGAATAATAGACAAAAATTCAAAAGGCATAATAACAGGAGCATGCTATAGACAAATTGCTATAGGAGCATACTACAGCCAAATTCAGACGCCGAGCAAAATAATCTGTTATACAATGACATTAGAAATGCGTGTAGCAAAGGAGAAGCCATACTAATGGGGGATTTCAACGTCCCCTATTTAAAATGGGATAACCCGGTGGGGAGCACGACGGATGAAATTGAAATGGTGGAAATGACAAATGACTGCTTCCTAATGCAATTTGTCAAGGCACCAACTAGAGGGGAGGCATGCCTTGATTTAGTCTTTTCAAATAACGAAGACAGAATAACTAAAACAGAGGTCAGAGAGCCATTGGCAAACTCAACCCCAAAAACCCCAAAAGTAATGACTAAAGCTAAGGTTTACAATTTTAGAAAAGCAAACTATGAAGGTATGAAACAGAGACTAACAGAAGTAGATTGGATTAAAATAGAGAAAACATCCACAGAAAAGGGATGGCTGTTTTTCAAAAATGTAGTACTAGAGGCACAAAACAATTACATCCCAAAAGTAGACAAATCTAAATCTAAAACAAAATGGCCAAAATGGTTTAATAGTTCAATTAAAAAAAATATTCAGCGAAAAAAGGCACTTTACAAAGTGTTTAAAAAGGACCAAAAACAAAGTACGCAGAAAGAGTACTTGGAACTGCAAATGCAAGTCAAAAAGGAAGTTAGAAAGGCCTAGAGAGAGATAGAAATCAATATTGCTAAGGGGGCTAGAACCAATTCCAAAAT
Source organism: Acipenser oxyrinchus oxyrinchus (assembly GCA_030684275.1). Classification (NCBI taxonomy): domain Eukaryota; kingdom Metazoa; phylum Chordata; class Actinopteri; order Acipenseriformes; family Acipenseridae; genus Acipenser; species Acipenser oxyrinchus. The sequence goes on from CM060249.1 coordinate 9,894,624, forward strand.
GTTTTTCCATTATTATAACAGCAGGAGAACATTCAAAGGGGAGGTTAAATGTCTGAGAGACACAAATGGCAAAATCATAGACGTAGAAAAAAATAGCAAATATATTAAATGATTACTTTTCACAGGTTTTTACAAAGGAGGACACGGACAACATGCCCCACATGTCGACCTGTTCCTATCCAGTTTTAAAATACTTTAGCAGAAGTGTTAAAGGGACTAGGAGCTTTTAAAATAAACAAATCCCCTGGGCCGGATGACATCCTCCCAATAGTACTCAAAGAAATGAGAGAAGTTATTTAGAAACCGCTAACCAAGATCATGCAACAGTCTCTTGACACAGGGGTTGTACCGACAGATTGGAAAATTGCAAATGTAATACAGATCCACAAAAAGGGTGACAAAACAGAACCAACTACAGACCAATAAGCCTGACTTCAATTATATGTAAACTTATGGAAACTATAATAAGCTCCAAAATGGAAAATTACCTATATGGGAACAATATCCTGGGAGACAGTCAGCATGGTTTCAGGAAAGGGAGAACATGTCTAACTAACCTGCTTGATTTTTTTGAGGATGCAACATCGACAATGGATAATTGCAAAGCATACAACATGGTTTATTTAGATTTCCAGAAAGTTTTTGACAAAGTCCCGCATAAAAGATTAATTCTCAAACTGAACGCAGTAGGGATTCAAGGAAATGCATGCACATGGATTAGGGAGTGGTTAACATGTAGAAAACAGAAAGTACTGATTAGAGGAGAAACCTCAAAATGGCGTGAGGTAACCAGTGGTGTACCACAGGGATCAGTATTAGGTCCTCTGCTATTCCTAATCTACATTAATGATTTAGATTCTGGTATAGTAAGCAAACTTGTTAAATTTGCAGACGACACAAAAATATGAGGAGTGACAAACACTGTTGCAGCAGCAAAGGTCATTCAAAATGATCTAGACAGCATTCAGAACTGGGCAGACACATGGCAAATTACATTTAATAGAGAAAAGTGTAAAGTACTGCACACAGGCAATAAAAATGTGCATTATAAATATCATATGCGAGATACTGAAATTGAAGAAGGAATCTATGAAAAAGACCTAGGAGTTTATGTTGACTCAGAAATGTCTTCATCTAGACAATGTGGGGAAGGTATAAAAAAAGGCCAACAAGATGCTCAGATATATTGTAGAAGTCTTGAATTTAAATCAAGGAAAGTAATGTTAAAACTTTACAATGCATTAGTAAGACCTCACCTAGAATATTTTGTTCAGTTCTGGTCACCTCGTTACAAAAAGGATATTGCTGCTCTAGAAAGAATGCAAAGAAGAGCAACCAGAATTATCCCGGGTTTAAAAGGCATGTCATATGCAGACAGGCTAAAAGAATTGAATCTATTCAATCTTGAACAAAGAAGACTACGCAGTGATCTGATTCAAGCATTCAAAATCCTAAAAGGTATAGACAATGTTGACCCAGGGGACTTTTTTGACCTGAAAAAAGAAACAAGGACCAGGGGTCACAAATGGAGATCAGATAAAGGGGCATTCAGAACACAAAATAGGAGGCACTTTTTTACACAGAGAATTGTGAGAGCCTGGAACCAGCTCTCCAGTAATGTTGTTGAAGCTGACACCCTGGGATCATTCAAGAAGCTGCTTGATGAGATTCTGGGATCAATAAGCTACTAACAACCAAACAAGCAAGATGGGCTGAATGGCCTCCTCTTGTTTGTAAACTTTCTTATGTTCTTATGTTCTAAATACAATCGCAACAATAATAACAATAATAATAATAATAATAATAATAATAATAATAATAATAATAATAATAATACAACCAAACAAATACAAAATAATATATTGCACAGGGGAGGAGGGGTACCCCGTTCTAAAAATAAATAATACATTTATGGCAGGGCTTTGTCCTGCCCCCTTTTCATATGCAGGGCTCCTCGCCCTGCCACAAGATTATTTTCTCTGTCATGTTTAAGGATGCTTAAGTACCTAATTATGTTTAGTCATTACAAGGAGGCTGCATACCCAGTTGCAAAACAAAGGTAAACCCAATAACTAAAATACAGTAAGCAATATTGTCTGTCTTATTTTGGGTTTATTTCCTCCTTGATATTACAAATTCATCCCACAAAACGTTCAGTAAAGACTACTCCATTCTGAAGTTTACTCTACTGAACTTTGAAAAAGAGGCACCTTCTGATAAAGCTATTGGATACATTTGGCTGGGATTTTTATCTTTCTTTGATAGAGAGAGAGAGAGAAAGAGAGCAAAGAGAACTTAATCTCAAAAAACCTGGGTATGGTAGAGTATGATAAGTGAAAACAATAATGATAAATAACAGCAGTGTGGTGCTGACTTATCTTCCTTTGCTCACAGTAAAGAATGAAAAAAGATACACTTGTATATCTTTAAAATGTTTAATATCTTCAGGTGCAAAAAAATTTAAATTAACCTGAATAAACCATCGGCGGTCATTATGTAAAATGGAGCGCCCCCCCTCCTTTTTAATACTTATTAAATAGACATGCCAGTCATCCCATAAATGCCCCCATGAGTAATTACATCTCCTTTTTAGATACATATAGTGAATGAAGAGCAAAAGGTGTCATCCTCTTCTAAAATATTTTTGTTTTTTGTTGAGATAACACAAAGCAGTCAGCGAGTAAAATAACAGTATATTTTTTAAGTGGCAATTTATTGTTGAGTACAGTAAAGCCTAGACTAGAAGAAAGGTCACCCAATTCATAAATCATAATTGTTTATCTAAAATGTTCCAACTATGTACATGGTGAACCGACTTATGCTTTCCATTAAAGTGCATTATACAATAAAAACGAAATACTTTTTAACCCTCATGCTACGAAGCCGCTAGAAAACGTTCATAAATGAACAATGATGTAATGGTGACGTTTGACACCCATTTTAAGCCTTTTTAAACAACCAATTGTTGCTTACCAAATGAGTGCCATCTGCATAGGAGGCTGTGTGGTTCAGTCTTTAAAGAAAAGGCCTTGTAACCAGAAGGTCCCTGGTTCAAATCCTGGCTCCACGGACTTGTGTGACCCTGAACAAGTCACTTAACCGCCTTGTTCTACGTCTTTCGGGTGAGACGTTGTTGTAAGTGACTCGCAGCTGATGCATAGTTCACACACCCTAGTTTCTATAAGTCGCCTTGGATAAAGGCGTCTGCTAAATAAACACATTTTTAAAAAGGATCCATCAACCAATCAGGGATGGTTTTATATACTTTCAAAACGCAAAGTATAGATAGACAGAAAGCTAGATGAGTGAGTGAGTTTTTTTTTTATTTTTTATATATACTTATGGAGACATTTCTAAAGAAAAATGAATTTCAGAGTACATTTTAAAATGTATTTTTTTACATTCAAACTTGATAATCTTAGGGTATATTATTCAATTAATGATCTTCAGATTCTCAGCTGTTTAGAAAGGTATAATACGGCATACTTTCAGTGGATATTTGTCCTGATACACAAGCCGAAAGTAACATTATATCAGTCAGACCTCAAATAGTTTGAATGTTCACCTGGAGCGGAAGGGTTAACGAAGGAATTTACCGTGTTTCTTACTTGGACCTTCTTAGGTTCTGGGGACACATCCTGTGGAACAAATTTTAATGGCTCCTTAATTTGTCTCCTTGATCTCTTAGTCCCATCTGGTAGGGTTTCCATGGCAATGTCTGCCTCCATGTCACTGCTACCTGCCTGGTCACACTCTGCACTGCCTGAAAAAAGTAAAAAAGATTGCATTACTACAACTACAGAAACATTAAATAAGGCTTATTTCATGATTTGAAAACTCTATGCCATCATATTCAAATGTACACCATTAAGTATGGTTGAGGAACAAATATGAATGCCTTTTATTGCACTAATATTTATCTTGCACTTAAAAGTTTAAGTGGAGATGTCATTTGTGTGTATTTTAAACAGTGTGTTATTGGGGATGTTTTTCATCAACCAGGAAGGTACATCTAGGTTTTATTTAATTATGTCTTCTCAATTCAAACAGGCTTACTTTCTAGAAACACAACTACAGTATGTTTTTTCCCCCAGCAGACCAACAAAAAAATGTAAGATTCTTCCAATCAGATGAGAAGAAAATGATAAAGACATAAATAATGAAATGTCAGTTTTGTAATTTGAATCTATTCATTGCAAGTGCCCTTTATACCCACTCACAAGAAAGCACTCAGTATGCTTCCTGGCAATTATAACCCTGGGCACAAAATGAGAGCCTTTACCAACAGAACATTGGTATTATTATTATTATTATTATTATTATTATTATTATTATTATTATTATTATTATTATTATTATTTATTTCTTAGCAGACACCCTTATCCAGTGTGACTTAGTTGTTACAACATATCACATTGCAAAGCATCACATTACAGATAATAGCAGTAATAAAATACAATAAAATCAGTAGTAAGAGCAAATTCAAATGAGAAAATAAAAAATACAATACTTAATTATGTTTCAAAGGGATTATGACTTAGAGCAGTTAAACTTAAAAACATTTGGTTATAAGAGTAAATGCCATTAAGAGCAAGTAGTAAGTACAATAAATATATAAGAACGTTTTCAAATAAGTGCAATTAGAAAAACGTGAATATGGTTACTTTTAAGAGTAGTAGAATACAGCAAAGTGTTGAGCAGTTAAGTGCAAGTACAAGATGATGCAAGTACTGATACAGTTGGGTGCCACATAGTCCAGTCAACATAGTATGCCAGGGCCCGTACTGGGCAGAGCATATTTAACTTCCACTCGGTCAGACTGGAAAGGAGGAGGATGGAAAGCCTCCAATTCCACAGACTGGTTGACATGGAACACCGAGATCATCTTCGGCAAAAAGGCAGGATTGGTACAGAGTGTAACCTTGTACTGGCCTCTATAAAAATTATGCAGGCTTTTGCAATGGAGAATGGCTGCATCTCACTCACCCACTTTGCGGAGGTGATAGTGAGCAAGAAAGTCTGATTCTTTCTCTCCAGGTCGACTGTATAATTATTAAAAGCGAACTCCACCACCGCAGCTACTTTTAGTATACTCTCCATGTTGTTGTTGTTTTGTTTTTTTCGTGTCTGTGACAAAACTCAAAAATCACTATTTTCCTCAGGATATTCTGTGATCAGTGACCAGAAATCTGTCTTTGCTTCCCGCCTACACATTTTGATTCCGGGTCTCCCTGCTGCTTGTGACGTTATGATCACAGAAGGTGCTATGGGCTAGAAAGATGTTTTCTATTTCCTTAGTAACGGTCTTAACAACCAGGCAGGAACCTGTTTATGTGCAAAATGACAAGATGACTGTGTGTGTTAGACAGGGGCTGCATGTATTGAAAATGAAATAAGTTTGTTATTGATTTTATCATAAAGAAAATGACTCGAGTCAGATGGAGACTTTTTTGCATGACTCAAGTCAAGTCACGTCTTTTGAGCAGGGAGTCGAGTCGAATCTTTGCTTGCAGGGACTTGAGTCAAGTCACGAAAAATTGCAACTTGATTCTGAGTCGAGTCATTACTACTCTGGTTAGTAGGGATTTGATAATTCAATGAACTGGCAGACATGCTAGCTAGGTTTTAAAATGTGCTCTTTAACAATCATTGGTCCAAAAGGAAACAGTTCAGAAACCTCAAAGAAACTGAAAACAGAACCCCATGTTTCACCTCTGTTCTATTAATTTTGAAAGGGACACAACAAAGATGAAAGGAAGACAATCAATATAGCCCCATTCCTTCTACTATAGTCATATCTACCAGAAAATGCCTGGACTAATTAAAAGTGAAAGCTTACTTTGAGATAAGAAGCACAGCTCAACCATGAAATTCCCCACTAAGACACAAGCAAGTGGTTTAAAACAAAAGCAGAGTACCCACCTGACACACACCAACGAAGATCTATAAAACCAATTAAATGTTTCATCAGCGGCTGCTATCTATGATTCTTTGTAAGTCTGATGAAAGTGGGAGGGTTTACTCATTTAAATTACCTTTTTCTTGTTTTATCCTTATTTCTGTAACAACTACATTTGTCTTTAAAAAAAATAACACCTTAATTTTGTTTGTTCATAGCAAAAGCTGAACATTTTAAAATCTGCATGGTAAACTAGTGGAAAAATTGCTTTGTATATAATGCATATAATAGAGTGCTCTCAGACTCAGGTTAACCTCCAGTAACCACAACATTTGATGTTCTAGGGATTGTAGAGTTTTAATTAAAAAAAACAACAACAACAGATCTGAGAAGACCTGGTTTAAGACATTTAGGTTACAAAACATCTTTACAAGGCATATGCTGTATAGATTACAGGGCTCTGCCAATCGCCAGCGCTGGATCAGTGGAAATGGGTGAGGATCCAGCTGAATGAATAGAGCACTTACTTATATACTACTTACGATAGAGATGCATTAAATGTGTAATGATGGGGAAGTCAATTCTAAGCTACTGCTTTATCTGGGGTACTTAGTGCTATCTTGGGGAAAACAGATAATTTAGCAGCATTACCACCCACCATTCCCCAACCTGGTCTTGTAAACATACACAAATACAAATGCCTGAAAACCCACCTGCTTTTTATTTACATTCTCTGCACGTGCCACATCACCAACTTGCTGGAGGAAATATGTATAAATTACACTGGTTCAATGGTTTAGAAGCTGAGCAAAGTGGAGGATATACAAACCATTCAATACGATCTACTGCTGTTCGTATTCTCAGCAAAGATGGGCTTGAAACATGGTAAATAATGTCCATAACAAGTCACAAAAAATAAGGCATCCATCAGAAGCTACTGGCAAGTGAGCCATTAAGAAAGAAATACATGGTCCCATACTGGCAGTGGCAATGAAACATCCAAATCCATAAGGTCCTTTGTCCACAGTAGAAATTAATCAGAGCAAAGCAGAGGCTATCTCCTCCCTCTGCAAAAACATTACAGCAATCACGTTTTTAGTACAAGTGCCTAATAAGTATGTTGGTAAGTAGCGATGATGAATGCCATTTTATGACAGAATTATGGTACTCCAGGCTGTTGTGATGTGCTGAAATATCAGAACGACTGTGGGCCACAGGCCTTATATCACAACACCCTGTTGTACCATAATTCTTAAGTGTATTCCACTTTTGTGTTATGATACTAGCTTATTAAAGCATTTTAAAGCTTTCCTGTAGTTGTTTTTTATTTGGTTCAAATTCAACGGAAACTGTGTCATGCTCTAGTGCCGAGTATCTTCCCCCCAAAAAAACACTTGGCAAATGATGCTATTCTTTGTTCTTTTGTAATAGCAGTGTGGAGTAGTGGTTAGGGCTCTGGACTCTTGACCGGAAGGTCGTGGGTTCAATTCCTGGTGGGGGACACTGCTGCTGTACCCTTGAACAAGGTACTTTACCTAGATTGCTCCAGTAAAAACCCAACTGTATAAATGGGTAATTGGATGTAAAAATAATGTGATATCTTGCAACAATTGTAAGTCACCCTGGATAAGGGCGTCTGCTAAGAAATAAATAATAATAATAATAATAACACTGTCAGTTATTTGAAAACACACACACAAATCCCTTGAATTTGGTGTTATGCTTACAATCTAAAAACCGGTTAATTAGTGGCTCTACAGAAGCATCTTAAATTTGATTACTTCATTGGATGTTGCGATTGACTAAACAGAGAGCCTGAAAACAATTACAGGAAGATGTGTTTAGGCTAGTCTCTGGTTATAGGACAGAGAAAAGGCATATTGACAAGTAAAATACAACATATCATGGTAACAAGCAGAGCAATGAAAGTGCAGGGAGTGTATCTAGGATCATGTGTTGATGCACATTGTTCATCTAACCCGTCAAATGTTAAATTGGTAGAGATGAAGATTCTAAATTCCTATAATTTGCATTGTAAAAACCATTCGTTTTTGATGCTTGCACTCTACATACAAAACTTTTTTTTTTTTTTACTTTGGTAACTTCAGGATTAGGAAAACGATATACACACAGTAGTAAAGGTGAGAATAAGGATGTAATATCCTTTGAGAGTAAGAAACTTATGTTTTCAAAGAGCAAAACATTTACTATAGACTAGCAGTCCCAAGGTATTGGTGCTGTGAAAGCCTGACACTTACACTTAATGTGCTTAAACAGCTACATTGTGGATTTGAAACAGACTGAACCACTGATGAGTGCTCAAATAAAAGATGGAGTATTCCTTGCACCAAAGTAACCTGCCATATTTCTCCTGAGGTTCAATAAAGAAAACTATGCGTTTACAGTGAGGAGCTCTCCACATTCAACTTCATCTTGTTTCTCTAGAGACTCTTTAAAAAAAAACACAGAAAATGCTGGGTAATTATTTCAAAGGGCATTAAGTGGTACACTTGGTAGTACACTAACCTTTCACCTTAGTCCATGGGTTCAAATCTCATGTAAGTCTTAAGTATTATACAGTGCACGGCACGATAAACGAGCTCTGTGGTTAATCTACAACAACACTGTTTCGTGTCAGTTCTGTACAACACAACAGCATAATTGAGGTTGTATCTTTGTAAATGCATATTTATTTGATGTTTTATTTTTTCCTCAAATTCAGGGTGGTAAATTCAAGGGCGTCTTAAATTCGAAGGAATACGGTAAGCCAACAGGTCTTTTTGCACTGTTCATGTTAACCCGAGACAGAAACAACAAGAAAGCATGTACACAAACTGTCTTTGGAGGTCATAGAGAAAAAAAAATCACCTTTTTAATGGCAGAGTAATTATATTAATCCCTTGCTTTCTTGTATTTAACATGGTTAAACTGGGTAGTTGCGTGTAGTTTCAGCATGTAAAAAGCGAAACTGAATCCATTCTGTCCTGTTAAGAGCTGAATTTACTATTTTAGACCCATAATACAATGTGCATTGATCAGTTTCCATTAGAACCGTTCAGTTGGTAGCAAGCATGTGTAAATGACACATCCCAGAGGTCCATCGGTTAATATAGAGGCTATCGTATCTTACAGGATCGGATATGACAGGTTCTACTGTACAGTGAATGGAAAAATAAATACTGCACTAATAATTCATACTCCACACAGATTAATTTAAATGCAGATCTTTGATTAATGGTTTTATTTATTCTGTTCTGTTTAATACAGAACCTATGGTGAAAATGGATACAACACACTTCTATAGTATACTTGGCTAAACAGGGAGCCGTATATGACAAGCAGCGATTCTGTCATAAAGTAATTGGTCATGGCACAAAATGGTAGTTAATACGTAAAGATCGAAAAACCATGCTATTCCTTAAGATTTGTTAAAAAAAAATCCTGAAACGTATGCAATGATATAATACTTATAATAAATCATAGGCTTCATGTGTGTGATACTACATTTTGACATGTAAAGTAACTTTAAATAGTAACTTTAAGGTACAGCTCATACAGCTCTGGAAAAAATTAAGAGACCACTGCAAAATGATCAGTTTCTCTGGTTTTACTATTTATAGGTATGTGTCTGGGTAAAATGAACATTTTTGTTTTATTCTATAAACTACTGACAACATTTCTCCCAAATTCCAAATAAAAATATTGTCATTTAGAGCATTTATTTGCAGAAAATGACAACTGGTCAAAATAACAAAAAAGATGCAGTGTTGTCAGACCTCGAATAATGCAAAGAAAATAAATTCATATTCATTTTTAAACAACACAATACTAATGTTTTAACTTAGGAAGAGTTCAAAAATCAATATTTGGTGGAATAACCCTGATTTTCAAGCACAGCTTTCATGCGTCTTGGCATGCTCTCCACCAGTCTTTCACATTGATGTTGGGTGACTTTATGCCACTCCTGGCGCAAAAATTCAAGCAGCTCGGCTTTGTTTGATGGCTTGTGACCATCCATCTTCCTCTTGATCACATTCCAGAGGTTTTCAATGGGGTTCAGGTCTGGAGATTGGGCTGGCCATGACAGGGTCTTGACCTGGTGGTCCTCCATCCACACTTTGATTGACCTGGCTGTGTGGCATGGAGCATTGTCCTGCTGGAAAAACCAATCCTCAGAGTTGGGGAACATTGTAAGAGCAGAAGGAATCAAGTTTTCTTCCAGGACAACCTTGTACTTGGCTTGATTCATGCGTCCTTCACAAAGACAAATCTGCCCGATTCCAGCCTTGCTGAAGCACCCCCAGATGAGTCCAATTTACAGCTTTCCCCAACACCTGGTCGTCTAATGGTTAGACGGAGACCTGGAGAGGCCTGCAAGCCACAGTGTCTCGCACCCACTGTGAAATGTGGTGGAGGATCGGTGATGATCTTCAGCAAGGCTGGAATCGGGCAGCTTTGGCATGAATCAAGCCAAGTACAAGGTTGTCCTGGAAGAAAACTTGCTTCCTTCTGCTCTGACAATGTTCCCCAACTCTGAGGATTGGTTTTTCCAGCAGGACAATGCTCCATGCCACACAGCCAGGTCAATCAAAGTGTGGATGGAGGACCACCAGATCAAGACCCTGTCATGGCCAGCCCAATCTCCAGACCTGAACCCCATTGAAAACCTCTGGAATGTGATCAAGAGGAAGATGGATGGTCACAAGCCATCAAACAAAGCCAAGCTGCTTGAATTTTTGCGCCAGGAGTGGCATAAAGTCACCCAACATCAATGTGAAAGACTGGTGGAGAGCATGCCAAGACGCATGAAAGCTGTGCTTGAAAATCAGGGTTATTCCACCAAATATTGATTTTTGAACTCTTCCTAAGTTAAAACATTAGTATTGTGTTGTTTAAAATGAATATGAACTTATTTTCTTTGCATTATTCGAGGTCTGACAACACTGCATCTTTTTGTTATTTTGACCAGTTGTCATTTTCTGCAAATAAAAGCTCTAAATGACAATATTTTTATTTGGAATTTGGGAGAAATGTTGTCAGTAGTTTATAGAATAAAACAAAAATGTTCATTTTACCCAAACACATACCTATAAATAGTAAAACCATAGAAACTGATAATTTTGCAGTGGTCTCTTAATTTTTCCAGAGCTGTATATATATATATATATATATATATATATATATATATATATATATATATATATATATATATATATATATATATATATATATATATATATATATATATATATATATATATATATATATATATATATATATATATACAGTACTGTGCAAAAGTTTTAGGCAGGTGTGAAAAAATGCTGTAAAGTAAGAATGCTTTCAAAAATAGACATATTAATAGATTATATTTATCAATTAACTAAATGCAAAGTGAGTGAACAGAAGAAAAATCTAAATCAAATCCATATTTGGTGTGACAACCCTTTGCCTTCAAAACAGCATCAATTCTTCTAGGTACACTTGCACAAAGTCAGGGATTTTGTAGGCATATAGTCAGGTGTATGATTAAACAATTATACCAAACAGGTGCTAATGATCATCAATTCAATATGTAGGTTGAAACACAATCATTAACTGAAACAGAAACAGCTGTGTAGGAGGAATAAAACTGGGTGAGGAACAGCCAAACTCAGCTAACAAGGTGAGGTTCCTGAAGACAGTTTACTGTCAAAAGTCATACACCATGGCAAGACTAAGCACATCAACAAGACACAAGGCAGTTATACTGCATCAGCAAGGTCTCTCCCAGGCAGAAATTTCAAGGCAGACAGGGGTTTCCAGATGTGCTGTCCAAGCTCTTTTGAAGAAGCACAAAGAAACGGGCAACGTTGAGGACCGTAGATGCAGTGGTCGGCCAAGGAAACTTACTGCAGCAGATAAAAGACACATCATGCTTACTTCCCTTCGCAATCGGAAGATGTCCAGCAGTGCCATCAGCTCAGAACTGGCAGAAAACAGTGGGACCCTGGTACACCCATCTACTGTCCGGAGAAGTCTGGTCAGAAGTGGCCTTCATGGAAGACTTGTGGCCAAAAGCCATACCTCCGACGTGGAAACAAGGCCAAGCGACTCAACTATGCACGAAAACACAGGAACTGGGGTGCAGAAAAATGGCAGCAGGTGCTCTGGACTTATGAGTCAAAATTTGAAATATTTGGCTGTAGCAGAAGGCAGTTTGTTCGCCGAAGGGCTGGAGAGCGCATACCGAATGAGTGTCTGCAGGCAACAGTGAAGCATGGTGGAGGTTCCTTGCAAGTTTGGGGCTGCATTTCTGCAAATCGACTTGGGGATTTGGTCAGAATTAATGGTCTCCTCAATGCTGAGAAGTATAGGCAGATACATATCCATCATGCAATACCATCAGGGAGGCATCTGATTGGCCCCAAATTTATTCTGCAGCATGACAACGACCCCAAACATACAGCGAAAGTCATTAAGAACTATCTTCAGCGTAAAGAAGATCAAGGAGTCCTGGAAGTGATGGTATGGCCCCCACAGAGCCCTGATCTCAACATCATCGAGTCTGTCTGGGATTACATGAAGAGAGAGAAGCAACTGAGGCTGCCTAAATCCAAAGAAGAACTGTGGTTAGTTCTCCAAGATGTTTGGGCCAACCTACCTGCCGAGTTCCTTCAAAAACTGTGTGCAAGTGTACCTAGAAGAATTGATGCTTGATGCTGTTTTGAAGGCAAAAGGTGGTCACACCAAATATGGATTTGATTTAGATTTTTCTTCTGTTCACTCACTTTGCATTTAGTTAATTGATAAATATAATCTATTAACATGTCTATTTTTGAAAGCATTCTTACTTTACAGCATTTTTTCACACCTGCCTAAAACTTTTGCACAGTACTGTATATATATATATATATATATATATATATATATATATATACACATATATATATATATAGATATGTGCAACATATCGAAACGTTGGGCAGCTGGCTCTTTGAGCTAAATATATATATATATATATATATATATATATATATATATATATATATATATATATATTTTTTTTTTTAATAAAGAACATGAAAAAACAGCAACTCTAACTATACAGACTTCTTATATCACTTACCTGTAAAGTACACAGCTGGAAGAGTTGATGATTTTCGTGTCCCTCCTTCCTTCTTACTTGGCTTTCTTTCCTTTGGTGCTCACAAAATGGCTGGGGCATTCAATTTCTGTCATTTCAGACAATTTGGGTATTTTAGTGATATTAAACAGAACTAGCCACAGTACCATTACTTCTTATTGAAATGTTTTTGGTACACTGGACTGTGTTACCAACATCAAAATCAGATATAACATTATACCAAATGGGTTGATGCCAAACATTAAAAAATTGAAATGATCTGCTCATTATACACATTTTTACAATGGAAAAAATGAATAGCAAAAGTGTACCATTTAAATGTATACCCAAACTGGTTGTACCACGTACAAGGAAGTACAATCTACTGATGAAAAAATAAAAATAAAATTTAGAAATTGTGTGATTAAACTGTCTATAGTTAAAATCTGCAACCCATTAAGTACGCAATATAGATTCAACTTAAATGCTTATTTGCATATAAACATTTACAATTGCTTAACATTTAGTAAAGAAAAAATCAATTTAGGCATGTACACATTTAAACACCAAGTCATTTTTTATTTTTATTTTTTTTGGAAATGAGCAGAACTGACTATATTATACCGTAGAAAAGATTAAAGTATAAAGACTATTTTATTTCATAAACTATGGTTTAAGGAACCTCAAAATAGCCATGCATGCAGAAACTCCACAAAATAATGCATTTCACAACTTCTGTGGGAGTTTTGAAAGTGACAGACAAGGACAAGTTGGTTTAAGAAGGGAGAAAAACACTATCCTTGACAAAAAGAATATTGAGGTAGTTTATTTTTCTCAACTTCCCTGCAACACTGGTGCTCTATAGGTTAATTAGAAAAAATATCTCATTGGGCCAAACTCTCCACAAAGCAGACAAGATTCTCTTTGGGTTTCCACTAATCTGCAGCATGCTAGCTGCTCAGACAGCAATCATCTATCAAAGTCATTTCTCTGCAGCCCTGTGGGCTGGCATCTGTTCAGCCAACTGGAAGAAAGTGTCATGCAAGCTGTGCAAATGAATCCTACTGCTGCTTTTCTACAGCTTGCACACAGAAATTTATTTGTGGGCTTGATCTGATTTCAGGTTTTGTTGGTAAATATGAAAAGTCAACTCCTCAGGGTAAGGAAGGATGTAGCTAAATGCTCATGGCCTTTATTTATTTTATTTATTTATTTATTTATTACAGGCAGACAGCGTGGCAGAAATAAAGGATAATATAAAATAAAGCCTTAGGAAATTAAAATCTCTTTCTATACAGACTTGAGATCAACCTCTTTCACAGTTGAAATGGGACCTCTAGTTGAATCTCTTATACTGATCAGTTTACCACAGATTCAAACTAACAGCCTTGAAATAATTTGGGTAGACACACTAGACATGCACTGTGCTTCTAATTTTCACCTGCTCAGAGAATGCAGAATTTCTCTTACTGACAACTTTAAGGACCAGAAAAGACCAGATTAAAACTGCTTTCCTCATTTCCAGACATACAAAAAAAAAAAAAAGACATTCAGATGATTGGTCATTTTAAACAGCCACCACACAATGACTAATCCTGGAGATTCTCAATAATTGGAATCTGATAATATGTCTGTGCAGCAATATGAAAAGATCCAGTTCATTGGACTATAAATAATTGTGTTTAAATAATACTTTCAGAGTTTAATAACAGTTATGCAGACAAGAAGCAGTATTCTTTTTTTTAACATGCAATATGTAAATTCCCACTGAATGAGAGAAAAAATAAAGCTCTTATTACAGTATATTTATTTGCTTAATTTTTTTCTTAGACTGATTAAATAGCCAATATGTGTGGCTCAGCAGCTAGGCACAGCTGTTGCCATGGCAAAAAGGAGGTGCTAGGTAGATTTAACTTCAGATTCAGGTCCAGCATCATCACGAATGACAGGTCAAATCGGTTAGAGCAAATGAAAGGATGGATTTTACAAACAAGATCGTTATTACAATAACAAAATGAAGCCTCAAGTTTCCAGTAGGTGGTTTGCACCAATCCACATTTATTTCAATCAGAAATCATTACCCAGCGTACCAATGGATCTGATCAAATAGATTTTTTAAAGCACAATAGTAAAGGTAGATGGGAAGTAATAGAAAATGAAGTGTTGAAAGAGATGAAAAAGGTCACCAACCTGTCCAACAATGCTACTGAGTACTGCCCATATTGTTTGCCCTTCATTCCTTAGATTGCCATTGACATTCTGTAAATCTTCCAAAGACCCGCACAACTAAAATAAGACAAATGACAAAAATGAAAGTAGCATATACAGCAAGTACTAAAAAAGGGATATAAAACATAATTATTTCTTAGCATTTTCTATTATTATTATTTGTTTATTTAGCAGACGCCTTTATCCAAGGTGACTTACAGAGACTAGGGTGTGTGAACCGTGCATCAGCTGCAAAGTCACTTACAATTACGTCTCACCCGAAAGACGGAACACAAGGAAGTTAAGTCACACGAGTCAGTGGCTGAGGTGGGATTTGAACCGGGGACCTACTGGTTACAAGCCCCTTTCGTTAACCACAGGACCACACAGGCAACCATTTTCTATTATTGACTATAGGAGGTACTCTTGACCTAGACATGAAAAAAAAGAGAAGTTAGTAGAACCTTTGTGTGTTTTGGGGGGCTGGAGCCGGGACTCCTCCGCTGAGTCATCCCGCTAAAATATCAGTCAGTCAACCATTAATTACTTGTCAGTCACCCTATTTAAACCATAGCCAGCTTCCTAGTTCTCGGCTTGCTTTTCTGTTTACGGTTACCACGCAGACTTGCAGACCCAATCTTAAAACAAACCTTGTTTTCAATCGGTTTAAAAATGACTACTCACACGAGGCAGCTTTCGTGTTCATCTGACTCTGAAGAATTTTTCTCTCCTTCTGGCTGTCTTCCTTCAACAAATAATCCACCGGAAAAACGTTCAAAGAAATCCACCCATCCCGCTTCTCCTCCATCTGACAATGCTGCTGATTAAACCTCTGCTTATACAGCTGTGCACACTGCCATTCCTCTTCACCGCTCTAAACACGTTAGACCGGTGATTCTCCAGCACAACTTTACAAAGATTGGCCCATCGACAAACTCGTGAA
Organism: Acipenser oxyrinchus oxyrinchus; assembly: GCA_030684275.1. Taxonomy (NCBI): domain Eukaryota; kingdom Metazoa; phylum Chordata; class Actinopteri; order Acipenseriformes; family Acipenseridae; genus Acipenser; species Acipenser oxyrinchus. Next base: position 9,910,779 of record CM060249.1, read on the forward strand.
AGCTCTTTTCAAAAAAGGTTTGCCCATTGACGCAGGGAGCGAATAGGGCTGCTTTATTTGTTTCATATTGCAAATCCATATCGGCCGAGCCTGTCTTTCCTCCTCAAAAGTCAAAGCAGAGATCCAAACTAGTCAGTTTACACTCTGCCCCTGCTACACTTCTCTTGCCTCCGATTCGCGAATACAACCCCTCATTTTTCAATTTCATCTGATTCTTCCTCCAATTTGCTTGATCAGATTTTTGGCTAGTCTGGATTTCAGTTATCAATTTATTTTGAAAACCCTACAACTTCCAAGTATCTCAAATAACACTGGTGACGCTCTTTCTAGTTTACAGATCTCGCAATTCAGAATTCTGGCTCCCTAAACTCAAATATTTCCCTCTACCCATCCTTCCATACTGAAAGCGGATGGATTTACTTCAATTCAGCCCACTGGTGGTAATTTTGCTGATAGAAAACACAATATACGAGTAGGTGTTTTGCTTCAACAGTAAAACTTTATGTATTTTTTTTGTTTTTATTGATGATATGTCACTGCTATTTGTTTTTACCGCTATCATACTGCCGCAAACCGCCCCTCTTTAACCACTGTCTTTATTTAATACTGCCATGTTCATGCATTTTCACAGTTAGTAAAGCAACTTATTTATTTTAAAATTCAACACAGTGTTAACTGTAATTTCGACTTCCTCACTTACATTTTCCCTTATTTTCTGTTTGTATTGTATATCGAGATATTTATGGTGTTGCTTATGAAGAACAAGATATGCACTGCTAGAATCAGACGTTCCAATGGACATTTGAAGAAGAGAAAAACGCTCATGTGTGAACACAAAACTCGCTGCGAATCGGCTGGTGTAAAAAACGCAGTGAATAAACGCTGTAGTGTGATTAGCCTTTTAAAGGCAGGTGTTTGCTGTTTCTGTACGCTACCGTGACCAGTTTTAATTATTATTATTATCATTATTATTTGTTTATTTAGCAGATGCCTTTATCCAAGGCGACTTACCACAGAGACCTTCCTATCCTTCCTAACCTCCACCCTTGGGAGAGGTCCTCGCTTCTCAGCCTTGGAGGTCGATCGGTTCGGTCTCACCTCAGCTAGGGTGGTTCTCTGAGTAGTCAACGAGAAACCCCTATTCTGCTACTAAGTCACAAGGACTTTGTCTTTATTCTAGTAGTCCCTTTACACAGGCCTGGCTCCTGCCTCGTGGCATACTGGTACTCAACAGCACATATACCAGATACAATATTCCGCAAATCCTTTGTTACTTCTCTATAGATGTATAACAATGTTGGATGTAAATAGTTACCACAATTGATACCCAACAATCATTATTGCGTAAATAGCCGAGAAGCAGCCGCAGCCAAATGTTGAAAGTTTACCTACTGAGGTTACTGTATTATCTATCTTGCTCTTAATTGTACTGTAATTCTTGATATGTATTTTTTTGTATACAACTGTAAGTCGCCCTGGGTAAAGGTGTCTGTTAAGAAATAAACAACAACAACAACAACAACAACAACAACAACAACAACAACAACAACAACAACAACAACAACAACAACAACAACAACAACAATAATAATAATTAGCTATGCTAAAGATACAACACCATTTCTGAAAATAATCAAAAGAATAAAGACTAAACTGCCAGAGAATACTATTTTATTTTGCATGGATGTAAAATCATTGTACCCCAGTGTTCCTAGGAATTCAACTTTAGAAGCATGTAAAGAAACACCAGATAGCAGAACAGATAAGGACATAATATCTACAGAAGAAATATTAAATATAATCAAGACAGTTATTTTACATTTGGAAACGACCATTGTAAGCAGAATGATGGCATGGCAATAGGTTCAAAATAGATATAAAAACTGCATGGAAAACTAGTTTAAGAAAGCTGTACGATATCAGTCGTTGCGCAAGGCCAAATTGTAACTCAGGACAGAAATATTTAATATACTGTGGCAAAGTGCCCCGTGTGTATTTTGTGTTACGTGTTGTGTGTAAATGTTGGTGTATAGGCATTGGTACACGGGATATAAGCGGGTCTGTGTTTCACATGTGTTTAAATTGTAGATTTGTATTTAGGCACGAGGAGGGCACAAATCACATCACGTGCAAGTAAAAAGTAATAATATGTGAGCACGGGGAATTGCACTTTAATTAATTCACGTGCAGTTGTACCGAGATTCCAATTGAATGATTGACTAGCAATCGAGTCTCGGTACAACTGCATAAAAGCTGTATGTTTTCACTCACTCGGGGTTGGGTGTTCGAGAGTGGAGAACGGGAGAGAGAGAAGGAGAGAGAAATATTTATAAACAATTGCTATCGCGTGCTGGTAGGACCAGCACGATACTTGTTTGTTTGTTTACTCACCGTGTTTGTGTGTCTGTCCGTCCACCGTTTGTTTAATTGTTAGTCCGTTTTGTTTATATATTTATTTTGGCGAAAGTGCCGTGTCCTGTTTCTGTTTTGTGTACAAACCTTTTTATTTTCTGTTTGATTATTAAACGCTGAGCGCGATCACGCGCTCAGCTTCACCAAAAACCCCAAGTCTCTGTCTGTACTGTGTTTCCTGGCTCTGCCGTGACGTCACCGCTCAGTCGTCTTTGTCACATATACCCTCCTGCATCTTTATATTAATTAGGTTATTTGCATTTGGAAGAAAAGAAAACTACAAGGAAACACACACAACCCGAAAGTACACCAAAATAGAGTGAGAAAAAGGTGGCTTATTCTTCTTTTTCCATGGAAATTGTTATGATCAAAGTCTTCACTGATAATGTTCGTGAAAACTGGGATGTATCATGATATCAGCAGTCATAGAGCAGTGCACTGGGTAGACAGGGGGTAAACTTATTGTTGCATACTGTGCCATCTACAAAATAATTAAGATTCAGTGTCCTCCCCTACTAGAAGTAATAGAACAAATAACTATTCTCTGTAAATAATATAAAACATATTAGCACTATACAATAATGTTCCCACTTTACCTTGTTATATTCTATGTGGCGTTTTTCCTGTTCATTTTCAAGCTTATCTTTAAGATTCTTCTGGTCTGCAATGTTGTCTTGGATTTGTATCATTCGCATATTCCTTTATATAAAGAAATAATAGAAAATGATCACTTTCTACATACAGTCAGAAATGTGCAAGTCAGAATAAATGAACTCACACTCATATCAACATTAACATTCTAAGCATTGGTTAATTTGCATGAAACAGTTGGTAAGTTTGTATAGTTACATTCACTGAATTATAGCAACTACAAAATGAAGACTGATGACTTTAGCCTTTGTTTTTGTCAATGGGTAATTGAGTATTTTCAAGATTATTAACAGGCCAACCTGCATCTTTACCCTATATGTTAATAATTTTATTTGTATGTATTAATAAATCGTGTTCTTTGTACCAAGGTAATAATTCACAAAGTCTGCAGATAAGGCTGGCTGCTTATGCTTTCTTCTGCCATCTACACTGGTGCTGGTATCTGAGGTGTCTACAGGGAAGATGTCTGTGCTGATTCCCATCAGCTCAGCCTTGCGCATAAGCTTGCGTATGGCAGAGGCGCTGCTAGTGAGTGGCCGTGGCAGCTTCTCTTTGGGTACCCAGGCTTGTGGCCTGGCGTTGCGAGCCAGCTCTGCTTTGGCACGGTATTGTTGAATACACTCATACACATTTAAATTATACATCATTTGCAAAATAATTTATGATCAGCTTAAGAACTATGAGGCTTATACAAAATAATCACGAGGCCTGCTTTAATTAATGGTTGTGAAAACAATAGACTGTTATTTGGTCAAACTACATAAATATAAAAACAAGGTAAAACAAAAATAATATTGAAGACTATAACATGCAATCAATTTTAGAAATGTTAATATTTACTACCTTTTTACACAAAGGATTTGTGGCATTTTTATTTGTCATATGCCAGGGAATTTGTAATTTCAGCAGCAATCACAGAGCTATGCTATTCTTCTTAATCAATGCTGATGATAATCAGCCTGGAAAAGATTTAGCATCGGTACCTGTGCTTCTGGTGCAAGTTGTTTCTCTCTCTCTTGCAAGGACATTTTGCAGTACGATTGCAAAGCAAGGTAGTTCTTCCTCTTCCACTTTCTGTCAAACCTATCTGCATGCTGCTTGCAGTAAGTAAAAAATGGGTCTGCAATGTCCCGAAAAACAAAATAGAAAAAAATGATAAAGTACTATATATTTATTTGATACTGACAACAACCCTAGGCAAAGAAATAAGTTTAAAAAAGTCAGGACCTGTACATATACAGTATATTAAAATAAAAATTCAAAAATAATGTATATATTATCTTTCATATATCATAAAAGTTATATACCATGTTCTATACTAATCAGAGGCTAATGTAATGTACATTGCCCTGAGAGCCCTGTTGCTTGAGCAGTTACTATCAACTTCAACAACAAAAAAAAAATAAATACCCGACTGTGTTCCTCTCCACTTCCCAAGAGATTGTTCATTCCTGCTCATGGCTCAGGACCAAGTACAAAATTGACTAGGTTTTCTATACTCCTCAGTGAAAACTTTAAGCATGAATAGTGGGGGTAGTGCAGAATTTGTAAATGTATTGGTAGCATCTCAAATATGAGGAGAGTGAAGTGAAAGATTTGATTTCAATGTGGACAAAGCATGACCTTCAAACAGAGTTTTTCATTTTGCTCAAGCACCTTGCATCCAAAAGACAACCTTTCTGACCTGACAGATCATCAAAAACACAATATTTCTTGTTGAGTTATTTGGTTCTTTATTGATATTTGTAACCAGTGACTTATTCTGCCATTTTGGATACACACCAAAGCAGTTAGCAATCGAGAATAGCCATTTGACTCCCTCTATCATTCCCTACACCATCATCAAATATACAGCGCCTTAGTTGTCCTTAATAGTTTGTATACAAATATATACAAACTATTAAGTTTTTTCATATAAAATATTCATAAAAATTGTCATTGGTAAGTTTAAATAATGCCTATGGCTATTATTCAATTAATGATTAACTATTGGATTAATTGATGTCCTTTATATATTATAAAGTTGCATTTTCTAATTGAACAACCATTGCAACACCTGATGAAGACAAACTATGTGTCAAAACGCATTGTGTTTATTTCATGTTTTGTTTTAATAAATAATAAAACGTTTTAAACAAAATGCAAGAGGAATCAGATGCATGTAATGATTACTGGTCAAGTCTAAAAGAATAATCGAGTGAAATATACATGGCTTATATATTATTGCTGGTAACCATTTTTTTAAACTCTGCAGAGACATTAATATATAAAGTACCTTATGGTCGGCACCTCTTTTTAGAAAAAGCTTTGCTGTGAATGAATGCCTTCAAGACTATATATATATCTATATCTATATATATATAGATATATCGAGATATATACAGTACTGTGCAAAAGTTTTAGGCAGGTGTGAAAAAATGCTGTAAAGTAAGAATGCTTTCAAAAATAGACATGTTAATAGATTATATTTATCAATTAACTAAATGCAAAGTGAGTGAACAGAAGAAAAATCTAAATCAAATCCATATTTGGTGTGACCACCCTTTGCCTTCAAAACAGCATCAAGCATCAATTCTTCTAGGTACACTTGCACACAGTTTTTGAAGGAACTCGGCAGGTAGGTTGGCCCAAACATCTTGGAGAACTAACCACAGTTCTTCTGTGGATTTAGGCAGCCTCAGTTGCTTCTCTCTCTTCATGTAATCCCAGACAGACTTCGATGATGTTGAGATCAGGGCTCTGTGGGGGCCATACCATCACTTCCAGGACTCCTTGTTCTTCTTTACGCTGAAGATAGTTCTTAATGACTTTCGCTGTATGTTTGGGGTCGTTGTCATGCTGCAGAATAAATTTGGGGCCAATCAGATGCCTCCCTGATGGTATTGCATGATGGATAAGTATCTGCCTGTACTTCTCAGCATTGAGGAGACCATTAATTCTGACCAAATCCCCAACTCCATTTGCAGAAATGCAGCCCCAGACTTGCAAGGAACCTCCACCATGCTTCACTGTTGCCTGCAGACACTCATTCGTGTACCGCTCTCCAGCCCTTCGGTGAACAAACTGCCTTCTGCTACAGCCAAATATTTCAAATTTTGACTCATCAGTCCAGAGCACCTGCTGCCATTTTTCTGCACCCCAGTTCCTGTGTTTTCGTGCATAGTTGAGTCGCTTGGCCTTGTTTCCACGTCGGAGGTATGGCTTTTTGGCCGCAAGTCTTCCATGAAGGCCACTTCTGACCAGACTTCTCCGGACAGTAGATGGGTGTACCAGGGTCCCACTGTTTTCTGCCAGTTCTGAGCTGATGGCACTGCTGGACATCTTCCGATTGCGAAGGGAAGTAAGCATGATGTGTCTTTCATCTGCTGCAGTAAGTTTCCTTGGCCGACCACTGCGTCTCACGGTCCTCAACGTTGCCCGTTTCTTTGTGCTTCTTCAAAGAGCTTGGACAGCACATCTGGAAACCCCTGTCTGCCTTGAAATTTCTGCCTGGGAGAGACCTTGCTGATGCAGTATAACTACCTTGTGTCTTGTTGCTGTGCTCAGTCTTGCCATGGTGTATGACTTTTGACAGTAAACTGTCTTCAACAACCTCACCTTGTTAGCTGAGTTTGGCTGTTCCTCACCCAGTTTTATTCCTCCTACACAGCTGTTTCTGTTTCAGTTAATGATTGTGTTTCAACCTACATATTGAATTGATGATCATTAGCACCTGTTTGGTATAATTGTTTAATCATACACCTGACTATATGCCTACAAAATCCCTGACTTTGTGCAAGTGTACCAAGAAGAATTGATGCTGTTTTGAAGGCAAAGGGTTGTCACACCAAATATGGATTTGATTTAGATTTTTCTTCTGTTCACTCACTTTGCATTTAGTTAATTGATAAATATAATCTATTAACATGTCTATTTTTGAAAGCATTCTTACTTTACAGCATTTTTCACACCTGCCTAAAACTTTTGCACAGTACTGTATATACAGTAAAAATATCAACGTCCCCACACACCGAGGACACACCCTGGATCTGCTCATCACCAGGGGCCTTGATGTCTCCAATCTCTCCGTCTCAGATGTCTCTCTCTCTGACCATTTCTTAATCACTGCTAATATTAATCTTCCTGCTCCTTCCTCTGCTACTGATACTGTTATCTCCTTCCGTCCCAAGGATCTGCTGAATCCTCTGAAACTTCTCAGAATGTGTCTCTACATCCCCTCTAACTGGTACTCTCCGTCCTCAGTTGATGATGTGGTGACTCTCTACAATGCCACCCTTACTCATATCATTGACACTGTTGCACCGCTTAAAACCAGAACCGTCAAGAAAGATTGAAACTGCCCATGGTACACCCTCAAACTTCAAGTGCTTAAGTCTGCCTGCCGCAAGCTTGAGCTCAAGTGGAGGTCGTCTGGACTAACGGTTCACAGAGAGATCTGGACCGACCATCTCGTAAGCTAGAGGCATGCGCTCACCGCGGCCAGGGTGAAGTACTTCTCTGAAATCAGAACTATGGGACACGATAAACCCAATGTTCTCTTTAAGACCACTGACCAAATCCTACATCAAGCCAACGACAGATCTATCTCCCGTTCAACCTCATCTCTTCCCTGTCATGATTTCTCCTCTTTCTTTCGGAACAAAATTGACACCATAGATCATGGCATTCTTCTTGACCAACTTCAGAAGTATGCTGGGATCGCTGGAACCTGTCTCTCCTGGACGTCGTCTTACCTATCCGGACATATGCAGTCTGTTTTCTATGCTGGATGTAGTAGTGTCGCAAACCCAGTCACTTGTGGTGTCCCCCAAGGATCTATTCTTGGCCCCTTCTCTTCAATATCTACATGCTTCCCTTAGCTTACCTCATCCGCCAACACAGCCTCATGTTTCACTCCTATGCTGATGACACCCAGCTCTACTTAAAACTCAACACTGGATGCCCTTCTGCCATGGTCTGGCTCTCGGCTGGCATTCAAGAAATCGAGGCCTGGATGTCTGCCAATTTTCTTCAACTGAACACAAGCAAATCTGAACTCCTTCTAGTAGGATATAAAATTCAACTTAAGAATCTCAATATAGCTGCCTTGAACCTTGTAAAAACTGTCTGCTGCTGTCTTCCCCCACAGTACGAAGCCTTGGTGTAGCAACCTCTCCTTTGATGCCCACATCTCCTCCGTGGTCAAATCTTGTTTCTACCATCTTCGAAACATCTCCAAAGTCCGTCCCTACCTTTCCCTCCCAGATGCGGAGATACTTTGTCATGCATTTGTCTCCTCTCGACTCAATTACTGCATCTCTATATGGTGGCCTCCCGGCACGCACCATAAACCAACTGCAGCTAGTTCAGAATGCCGCTGCAAGGATCTTTACCAGATGTATAAAACGTGATCACACCACCCCCCGTCTTGCCCAGCTGCACTGGCTACCTGTAAAATTCAGGATTACTTTCAAAACTCTCCTGCTCACTTACAATGCCCTTCATCACAGGTCCGCAGTACCTCCTCAACTTGCTGACCCGCTATGTCCCTGCCCGCAAGCTGAGGTCCTCCAACTCTGGCCTGCTTGTTATCCCCAAGCAAAAGTGCACCACACTTGGAGAACGCTTGTTTAGCTTCATGGCTCAGACTCTTTGGAACAATGATTATGCATGTTTCACTGTATTTAATGTATTATGCTTTTTTTTACTGTATGTCATGTATTATGCACTTCTCTGTATTGAAAAGTATTATGGATTTTCTTGTTACTGCATCTTGTAAAGCGCTTTGTGATGGTGGTCCACTGTGAAAGGCGTTATATAAAATAAAGATTGACTGACTGATAAGAGATTCAGCTTTATAATAATAATTAATATATAAATATATATATATATATATATATATATATATATATATATATATATATATATATATATATATATATATATATATATTATTATATATATATATATATATATATTATATAACATTGTGGCAAAGTGCCCCCCCCCCCGTGTATATTGTATGTTACTTGTTGTGTGTAAATGTTGGCGTATAGGCATTGGTACACGGGATATAAGCGGGTCTGTGTTTCACGTGTATTTAAAAATGTAGATTTGTATTTAGGCACGAGGATGGCACAAATCACATCACGTGCATTTAAAGTATTAGTATGTGAACACGGGAAAGTGCACTTTAATTTATTCACATGCAGTTGTACTGAGATTCCAATTGAATGATTGACTAGCAATCGAGTCTCGGTACAACTGCATAAAAGCAGCATGTTTTCACTCACTCGGGGGGTTGTGTGTTCGGTGAGTGGAGAACAGGTTTGGAGACGGAGGTAATTGTAGTAATAAGTAGTTAAATCTGCTCACCGTGTGTTGTCTGTATAGTTTGTTTTGTTTGTCTCTTTATTTTGGCTACCAGTGCCGTGTCCTGTTTTTGTGTTCTGTTTATTTATTAAATGCTGAGCGAAACCATTCGCTCAGCTCCACCAAACTCCACCTCTTGTTGTTTTATTTCCTGGTTCTGGTCTGACGTCACTCACACATGCCATCCTGTCACACGTGGTGTCAGAAGTGGGATCTACAGCGCCTCCAGGACTTAGGCCAGAGAAGGAACTGCAATTTGTTGTTTAAAAAAGAACAACAACAACAAAATAAAGAGACAAACAAAACAAACTATACAGACAACACACGGTGAGCAGATTTAACTACTTATTACTACAATTACCTCCGTCTCCAAACCCGTTCTCCACTCACCGAACACACAACCCCCCGAGTGAGTGAAAACATGCTGCTTTTATGCAGTTGTACCGAGACTCGATTGCTAGTCAGTCATTCAATTGGAATCTCAGTACAACTGCACGTGAATAAATTAAAGTGCACTTTCCCGTGTTCACATACTAATACTTTAAATGCACGTGAAGTGATTTGTGCCATCCTCGTGCCTAAATACAAATCTACATTTTTAAATACACGTGAAACACAGACCCGCTTATATTCCGTGTACCAATGCCTATACACCAACATTTTCACACAACACGTAACATACAATATACACGGGGGGGGGCACTTTGCCACAAACATATATTGCATAAAATAAAAAATAACATACAAAAACGAATTTCTTACTCTGACAAAAGTATTTGGGCACCCTTACATTAGTATTTTGTGTTTCCACCCTTTGCTTCCTTTACAGCTTGCAGTCTTTTTTTTGTATTTTGAAACCAGTTCCTGGCATCTTTCCGGAGATATTTTTGCCCATTCTTCAACATACAAATCTGGGGACTGAGGTGGCCAATCCACAACTGTAATCTTCCTTTATTCAGAAATTCCTTTGTAGACTTTGCAGAACGTTTAGGGTCATTATCCTGCTGGAATACAAACTTCCATCCAATAAGCCTTCTAGCACTGGATAACACTAGAGAGTGCAACATTTCTTGATATTTTGCAGCATTCATTGATCCTTCACAATACAAAGGTGGCCAGTGCCTGAGGAAGAAGAACAAGCCCATACCATCACACAATCTCCAACATGTTTAACACTGGGCATGATGAACATTTCTTTAAATTCTTCTCATCTCTTCCTCCAAACATATTGTTGCTTTCTTGGCTAAAAATTTTATATTTTGGATTCATCTGACCATAACCTTTGGTTGAAGAAATTATCAGGCTTCAAGTGTTCAATGAAAAACTCCAAATCGCTTTCTTTTGTGTATTGTTTTTAACAGAGGTTTGCATCTTGGTTTTCGCCCATAGCCATTCATCTTGTTAAGGTATTGTTGAATTGTTCGCTCGTGAATTTCTTGACCATCTTCTCTCAATAATTGTGTCAGATCTTTTGCAGTAATCCGAGGATTTTGCCAGGCTGCTTGAACGATTTTTCTTCCAGATCTGGAGCTCGTTGCAGTAGTTCCTGTTCTCCTGTGTTTGTCAATTTTATGCATGTTATGTAATAATTTGTTGTTCTATTATAAAGCTGAATCTCTATTTTAATGTATATCTTTCAATAGAACAATTAGAAATTATATAAAATCGCTTAGGAATGGCTTTCTGGAGTTTTACTGAATTGCCCACTATTGGTTAGCTTTACAATCATTTCTAGTGATTGATGAGTATCTCCATGGATATAGAGCTGTTTGGGAATTATTTCCTTCCCTCACTATGTATGTATGATATATATATATATATATATATATATATATATATATATATATAAAATCTCATCAGTACCACTTGGATAAGCCGAATGGCTGGGTTAGGCATGTCATTCTGAAAGTAAGCATTTCTGATTGCACTGATGAAAATCCAGTTGGTCTTTCAAAGAACACGATTGATATGTAAATAATTTTCATACTGTACAGAGAAATTGATATGTTAGAAAGCTACTTATCATGAAAATGGCAATGAGATAGTTGAGCTGTTTACATAAACTGTTAAACCTACTTGGTTCATAGTGCTGCCAATCATTATTTCTCTAGCATTCCTCATTCCTATTTTAGACAAACTGTGACCTGGCTGCCAATCTTCCCATGCTGTAATTTATTTATATATATATATATATATATATATATATATATATATATATATATATATATATATATATATATAATCTTCAATTTCTAATTTTTATTTTAAACCTGTGCTGGGTCTGTAGGGCTGGGTACCTCTGCCACCGCATGTAAACAAGCCTTGTGGCTTAGGTTCGTTTTTGCCTTTAAAAAGCACAGACACAGAATGTAAAGTTAAGCACTTGCGTGCAATTTTATTATTTACAAAAAATAAAATAAAACAAAACAGAAAACCAAAACCCAGCTCACAGTGGAGCGCTAACTAAACTTTTCAAACAAAACCCTAACCTAACTGAACGTGCGGGTTGTAGTGCGTGGTGAATGGGTGATGCAGGTGCTCCAGACAAGGACAAAACACAAAGTTCATGGTTCAAGTTTCTTTTATTCCTTGACCAGTAATTAAATAATAAAGCTGGCTCTACCCAGCAATGGGTATTGCCAGCGTCAAATAAGTTTAAATAATAAAGCTGGCTCTACCCAGCAATGGGTATTGCCAGCGCCAAAACAAGGGGTTGCAGTCCCGAAATAATAATCCCAAAACACAAACACAACACAAACACAAACACAGACACGTCTCCGGACAGTGAGTGCTCGAGTGCAGGTGCGGTGCTGGATATAATGATGCCGGTTAAGTGCAGGTGCGGTGAAGTCCGGGTGAATCGCTGGCCTCAGGCTGCAGCTCCCAGATCCGGGCTTAATCAGTCTGACAAAGACAAAACACACACGGTTGCAAAAACAAACAAAACACTCAACTCTCCTTCCAAACAGTCCTCATTCACTCCCATCAACCACAACAAAGGAACCAATTATGGCGTCACGTCCCCCTAAAGTACCCTCAGCCCTGCCCCCTCTGATAGCTAGTTCAATCACGTATCCTCCAATTCATGAATGAAACTTTGCTTACCGTACTAGGGCAGGGACTCCTGGTACCGTGACGCCATCCCTTTCCCGAATGGCTGGCTTCCGACTGCCCCCAGAATGAACTGCCGAAACATTCCTGCTATACAGTGCTCTCACAGGCCGAGAGGAAGATTGTTGACTCAGAGTCATTCGCTCTTTGTCACACTAACGAACTGGACAGCTAAGCTGTTTACCAGTTTAAAAAAAAACAAAAAAAAAACACAATTAAATTTAAACACTAAAGTATAAACACAAAACACAGGTTCACACAGTATCTTTAGTTGCTAAATCAGACTTGAGACTGCCTGGAACAAACATTTTTCATGGTTTATATACCTGCCTGCTAACTGCAGGCAGGTGATAGTAATTACAGATTGGCACCAAGTGACTCATCCTGGCTCCCTCCTGTGGCATTCTGGGGAATGTAGACTTTTGAGACCCCTCCTAGACTTTTTATTCCTCTTCCTCCCCCCAGGCTGTCACAATATATATATATATATATATATATATATATATATATATATATATATATATATATATATATATATATATATATATACAGTACTGTGCAAAAGTTTTAGGCAGGTGTGAAAAAATGCTGTAAAGTAAGAATGCTTTCAAAAATAGACATGTTAATAGATTATATTTATCAATTAACTAAATGCAAAGTGAGTGAACAGAAGAAAAATCTAAATCAAATCCATATTTGGTGTGACCACCCTTTGCCTTCAAAACAGCATCAAGCATCAATTCTTCTAGGTACACTTGCACACAGTTTTTGAAGGAACTTCGGCAGGTAGGTTGGCCCAAACATCTTGGAGAACTAACCACAGTTCTTCTGTGGATTTAGGCAGCCTCAGTTGCTTCTCTCTCTTCATGTAATCCCAGACAGACTTCGATGATGTTGAGATCAGGGCTCTGTGGGGCAATACCATCACTTCCAGGACTCCTTGTTCTTCTTTACGCTGAAGATAGTTCTTAATGACTTTCTCTGTATGTTTGGGGTCGTTGTCATGCTGCAGAATAAATTTGAGGCCAATCAGATGCCTCCCTGATGGTATTGCATGATGGATAAGTATCTGCCTGTACTTCTCAGCATTGAGGAGACCATTAATTCTGACCAAATCCCCAACTCCATTTGCAGAAATGCAGCCCCAAACTTGCAAGGAACCTCCACCATGCTTCACTGTTGCCTGCAGACACTCATTCGTATGCGCTCTCCAGCCCTTCGGCGAACAAACTGCCTTCTGCTACAGCCAAATATTTCAAATTTTGACTCATCAGTCCAGAGCACCTGCTGCCATTTTTCTGCACCCCAGTTCCTGTGTTTTCGTGCATAGTTGAGTCGCTTGGCCTTGTTTCCACGTCGGAGGTATGGCTTTTTGGCGCAAGTCTTCCATGAAGGCCACTTCTGACCAGACTTCTCCGGACAGTAGATGGGTGTACCAGGGTCCCACTGTTTTCTGCCAGTTCTGAGCTGATGGCACTGCTGGACATCTTCCGATTGCGAAGGGAAGTAAGCATGATGTGTCTTTCATCTGCTGCAGTAAGTTTCCTTGGCCGACCACTGCGTCTACGGTCCTCAACGTTGCCCGTTTCTTTGTGCTTCTTCAAAAGAGCTTGGACAGCACATCTGGAAACCCCTGTCTGCCTTGAAATTTCTGCCTGGGAGAGACCTTGCTGATGCAGTATAACTACATTGTGTCTTGTTGCTGTGCTCAGTCTTGCCATGGTGTATGACTTTTGACAGTAAACTGTCTTCAGCAACCTCACCTTGTTAGCTGAGTTTGGCTGTTCCTCACCCAGTTTTATTCCTCCTACACAGCTGTTTCTGTTTCAGTTAATGATTGTGTTTCAACCTACATATTGAATTGATGATCATTAGCACCTGTTTGGTATAATTGTTTAATCATACACCTGACTATATGCCTACAAAATCCCTGACTTTGTGCAAGTGTACCTAGAAGAATTGATGCTGTTTTGAAGGCAAAGGGTTGTCACACCAAATATGGATTTGATTTAGATTTTTCTTCTGTTCACTCACTTTGCATTTAGTTAATTGATAAATATAATCTATTAACATGTCTATTTTTGAAAGCATTCTTACTTTACAGCATTTTTTCACACCTGCCTAAAACTTTTGCACAGTTACTGTATATATATATATATATATATATATATATATATATATATATATATATATATATATATACACACACACACACACATACACAGTCACCTCCAAAAGTATTGGCACCCTTTATAAAGATGAGCAAAAAAGACTGTATAAAATAAATAATACCAGTACCAGAGATGCCAAGTTCTAAAAGTGGAAAATAGTAGCGCTAGTAGCACCTGACCAGTAAAAAAATTACCTGGTGAGCGCAGTGAGGCTGTATTTTTTTTTTCATGATCAGGTGCTGCTAGCACCTTCAAATTAAAATGAAATGACCTAAGGAAGAATCAAATCTGGACTGAAATATTCAACCTCCAAACTTTATCAAAAATAACATCTCAAGAAAGATTTAACAATTTGTATTTATTTTGAATTATTTGCATTTCACTTGATATTTGTATTCTGAACTACAAGTACTTTGGATTTCAATTTAATTAATGACTGTTTGTCACAAAGACGACTGAGCGGTGACGTCACGGCAGAGCCAGGAAACACAGTACAGACAGAGACTTGGGGTTTTGGTGAAGCTGAGCGTGATCGCTCAGCGTTTAATAATCAAACAGAAAATAAAAGGTTTGTACACAAAACAGAAACAGGACACGGCACTTTCGCCAAAATAAATATATAAACAAAACGGACTAACAATTAAACAAACGGTGGACGGACAGACACACAAACACGGTGAGTAAACAAACAAACAAGTATCGTGCTGGTCCTACCAGCACGCGATAGCAATTGTTTGTAAATATTTCTCTCTCCTTCTCTCTCTCCGTTCTCCACTCTCGAACACCCAACCCGAGTGAGTGAAAACATGCTGTTTTATGCAGTTGTACCGAGACTCGATTGCTAGTCAATCATTCAATTGGAATCTCGGTACAACTGCACGTGAATTAATTAAGTGCACTCCGTGACCACACATTACATTTTAACTAGCACGTGAAGTGATTTGTGCCCTCCGTGCCTAAATATAAATCTACATTTTTAAATCACAAGTGAAACACAGACCCGTTTATATCCCGTGTACCGATGACTATACACCAACATTTACACACAACACGTAACACAAAATACACACGGGGGCACTTTGCCACATATACCCCCTTGTGCAAAGCACACATGGCCTCAATGGCCACCTCCCCCTCAGTCCCAAAGTCCCGGAAGAGGGGAAGCAAGTTGTTTCTGGGGGTGGCCATGGTGAAATGTCTGGCACCCCAATTCTTCGTGGCTGGCAGCTCCCTCTTCGGGGCTTCAGCCACACTATCTCCTGCCGCGAAAGTGCAGCTGGGGAGCTGGTCTCCTGACCTCCCCCTTCTTCATGGCCGGCAGTTCCCCTCCGTGGGGCTCCGACCACACAATCTCCGGCAGCGAAACTGCTGCGGGGAAGCTGGTCTCCTGACCTCCCCCCTTCTTCATGGCCGGCAGTTCCCCTCCGTGGGCGCCGGCCACCCACTTCCGGCAGCGAAACTGCTGCGAGGGAGCGGGTCTCCTGACCTCCCCCTCGCTTCGTGGCCGCTAGCTCCCCTCCGTGGGGCTCTGGCCACCGTGTTTCCTGCCACGGAAATGCGGCTGGGGAGCTGGTCTCCTGACCTCCCCCTTTCTTCATGGCCGACAGCTCCCCTTCATGGGGTTCTGGCCATAGTGTAGCGACCCCAGGCGAAGCAGGACCCTCGACTACCCCAGGCGAAGCAGGATCCCTGGCGACCCCAGGCGACGGCAGCGGACCCTCGGGAGGCGGCGGCAGCAGCAGCGGACCCTCGGGAGGCGGCGGCAGCAGCAGCGGACCCTCGGGAGGCGAACTCGGGAGGGGAGCCCCTGGCCATAGAGGCGGCAGCGGGAGCTCCACTTCTCCCTCGTACCCTGTACCCTGTGTGGAGCAAAAGGCAGCCCCAGGCGATGCGGAGCGACAGGCAGCCCCAGGCGATGCGGAGCGGCTGGCAACCCCAGGCGATGCGGAGCGGCTGGCAACCCCAGGCGATGCGGAGCGGCTGGCAACCCCAGGCGATGCGGAGCGGCTGGCAACCCCAGGCGATGCGGAGCGGCTGGCAACCCCAGGCGATGCGGAGCGGCTGGCAACCCCAGGCGATGCGGGCGGCTGGCAACCCAGGCGATGCAGGCAGGCATCCTAGGCGGCGAGGCAGGCATCCTTGGGCGGCGAGGCAGGCATCCTTGGGCGAGCGAGGCAGGCATCCTTGGGCGGCGAGGCAGGCATCCTTGGGCGGCGAGGCAGGCATCCTTGGGCGGCGAGGCAGGCATCCTTGGGCGGCGAGGCAGGCATCCTTGGGCGGCGGGGCAGGCATCCTTGGGCGGCGGGGCAGGCATCCTTGGGCGAAGCGGGGCAGGCATCCTTGGGCGAGCGGGGCAGGGAGTCAGGACTAGCTGGGGTGCAGGTGTTGGCCCTCTTCTCGGCCTCTGCGGCCGGGCGGTTCTTCCCGTGCTTCCCTCAGCAGCCTATGCAAGGGCTGCCGAGGACCGCCAGCATCTAGTCCGGGTCCTTCTGGTGAAGGGAGAGGCAGCTCCTGCTCCTCTCCTCGTGACGGTGGGGAAATGATACCAGCAGGCATCCCTCCTCTGCTGGTGGGGAAAGTGTTACCAGCAGGCATTCATCCTCTGCTGGTGGGGAAGTAATACCAGCAGGCATTCCTCCTCTGCTGGTGGGGAAGTGTTACCAGCAGGCATTCCTCCTCTGCTGGTGGGGAAGTGATACCAGCAGGCATTCATCCTCTGCTGGTGGGGAAGTGTTACCAGCAGGCATTCATCCTCTGCTGGTGGGGTTGGCGGAGGCAGAGGCAGCTCCTGCTGCTCTGCTCCTGCCGATGGAGGTGGCGGAGGCAGAGGCAGCTCCTGCTGCTCTGCTCCTGCCGATGGAGGTGGCGGAGGCAGAGGCAGCTCCTGCTGCTCTGCTCCTGCCGGTGGAGGTGGCGGAGGCAGAGGCAGCTCCTGCTGCTCTGCCGATGGAAGTGGCGGAGGCAGAGGCAGCTCCTGCTGCTCTGCTCCTGCCAATGGAGGTGGCGGAGGCGGGACCAGCAGGAATTCACCCTCTGCTGGTGGA
Source organism: Acipenser oxyrinchus oxyrinchus (assembly GCA_030684275.1). NCBI lineage: Eukaryota > Metazoa > Chordata > Actinopteri > Acipenseriformes > Acipenseridae > Acipenser > Acipenser oxyrinchus. Next base: position 9,928,519 of record CM060249.1, read on the forward strand.
GGTGGGAGCTGCAAGCAGTCCTCCCATGGCAATGGAGGTGGACCCAGCAGGAATTCACCCTCTGCTGGTGGAGACTGGGGCTGTGGGCGCTCTACCTTCCGTGTCTTGGGCCGTGGGCGCACCGACTCCTCCCTCTTGGGCTGTGGACGCACCGACTCCTCCCTCTTGGGCTGTGGACGCACCGACTCCTCCCTCTTGGGCTGTGGACGCACCGACTCCTCCCTCTTGGGCTGTGGACGCACCGACTCCTCCCATTCAGGCGTAGGGACGTTCGGGCTCCTCCCATTCAGGCGTAGGGACGTTCGGGCTCCTCCCACTCAGGCGTGGGACGTTCGGGCTCCTCCCACTCAGGCGTAGGACGTTCGGGCTCCTCCCGCTTGGGCTGTGGACACTCAGGCTCCTCCCACTTGGGCTGTGGACACTCAGCCTTCCTCTTCCCCTTTCCCCTTCTCTGCCTCCTCCTCACCTTCCTATCCTGGGCCAGTTCCTCCTCTCCCTCTTGGTAGGGGCAGCGCACCACCGGGTGCCCGAACTCCCCACAGGCAAGGCACCAGCCTTGGTCCTCTAGACCACCGAGGAGGACCTCCAGATCCTGGCAGCCATCTCTCCAGTTCCAGCCTTCCATTTTTTTTTTTTTTTTTTGTTGTTGTTGTTGTTGTTTTTTTTTTTTTAAACCCCAAATTGCGGTTCCTGCTCTGGCCTGAGTCCTGGAGGCGCTGTAGATCCCACTTCTGACACCACGTGTGACAAAGACGACTGAGCGGTGACGTCACGGCAGAGCCAGGAAACACAGTACAGACAGAGACTTGGGGTTTTTGGTGAAGCTGAGCGCGTGATCGCGCTCAGCGTTTAATAATCAAACAGAAAATAAAAGGTTTGTACACAAAACAGAAACAGGACACGGCACTTTCGCCAAAATAAATATATAAACAAAACGGACTAACAATTAAACAAACGGTGGACGGACAGACACACAAACACGGTGAGTAAACAAACAAACAAGTATCGTGCTGGTCCTACCAGCACGCGATAGCAATTGTTTGTAAATATTTCTCTCTCCTTCTCTCTCTCCGTTCTCCACTCTCGAACACCCAACCCGAGTGAGTGAAAACATGCTGTTTTTATGCAGTTGTACCGAGACTCGATTGCTAGTCAATCATTCAATTGGAATCTCGGTACAACTGCACGTGAATTAATTAAGTGCACTCCCGTGACCACACATTACATTTTAACTAGCACGTGAAGTGATTTGTGCCCTCCGTGCCTAAATATAAATCTACATTTTTAAATCACAAGTGAAACACAGACCCGTTTATATCCCGTGTACCGATGACTATACACCAACATTTACACACAACACGTAACACAAAATACACACGGGGGGGCACTTTGCCACACTGTTGTATGGGAAAGTATTTGAAATGCAATTGAGTATACCACATGCATTTCAAATATTCTTCCATACAACAGACATTCATTTTTTTTTAAATTTTTGGCATTGGTCTACACAAACATTAGTACAATTTGCATCATTACCAACTTTCAACATGTCCAACTTAAAAGTCTTTTATAAAATGAAAAAAGGTAAGGACCTCCCAATCTGTATGTTGGTATTTACTGTATTAATGTAGTTCTGGTATTAAATTCCATTTATTTTTTTTATTGGTAGCTTGTTTGCATTTTTTAAGCAGATCACAGCCAAACACCATCTTGTAGCACACACTGTCACATGCAAGGATGTGGAACTTCTGGACAAGCAGCGCCTCCAGGGTCCTATCAGATAAATTTGGCCGAAACTGTACCCTCTCACTATCTGCATTACTGTGAGGAATGGTTAGGATCACCAGCATGACCTTCACCTGCACACTGAAGCTGGATTTCTGTGTTGTACAATTTTTCAATTGTCCAATCATATTCCATGCTCCATTAGCCCTGTCTGCTAACAAAATGTACTCTGAAAAACTGAAAATTTGGTATCTTACAAACTGGGACTCGAGTTCATCCATTACATCTTCTTTGACCAGCCCAAATCTGACCACAAAATAACAGACACAGGCAAATGACACCTTCTCCCGCTGACTGATGTCTGCCATTTGGGCATTCCTAAGCATATCCTGAAGAGGAAATTTCTTCTGCATGTATGTGCATGCCTCTGAAAAGAATGCCTTTACAGAAGAGTAGAAGAGCGTCACATCTTCATATTGCAGTGATTTATCAACAATGCAGGCACGCAGCTATTGTCTGGTCTTTGTTCCAATCACCAGGTCAAATAATACATATTATTTAGTAATTTGGTTAAGGCTTACATTTCAAAAATACACAATGTACTAATACATTATATAAGCAACACAACAAATTCAGCCACACAGTTAGTCAACAACCATCAATAGTAAATTTTTGTTGAATCATTAATAATGAAAATAATGATTTAAAACATTGATTGATTGCTATGGTAGTATTATTAATTAATTAATAAAAAGGGTAGCCTACCTTGTATTTACATGCTTGATGATTCCTCTGTGTGAGGGAGGAGACCCTCACATTGTCTCAGTATGTATCTGGACATTTACTGCAAATGTTTTTTTTAACTGTTTTTGTATTGTGTTGCTGATCCTTGTGTCTAGTAACGAAAATAATAAAAACAAAATTCACTTACCTGTTGTATCGGGACTGGAGGCCTGTGGTTGGGAGCGTCCTGAAAAAACAAAAAACAAAAGAAAAGGTTAATCAAGAGTACTGTTTAGATAGTTGGTTTGGTGCACACTTCCAGAACAATGTATTGCAGTACTATTGTTAAGATAAACTTTAAAATGAACAACAGTTATTTTAATAGATGGTCCTCCATCTTGACAGGAAGTGGGGAACCAGCCATGTTGGTGAGGGAAGGTTTTATTGACTTCCCTGGGTGCTGACTTCCTGTAGCAGGCAGTACCTGTAGAAGATATTGAAAGGGGGGATAGCTGATTTTAATTAAGTTTCCCTCTGCTTGTTTTAAAGCATAGTTTTAATGCACGTGTTAGATTAATGTTTAGTTATATATATATATTCATTGATTTATGTTTCTTTTTGAATACTTTGATATTTATTATTGATAACTGTTTGCTGGTTTGTTTTTATATAACCACCTGCATAATGGTTTATTCTGGGGGAGGGGGAGGCCTGGAAGGGTATAAAGGCTGTTAGTTGGTTCAGTCAGGATCGTCCTTTTGTGTAGATTAGAGGGCAGTTTTGCAGCTCTATAGTTGGACTCAATTATTGAAGTTAGTACCTGTGATTAGGTGACTATAAATAGTTATTTTTGGTTTCCACTTTTTCTTTCTTCAAATTGTTTGATAGTTTGTTCAATTAGTTTTTTGTTTACCATTGTTCTTAAATAAAAATAATTGGTTTTACACCAAACTTCTCTGTGATCAGTGTGCTTCCCTGCAAATCAACACCAGCCGCTGGCTGCACTCTCCAACACTCTGGTTTCGATGTCACAGAGCTGCTGTAACTGTTTTAGTTGTTTATTTCTCTTGCTGCTTTTGTTGAAATAATAATACAAGTCAATCAACAGATATTCCACTGATAGTGGTAGTTTTGCAGCTGCATACTCGGCTGCAAGGTGTACCAAGTGGCAAGGATATCCCTGTACATATACATTTTCATTTTCCTTGCACACAAACGCTGCAACACCTTTGTGAACTCCAACCATAACAGAGGCATTATCACAACAGAAGCTCACACATCGTTGCCATGGGATGTTAAATTTCTCCAAATTTCTGTTGAGTAAATTAAATATGTTCTCTCCAGTACTCGATACTTCTTACATTGCTGGTATCGATAGTAATTGCGTGACGATTTTTCCAACAGACCCGTCATAATATCTCACTACAACTGGGTACAGTTGACTGGTTGTTGTGTCACTGATGTCGTCCGTGCTTAATGAAAAATAACCCAGCGATAATTCCAAGGCTAAAGACTTTGAGGTGTCATTTGAAAGGGTTTCGATTATGGCAGTGGTTTTTGTGTGGCCTGATCCGTACTTGCTGGCGATGTTTGAGTCCGTAAATGCAGCTTTGCAAAGTGGACCGATATGATCTGAAACAGCAATTGGAAGATTGTGCTCAACAATAAAGTTTGCAAAAAGTGTCTCTGCCTTTATCACTGCATTATCTTCGTCTGTACACCCCACAAATTCACGCATAGATTTATGATTTCCAATAGATTTTGCAAATTGTTGCTGTTTTTTTGTACCTACATGAACGATGCAATCTGTGTTCCACCGAGAAATCAGTCTGGCAATATTAACAGTAGATATGCAAGTCAGAGATTTTACTTGTTTTAATAAAAGGCTATTCTGTAGTGTATTCCTGTCTATTTCTGGCAGGGTAGTCGACTTATTTTAGAAGGACATTTTTTTTATCTGGCTGGTGAAACCTGAACAATTGTATAAGGAACATTTGCATGGCAGTTTCTTTAGGACCCCCTACACCGGTTGCTAAGCAAACCGGTTCATCGCTTTTAGTACGTTAGGTAAAATGCCAGTGAAATATATTATTAAGAATAATATGTATATATATAAATAGACAAGAAAACACACACATGGTAGCCTGCTGAAACAATGGTTTGTATGTATATTTATAGGCTACACGTACAGTATATATTTTTTATATATATAACGTTATATATATATATATATATATATATATATATATTTTTTTTTATATACTGTATATATTTTTTTCGTAGTATCAATCCCTTCATCGTAGCACCGTATTTTACCCACCAAAAAAGTAGCTGCTACGGCAAAATCGTAGCACTTGGCATCTCTGCAGTACTGAGCTATATTGTAATTTTCCAACATGTGGAATATATTTGACTTTATTAATGATTCAATGGAATCAACCAAAATTACACATTTCTCAAATTATAAATTTATTTCCAAAAAAATGAAGTGTCACAATTATTGGCACCCTTGTTTTCAGTACTTTGTGCACCCTCCCCTTGCAAGGATAACGGCACTGAGTGAGATTGGAGAACACATTGGGAGGGATCTTAGACCATTCCTCCATACAGACTTTCCAGATCCTTGATATCCTTTGGTCTACACTTATGGACTGCCCTCTTCAATTGAAACCACAGGTTTTCAATGGGGTTCAAGTCCAGAGACTGAGATGGACATTGCAAAATGTTGATTTTGTGGTCAATTAACCATTTCTTTGTTGATTTTGATGTGTGCTTGGAGTCATTGTCTTGCTGGAAGATCCACTTGCGGCCAAGTTTCAGCCTCCTGGCAGAGGCAACCAGGTTTTTGGCTAAATGTCCTGGTACTGGGTAGAGTTCATGATGCCGTTGACCTTAACAAGGGCCCCAGGACCAGTGGAAACAAAACAGCCCAATAACATCAAAGATCCACCACCATATTTTACAGTAGGTATGAGGTTCTTTTCTGCACCCGCATCCTTCTTTTGTCGCCAAAACCACCACTGGTGTGCGTGGCCAAAGAGCTCTATTTTCATTTCATCTGACCATAGCACCCGGTTCCAATCGAAGTGCCAATGCCGTTTAGCATACTCCAGGTGCTTATGTTTGTTGGTTGCTCTCAATAAAGGCTTTTTTCTGGCAACCCTTCCAAATAGCCTATTTGCATTGAGGTGGCATCTAATTGTAGATTTGGAGACTTGGTGACCCCAAGATGCAACCAAGTTCTGTAATTCTGAAACTGTGGCCCTTGGATTTCCCTTTGCCTCCCAAACCATCTGCCTCACTGTGCGTGGGGGCAAGCTACACTTGTGTCCTCTACCAGGCAAGTTTTCCACTGTTCCAGTGGTTTTGAACTTCTTAATTATTGCCCTAATAGTGGTAAGTGGTATATTTTGTTTTTTAGCTATTGTTTTGTACCCATTGCCTGATTTATGAAGGTCAACAACCATTTGTCTCTTTTCATTTGTGAATTCTTTGCCTTTCCCCATGGTGAAGGATGACAAATGGATTTCATATACGTGTTACCTCATTTTTATACCCCAGTGAAACCGGAAGCCATGGAAGGCCACAATACAGTTCCTTAAGACTGAGATGAACTTAAAGAAGTAGAATGTTAATGCAGATTTAATTTTGTTTGATTTTATTTATAAGAATCTTTAGGGGTGCCAATAATTCTGACACCTCTCTTTTTGAGAAATAATGTTATTACTTGTTAATAAAAAAGCTTTTTCTCTGAGCAATTGTATTAGAATAAAAGACTATGGTTTTCCCATATATTTGAGCATAAAATATAGCTCATTACCTGTGCTGTTTATTTTATACAGCCTTTTTTGCTCACACACACTAATATATATATATATATATATATATATATATATATATATATATATATATATATATATATATATATATATACACACACACACACTATATATATATAGTGTGTGTGTATACTACGTCACCTCCAAAATTATTCGCACCCTTGAGCAAAAAGGCTGTATAAAATAAACAGCACAGGTAATGAGCTATATTTTATGCTCAAATATATGGGAAAACCATAGCCTTTTATTCTAATACAATTGCTCAGAGAAAAAGTATATATATATATATATATATATATATATATATATATATATATATATATATATATATATATATATATATATACACACAGAAACAATGTACCATGTTTTACAAGTCCTGTCACAATGCTATCTTCTTTCTTTGTATTTATTTTTTTAATTGGCTATTTACATTTTAATGCAAATGCTATACAAAATAAGTCTTCCTTGTGTCCAGGTTTATAGACTGCCACTCAAGTCGTGGTGACAACAGTCCTCTAAAGACACTGATAAAAACATTTATCAAAATATTTGTCTACTTTTAAGATTTATTGAAATTGGGCTGTTCTGCATAGATTAATTCCCTGTGCTCTGTGAAGATGTGTGACGACAAGAGAAACATGTGGAAATGTCCTTAGGCAATGTTGTATAATCATTCCATTGCATTTTTTTTCTTCTGCAGAGTATTTAGGACTGGTTCAGTGTGTTTCTTCACACTCTGGGATCGATTCTCAAATTTACTCCAAGTAGTCGTTAGAAAAGAAACATGAATTACAATTCTAAAAGAAATAAGAACAGCTTCAGAATACTGGCAGGCCCTCTTCCAAAAAAAACAAAATGCACTCATAACAAATTGGGGTAAATAGCTTTGACAATCTAGCCCTATGTCCTTACAAAAAAAGCCACAAAAATAAACACAAAAACACCAGGATTAATCTTTTGGTAAATACCTTACACAATAAACAGAAACAACTAAACTTTAAACATTTACTTGTTTTTACTTATGTTGCTGTTTGGAAAAGGGCTATTTATTATTTCCATTGTTTCCAATATAGCAAAAGGACGATAGTAAGGTCTGCCTTTGTGTATAATTCACACCACTATCAAACATACACATTGCTATGTTGCTAAATGTGCTATGTGTACGTACAGGTGTATGTTTTTTTTTTTGTTTTGTATTTTCAAATGTTGAAAGTCCCCAGTGCCTCTGTGACAAGGAAATAAGCAGTCTAAGACTTGTGAAAACCCCCTTACTATGTGCAAATTATTTTTGAGAATAGCTACCTCAATTTTCTCCTTGACATAAAAGCTTAAATTAAGTGATCCATCAGCCTCACAATACATTCAGCGGAAAATATATCCTGAACATTGCAGTGAAGCATATGCAGTCCTGGATGAAAAGAGACAAAATATCTATAATGAACAATAATGTAAAACCTGGATTTATTTTAGTGTACCTATAAGAAACCAGATATTTAATAGAATTTCTTAAAACCCTAAACCAGTTCTTAGAGATCAGTATAAACTCACTTCTTCAGCAGCAGCCTCAGACAGCAATCCTTCCCTCTGAGCACAGGTCACGTGGAAGTAGGATCTGCACATGCCTGCGTCACAGCTTATGCATACACCGGTACGTGCAAAACGGGGGTCTTCACAAAAGCTGCACTCCTAAAATGAAAGAAAATGTTTTAACTAAGCTACTTCTATCAAATCAATTTTTTTCCTGGGAAATAAATATGATTTCATGACTTATTAATTTAACAATGATAGATTCTGTCTTGCATCAAAACATAAAATCTATAAAGCTACAGTATCATGTTACAATACAACTATATTCCTAAGTGTACATTTACTACATGTTTTTATATAATTCTGTGAACAACTTTTCTTGTTTTGCTTTTGTTGAAATGCGTACCTTGGCACCATATTTTGAATAGTTCATTTCAGTAAGAGTCACTGGACGCAGCTTATCAATGTCTCCAAAGGCTACTCCAGGGACATAAAGGGCACAGACAACATGGACTCACCTACACCAAAAAAGGAAAACACTGTTAAGCATGCTTGTTTTAGTAGAGCTGTAACAAAGCAGCACCATTTGCTTTAAAAAAAAATGAATCCTTTTATGTAAAACACAAGATCATTAACTTTCCTACTGACCTTACCCATTTTCATTGATAAAAGCCTGTATACTTTATCACAGTGACATAATGTACTACAGCAAAAGCATAATGCATTCATTCCCAAAAGTTGTTTCCACCAACTTATTTTAACTGCAGATTTTGTATTCAACAGTATGAGTAAAACAGGATTACCAAGGGCAGCATCACACAAATATAATTTCAGCAAATTAACACATTATCTTTAGTTCAATAGCCTAAAAGCCCACATACTGTATGTTTAACTAAATACAAATATACCAATAAAACAGCACAAGCAAATCAATCTTTGGAAAGTTGCCTTTTTTTTTGTAACAAAGGATAATAATTAGACCTATGTCTAGAACTTAAAATATTTCAGCAAGGAGACCTGACAAATAAATGTGACATTAATTTGATTGTATTCATGTTTATATATATATATATATATATATATATATATATATATATATATATATATAGGATGGTAACAATCTGAACCAGCACCAAGGCATTTAAGTCCAGAGGTGCTGTATTAACACTAGCAGAATACAGGAACCCCAGTTCCATGCAACAGCTGTGATGATGACCAAACCTGTGCAACTATTGTGTACAAATTTAGCTAACTAACAGTTGTATTCAAGAAATTTAGAAGAACAACAAAAAAAAATACACTTAAGGTTTATTGTGTTATTCATAAGCCATTAACAAAATACCCTGAAAATTAAATATAGAAAATTATAATGAAGGGCTGAAATGCAACAAAAAAGTCAATACTTAAACAAATGGATCACTTAAGTGGGCCGGTGCTACATAATGGAGGGCAACTCCTCACAAATCTGCAATTGGAGGAAGAAGCAAGCACAATAATTTAAGATGTTACCATAATGAAAAACAGTAAATGTAGCGTGAGTTTTGTAATAAAGCAGGGTCCACTGTTGCAGGGAATTTCTCATAGCAGAACTCTTAGAAATACTTGGGACTGAAATTAAGATTTCAAAATAAAGGCATTCTCTAGATTCCATTCTACTACTGAGGTGTGGGGTCCCGGACAGCACTGGTGCCTTGGTGTAGCAATTTGTGGTACACAGGAAGTAATTATAGTTCATTCAAAAAAAAAGACAAGAAAAGAGCAAAACAACATGGTGATATTTTATTGGCCATAGTTGCCTCCTGTTATCAGATAGCCAATGTATCTTTTAATAAAGAGGAGTGGAAGACTTTGTGTTGTGATGTCATTAGCAATGTAATTCGTTTGACTGTGGGGTGTACAGTACACCATTTTAAGTACTTGCTGGGCAGAGCTGTTAGAGCATTGTGAACCAAGACTTCGCAAATTGATAGCTGTTATGATTTCTGATCATACAAACTGTACATGCACTATAAAAAAATAAAATAAAATAAAAAAAATAAAAAAGAATAAGCACAACAGACCTCTCTGATTGTGGAAGATAAAAATAAAATATCTCCAGTGATATCTCACCACACTTGCTGATCACAACAACAGCATATGGTCAAGTTGTGCAGATACATCCTGTGATGACAAATTTTCAGATTTTTTTTTCGATGATTTGGAACTTAACAGATTTGGACATGACATACTACGTTTGCTACCACTTTTAAAAACAACCTCAGGTCAGGTAATAAATGACACACACATGGAAATCACTCAAAAAGAAACAGGCATTTTAGTACGTCATATTCCTCCTCTTTAAAAATGCTGTGTTTTTGATAGAGATGAGATGGTAACAATCTGATCGAGCACCAACGCATTGATGTCTACTACTGACAACATTTCAGGAAGCACACCCAAATCTGAGAAATAAAACAATTACTACAATAATAAATGTATTAGTTCAAATGACTTGTTTTCGAGTCAACCAGTGATTTAGAAAGTCAAGGTCAACTACCACACGGCAGAGTCTTCATCGAGAGGGCACTATTGCTATTAAAACAGATAACATTATTAAACAAATAACTTTTTTACTTGTCAGAGCAGCTTATAGTTTATCTGGACAGATATCTGAATTGAGAATTATTACTGAAATGTCTGTGTCTTGGTTTGTTGTTGTTGAAAGATGTTAAACTCCAGTCGAGCTGACAGGCTGTGATTGGCTAATTCGGAAGTTGTGGGTACAGGACTGGTTGCTTTCGTCGGTGCAAAGTATTGATTGGCTGGTTTTAGTAGATAATAAGTTTGCCCTTGTGCAGACTGATTTTAAGTTTGATTCACAGTTGATGTGGTGACATTCCATTGGCTTGCAAGGCAAAAAGTTTGTCTGGAGTCCATATTATTGTAAATGCATTAGCCTGAAGTAATAACAATTTATCCTAGCAAAGTAAAATCGTGTACTGTAGCTTTCCATTTAAATTGAATGGTACTTGGATTTAAAAAAAAAAAAATAATAATAATGTTCTCTTGGAGTGGAAAATCTGTGCTTCTTGAATTTATCTGCTTACACTCCAAAGCCTGCTATTTAGACTGATACGGTTTTAAATGCCGACTCTGGGAAAGGAAAAAACCCAAAGTCCAATATAAAGATACACATCTTCAACAAGCACTTGCTTCTCAATTTAATTTCCACTGTTTTTCATGCTCTAGTGAAGTATTAAATGCTAGTGCAGGCTGCAGAATTTTATCTGTGATAACACCGCAATTGACGACGTGCTTCATGCTGCCCTTCTCAGAACACTTTAGTATGGATTTCATCAGATTTAAGACTCTGTGCTCTGTACACTGTCCTCATTCTGTAGGCACATGATCCTTAGTGACCAGTATAAAATGTGTTTTTGTTAAAAAAACAACATTTACAGGATAAAGTGGCAGCTGAATAACAATTTGTTCTCAAAATCAACTCTATGCAGAGCGTATGCACTGATCTTGTCTGTCAGTGACACTATAATCAATTAACATGATAAGTGTCTTACTTTTGTACCAGTTTTCATCAAACATTTATCATTCACTCCTATTCCCCATTGACATTGCGGAATGAATTTGGTTATAATCTGATAATTGTTCGATTTTGAATTACAAAACTGTCCATGCACTCATTCATTATTTTCTTACCTAAAGCAGTTCTAAAGCATTACATCATCACTTTTTGTATCCACCTGCACAAAACATACTGTAGACAGTGGTCAGAAGTTATGTAAGGGTCTTTTGTTTAATAACATACTGCTTCCTAATGTATGAAGCCAGAGGGAGCTAGTTAAGCGCCATTTGATTGCCGTTTAGAAAACGTAAAACCAATATAACACACATTCATATTATCTTTAATGTAAGCCTTTTATTCTTGAGATTGGCCAACATGAAATTCAAAGCCGACAGGGATCTCAGGTCAGATGCTAAGAGTTAAATTGACATGAAGACTTTAAGTAAATGCAATTTATAAAAAGCATTCACAACAGCATTTTGAACTAATTTGTTTGTAAGTACATGTAGAAAGTAAAGTATTTATATAACATACCTAACTAATGAGATTCCTGGGCTTGAATCTTTGCTTCCAGGTCAGCAAGGAATGTTGTCATTTTGTGCATTGAAAGTTGCTGATGGCAAAGTTCCTGTTTCTTTTGCTTAAAATTGTTTATTTTTTTCACATTCTGAATGCTTTGTTGATAAATGGTGTTTCAGTTTTGCAGGTTTAAGAGTTTTGATTGATAAAACCTCCTGGCAAATAATGCACGGGCCTTGGGTACCATCCTCAGATCCAGTAAATGTAAATACGCACTGGTCCCCGGTCCCTGCAATCGTTACCTCGTGTAGCAAATTAATCTATCTATTTCTCACTGATTGCCAACTTCGCTCGATGTACATATAAAAAACACTGGAATACGAAGACGAGGTGGGTGGGAAGCAATTTGAAAAATTAAAAAATGATTGGAGAGTGTACAGGATGTTACCACTTCTGGTGGGCTGTGATGTGTAAATTGGTGGTACACAGTCGATAGTATTTATAGCATTTTAGTTAAATATGACGGCATCAAAAAAAGACTGTACACATTATTTCCAGAAGTAGTGTTTCCTTTTGGCATCATGTGAGATATTCAACCTGGCTGAATGAACACATATAATAACATGGAACTGAAATCGATCATTCACACTGCGGTACAGTTCACAAGTCAAGCTACAAATATAGCCTCTTTTTGTTTCGCATTAACTTCTGTTACTACATGCAGCTAACCTCTCCAAAAACGTACAGTACACCCTCGCAATAACGAACCTGTTGGGGTCCAAGCCTTTTGTTTGTTATATCGAGGGGTTCGTTATAACGAAAGGACAATCAAAATGAACGATAAACTGTTGGAGTATGTTAATGAGATGATTGTGAATCATGTATGCAGTGTTCTGCCTTTGCTTTATAAAACTCGAATCAAAACACAGTACAAAAAGCAAAAATCCCGAACTGAAGCTAAACTTTTATTCAAAATCAATCTGACATGAATTATTTCAAAGTGCACCAAATCTTAATCCATCATACAAGAATCCCAAACTGATCTTTTATTCCAGTTCATCAGATCCTCACGTTTGTTTGTTTTTTTCATTGTTTTCAATTTTGCTTTGCTACATGGTTGCTGAACAAGCCAAATAACAAAGATTTATTTTCGAAATAAAAAGATTTTTGACAACCTATATTCACTATATAGAACATAAGGTTACAAATGAGAGGAGGTCATTTGGCCCATCTTGCTCGTTTGGTTGTTAGTAGCTCATTGATCCCAGAATCTAATCAGGCAGCTTCTTGAAGGATCCCAGGGTGTCAGCTTCAACAACATTATTGGGGATTTGGTTCCAGACTCCCACAATTCTCTGTGTAAAAAAAATGTCTCCTATTTTCTCTTCTGAATGCCCCTTTATCTAATCTCCATTTGTGACCCCTGGTCCTTGTTTCTTTTTCCAGGCCGAAAAAGTCCCCTGGGTCAACATAGTCAATACCTTTTAGAATTTAGAATGCTTGAATCAGATCGCTGCGTAGTCTTTGTTCAAGACTGAATAAATTACATTATTTTAGCCTGTCTGCATATGACAATATGATATGCCTTTTAAACCAAGAATAATTCTGGTCGCAGCAATATCCTTTTTTGTAGCAAGGAGACCAGAACTGAACACAATCTTCCAGATATCTTACTAATGCATTGTAAAGTTTTAACATTACTTCTCTTGATTTAAATTCAACACTTTTCACAATATATCTGAGCATCTTGTTGGCCTTTTTTATAGCTTCCCCACATTGTCTAGATGAAGACATTTCCGAGTCAACATAAACTCCTAGGTCTTTTTCACAGATTTCTTCTTCAATTTCAGTATCTCCCATATGATATTTATAATGCACATTTTTGTTGCCTGCGTGCAGTACCTTACACTTTTCTATATTAAATGTCATTTGCCATGAGTCTGCCTAGTTCCGAATGCTGTCTAGATCATTTTGAATGACCTTTGCTGCTGCAACAGTGTTTGCTACTCCCCCTATTTTTGTGTTGTCTGCAAATGTAACACGTTTGCTTACTATACCATAATCTAAGTCATTAATGTAGATTAGGAATAGCAGAGGACCTAATACTGATCCCTGTGGTGCTCCACTGGTTACCTTGCTCCATTTTGAGGTTTCTCCTCTAATCAGTACTTTGTTTACCATTCCCTAATCCATGTGCATGCATTTCCTTGAATCCCTACTGCATTCAGTTTGAGAATTAATCTTTTATGCGGGACTTTGGCAAAAGCTTTCTGGAAATCTAAATAAACCATGCCATATGCTTTGCAATTATCCATTGTCGATTTTGCATCCTCAAAAAAATCAAGTTATATATCTGCTAAAACTAATTTTTAAAAGGAATCTCAGGGTGGAACTATTCTCTCTGTTTATTCGCTTCTCGCTCTGCTTCACAACAACAACAAACACTCCCCCCTGTCACTGGTCTTTAGGCCCAGTTAGTCCCGCCTCGTCCCACTCCACAGCCAATCACCAGCAGCTCCTGTGGTCTGTGCCTGTTGCCCATAGTCTGTTCGACCAATGTGAAACACAGCTCCACCTACTCCAAGCGTTCCTGCACTTCACTGACATCACATACGTTACAATATTACTTGTCCAAGAGCCAGGTTCGTTATAACGAAGGGTGTTATAGCAAGGGTGTACTGCATTGAAATAATGATATATTCCTATACCCCTGGCAACACATACATTGCTGAAAGGGCACATATATTGTTGAAAATGAAAATAACTGTGGTTTTAATGTATTATTATTATTTATTTATTATATTTAGTTATTCAAACCGAGTTAGGAATATTCAATGCAGTGCGCTACTTTTATGCCAAGTGAAAAGGCTGGGACAGCCAGAATCATCTTATTTTTTTTCCCCCTTAAGTTCAGTGAACGTAAGCAGTAGAATGAGCACAGATTAGAAAGCAGTGCATTTATGTGAAGGCTAAATGTAGATTTTTTTAATTTTTATTTTACTTTATTTTTTTATTTAAAATAATGCTGGCTAAAAAAAAAGAAGTCTGCAATTTTGACAAGACAAATGTGCCTTAATAATGTGTAAATTATTTAGCAAGTATTTGTTTTGCATTAGAAAGCGGTTTCAGTTAATGGCGGCTTTGAAGGCGATGCTTAGTAAAGCTTCAAAGGGAGCTGTAAAAGTGTATATCTTACACACCTGTAATAAAACAAAACAGATGAAGGGGAAAAATGAAGACTGCATACATCTTATAATTATATATCACATGGTTAAAGCTATTTGTTGTGTTGCTTAGTAATATTAGTAGCACAACATGTGATAGTGTAGAAATTGTTTTCTTCAAGAACTGCGTAACCGAATTGGGAACAACTGATATAGAAGAAAGATATTTGTTTGTTATAATTTCTTATTTATATTAAATTACTTTTACAATGTCACATTGATGGTAAAAAGTATGTGCTTCCCTTTTGAACCAAAATCATCTATCGTATTTCGTTTGCATCACTGCTGAGTGGCAATGCAGCGAGATATCTATTTAGTGTGGAGTAGTGGTTAGGGCTCTGGACTCTTGACCGGAGGGTCGTGGGTTCAATCCCAGGTGGGTGACACTGCTGCTGCACCCTTGAGCAAGGTACTTTACCTAGATTGCTCCAGTAAAAACCCAACTGTATAAATGGGTAATTGAATGTAAAAATAATGTGATATCTTGTAACAACTGTAAGTCACCCTGGATAACGGTGTCTGCTAAGAAATAAATAATAATAATAACATTTGTTCTTGTTACTGTTATGGGATTATGAGGACCCATTATGTGCTTACACTGGTTTGTAATTATTTTATATACAAAATACATTGGATTATAATATATACAGTAAAACCATCCAAGAGTGACCACACATGGGAGTTCGCAAAAGTGGTTGCTTGTAAGTGGTGGTCTCTCTTCAAAGGTTTGCTGTAAAATGGACATTTTTATGCTATACAGAATGGCCATTATTGTTACCGATGTTTTATGTTCAATTTTAAATTAATGTTACATACGGTATACATTACAGTACTTTACTGTATTTAAAATATCTTGGTGGATCAAGAATACAGTAATATTTATGTTAATCAAAAAAAAAGGAAATTCAGTACTAATGCAAGTGCTTATTTTCTAGATTGTGAAGCCAAAAGAATGTACAATTACCTGTGTTATCAAAAAGACCTGGTTTCAGTCTACAGTAGCCTGTATTTTTTTGAAAAAGTCACTTATTCTTGTCTGCCTCTGCAATGATAGGAGCATGTTTACCACTTCTACTGCGTCGTTGAACAGGAAGTTGGAAGTTGGTCGTTGCCCTTTTGAATGGCAAATGCTTTCATGTCTTTAAATCATATTCTAGGCTTCAGGCACAGAAAAGATTTTTCCCCGGGAGTTCAGAGGCACCACTGCTATCCTCATCATCATCATCAACATCAGTTTTATATGGCTTTACAATTTCTAGGAGTTTTGTAGCAGGCTGTGATCAGTCTGGGACCTTGTGGCAATGTGGCCACGCCCTTGTGCGTAGTTTGTGTTATATGTTGCATGTTGCGTGTGTAAATGTTGGTGTATAGTCATTGGTACACGGGATATAAACGGGTGTGTGTTTCACGTGTATTTAAGATGTAATTGTATTTAGGCACGGGATTGCACATCACTGCACGTGCATTTAAAGTATTTAATATGTGAGCACGAGGTTGCACGTAATTAATTCACGTGCTGGGATTCAAGTGAATAATTAATTAGTAATTGAATCCCAGCACAACAGTATATATAGATGCACGATTCACTCACTCGGGGTTGGGTGTTCGGTGAGTGGAGAACGGGAGAGAGAGAAGAGAAAAGTACATTTATAGTGTTTTTACTCACCGTGTTTGTTCGTCCCTGTTTGTTAGTGTGTGTTCGTTTTGTTTACCTGTTTATTTTGGCGAAAGTGCCGTGTGATGTTTTGTGTTCTTTTATTTTGTTTATTAAATGCTGAGCACAACCAAGTGCTCAGCTTCACCAACCTCACTGTCTGTTGTGTGTTACTTCCTGTTTCTGGTCTGGCGTCACCCACTGTCCGGCCGTCTTTGTGACACGTGGTGTCAGAAGTGGGACTACCAGCGCCTCCTAGACGCAGACCAGAGCAGGAACCGCAATTTGTTGTTTAAAAAAAACGGGAAAAAAAAAAAAAAATGACAATGGCAGAAGACGCCATCAAACTGCGGGACTGGGTCCTGGAAAATGCTGGGCTGGAGGCCCAGTCTATGCCCATAGCCATCCGGATCCTGTGGCTGATGGACAGGGAGAGATGGGAGGCGTATGAGGGGAACACACCCCAAACTCCCTGGAGGAAGGTGTGGAGTTGGTCCTCAGCTACCTGGAGGCAGCTATAAGTGAAACAGCAGCCCAGGTAGCAGGATCTCCAGCAGGAGGATTCATGGCCAGCTGCACCTTCCTAGAGATTGGGGAGGAGCCTGAGCGTCCACAGCCCAAGCGGGAGGAGCCTGGCGTCCACAGCCTGAGTGGGAGGAGCCCGAGCGTCCTACGCCTGAGTGGGAGGAGCCCGAGCGTCCCTACGCCTGAGTGGGAGGAGCCCGAACGTCCTACGCCTGAGTGGGAGGAGCCCGAGCGTCCTACGCCTGAGTGGGAGGAGCCCGAGCGTCCCACGCCTGAGTGGGAGGAGCCCGAGCGTCCCACGCCTGAGTGGGAGGAGCCCGAACGTCCCACGCCTGAGTGGGAGGAGCCCGAGCGTCCACAGCCCGAGGGGGGAGTCGGTGCGTCCACAGCCCAAAAGGGAGGAGTCGGTGCGTCCACAGCCCAAAGGGAGGAGTCGGTGCGTCCACAGCCCAAAAGGGAGGAGTCGGTGCGTCCACAGCCCAAAGAGAGGGAAGTCGGGGCTTCCACAGCCCTAGGACCCAAGCTGCCAGCAGAGGGAGAATGCCTGCTGGTTCCACCTCCACCAGCAGAGGAAGAATGCCTGCTGTCCCGTGTCCACCAGCAGAGGAAGAATGCCTGCTGTCCCGTGTCCCCAGCAGAGGGTGAATGCCTGCTGGGTTCCCATCCACCAGCAGAGTGTGAGCGTCTGCTGGTATCACTTCCCCACCGTCACCACCCGGAGAGAGGAACAGGAGCTGCCTCTGCCTCCACCACAGTCCCCTGCAAGAGCGGGAGAGCCGCACCAGTCCCCTGCAAGAGCGGGAGAGCCGCACCAGTCCCCTGCAAGAGAGGCGGAGCCGCACCAGTCCCCTGCAACAGTAGGAGACCACACGCTGCTCGCACCTCCATCGCCAGGAGACTACACGCTGCTCGCACCTCCATCGCCAGGAGACTACACGCTGCTCCCACCTCCACCGCTTCCTCCACCAGGAGCAGAGCAGCAGGAGCTGCCTCTGCCTCCGCCACCACCAGGAGCAGAGCAGCAGGAGCTGCCTCTGCCTCCACCACCACCAGGAGCAGAGCAGCAGGAGCTGCCTCTGCCTCCACCACCTCAACCGCTTCCACCAGGAGCAGAGCAGCAGGAGCTGCCTCTGCCTCCTCCACCAGCAGAGGGTGAGTACCTGCTGGTTCCGCCTCCACCGTTGTGGGAGGACTGCTTGCCCCTCCCACCTCCACCAGCAGAGGGTGAGTACCTGCTGGTTCCGCCTCCACCGTTGTGGGAGGACTGCTTGCCCCTCCCACCTCCACCAGCAGAGGGTGAATACCTGCTGGTTCCGCCTTCATTGTCGTGGGAGGACTGCTTGCCCCTCCCACCTCCACCAGCAGAGGGTGAATACCTGCTGGTTCCGCCTTCCCAACATGGAAGGACTACTTGCTGCTTCCACCTCCACCACAGGAGTACGGGGCCGGAGCCCCAGAAAGGGGAGCTACCGGCTACAAAGACAGGGGAGAGGTCAGGAGACCACTTTCCCCAGCAGCAGTTTCGCTGCAGGAGTTCTTGTGGCGGAGCCCCACAGGAGGGAGCTACCGGCTACTGAAGAAAGGGGAGAGGTCAGGAGACCAGCATCCCCGCAGCAATTTCGCTGCAGGAATGGACCAGCATGCTGTCAGCCGTGCCACTACCGGCAGGGGTGCTGACAGCATTGCCAGCCATGGGCCCACTGAAGCCTCCCTTCCCAGCCCGAGACTTTGTCCTGGACTGCTGGGTCTTTAAGGGGAGGTGGCCGTTGAGGCCATGTGTGCTGCGCACAAGGGGGTATATGTGGCAATGTGGCCACGCCCTTGTGCGTGGTTTGTGTTATATGTTGCATGTTGCGTGTGTAAATGTTGGTGTATAGTCATTGGTACACGGGATATAAGCGGGTGTGTGTTTCACGTGTATTTAAGATGTAATTGTATTTAGGCACGGGATTGCACATCACTGCGATGCATTTAAAGTATTTAATATGTGAGCACGAGGTTGCACGTAATTAATTCACGTGCTGGGATTCAAGTGAATAATTAATTAGTAATTGAATCCCAGCACAACAGTATATATAGATGCACGATTCACTCACTCGGGGTTGGGTGTTCGGTGAGTGGAGAACGGGAGAGAGAGAAAGAAAAGTACATTTATAGTGTTTTTTACTCACCGTGTTTGTTCGTCCCTGTTTGTTAGTGTGTGTTCGTTTTGTTTACCTGTTTATTTTGGCGAAAGTGCCGTGTGATGTTTTTGTGTTCTTTTATTTTGTTTATTAAATGCTGAGCACAACCAAGTGCTCAGCTTCACCAACCTCACTGTCTGTTGTGTGTTACTTCCTGTTTCTGGTCTGACGTCACCCACTGTCCGGCCGTCTTTGTGACAGACCTCTTCAGTCATTGCAAGATTCTCATCAATCTGGTATGTCTTTTCAATCGACACACCAAAAAGACTTTGCGACATGTTAACTACCACAAGAGGGAGATCATGTTCATCTTCTGAACGAACGTCTTCAGTTGGTGAATCCGCAGT
This sequence comes from Acipenser oxyrinchus oxyrinchus, assembly GCA_030684275.1. Classification (NCBI taxonomy): domain Eukaryota; kingdom Metazoa; phylum Chordata; class Actinopteri; order Acipenseriformes; family Acipenseridae; genus Acipenser; species Acipenser oxyrinchus. The sequence continues at coordinate 9,948,347 of CM060249.1, forward strand.
TGACTCGGCAATGGTGAATCCGCTTTTAGCAAATAATTTTTTGATGGTGCTTGGCTCAATCTCACTCCATGCTCGATGAATGCAATATATTGCATCCAAGAGAGAGACCCTTTTCATAAGCATTGGACCCAATTAAGTTACGTCAGATTCAATTTGATGAAGAATAAATTGAATTTGCCTTTTCCAAAATTTCAGTTTTAGGGTTTGAATAATCCCAGCATCCATAGGCTGTAACACAGAGGTGGTGCTTGGAGAAAAGAAGCAGAGTTTAATGTTTGTAAGTTTAACATGGGCATGGCATTGGCCGTTATCCAGAAACAAAATCATTTTATGTCCCAAGATTTGCGGTCAAATCTTTGTAACCAGTTTTCAAAAAGTTCTGAGTTTATCCATGCTCTTTTGTTGAATGCATATTCCACAAGCAGCTCCTTGATATTTAACTTGCCAAAGCACCATGGGCATTGGGATGTACCGATCAGTATAGGCTGTTCTTTACCTGTTATTATTCATGTTAGTGCATAAAGCAAGGGTGATTCTTTACTTTGAGCGTTTCCTATTTGAACATTGCTCGCCTTTGACATGGAGAGTTTTGCTGGTGCCGCAGTCTTTAAAAAACAGTCCAGTTTCACCCATATTGTAGATTTCAGATGTTTGATAATCCCGTACGAGATCAAGAAACTTTTCCAAAATGAAACCACATCTTGGTTAATGTTTCTGCTCTCACCGCATGCTGTATAAAATCCAAACTGTTCAGCAACTTGACGGCAATTGGTACCAGCTTCTATCTGTGATATTGCTTTAACACGTTGCTCCAGGGTAAGAAACATTTGGGTTTGATTTTTTTTGAAAACTGTAACTTACAGTAGTGTACACCTTTCGTTTTAACACATTCACGTCTTTCTTTCAAGTTCAAGTTCTGGTTCATGTTGAGTATGAAGCCGTGTGACAGGGTAGCGTTGCGGGCCCAGATGGTATTCGGCAGGCAAAGAGACTCAGAGACAAGGAAACTGCAGATAACGCGCTTCTGCGCTTTTTAATAAACAAAAGGAAAATCAAAAAGTCAAACAAAACACTGCTCACAGAGCAAAAATAAAACAGTTAAACAAAAACAAAACTGTTCAGGCTGGGCAGAGCCTTCACTGAAACTTGAACTCTTAACAACACACCACCAAACTGTTCACTCACCAACTCCACCACCAAACAAAGGATTTTCTCTTTTATAGCATGTGGCTGGAGCCTAATTATCAATGATTCAATTAGCTCCAGCCACATTCTCACATGTATTTTGGCAGGGATAGGAAATTAACCCCATCCCTGCCAACCACCACCAAATCACCCCACAACAACATTATTTACAGGCAGGGCCCTGCCCTGCTACAAGCCGTATAATACAAAAATGGTAAAGAGCAAAAGAAAAAATATTTTACTGTTAGTAAGAAAATGTGGTCGCTGGTCGCTCCACAGTTAAATTATAAGGGAAAAATGTTTGTGGCCTCTCAAGTAGTCGCTCATGACAAGTGGTCTCTCTTCAAAGGTGGTCAGTAAGGCAGGTTTTACTGTATATTATATTTTTTGAGCTCTATGACACCTTCATTATGATTGTTAGAGTATAGAGTTACAGTTAATATTCATTCTTGTAACTGATGCAACACAATTTTCAAACCTGAGGTAGATATGTTGGTGGGTGGGTAGTGTGATGGGGTGTACCTGCACTACCACAACTTAGGGGTTTTAGGGCCATGATGAGTGGTTCCTGCATGGGAGGTCAGGAGTCAAAATGGACACCAGTTTCCAAACAAATGGACAGGTGCAGCTGGTCAAGCTGCAATCAGGGCTGTATATAAACTATATATAAGGGTGTTTGGGAAGGAGGTGAGAGGAGTGTGGGGTACAGACTACCAGGAAAATGATGTGTGGTGTGGATTTGAGGGAAAGAAACTTAATGCAAAAGAAAATTAGTATTTATAAAAGACATATGGTTTGGTTTTACAGAGTAAAATGAATTAGCCTTCCCTGCTTTAGGTTTAGGGTCTGTATAAAGAGACATACTGTGTTAGTAAGTGCTCCAAGGGAGCTAGGATTTTGTTTGTTTGTTTGTTTTGATCTGTAAATAATAAAAGTGTCCACACCGCGCTAAAATATAAACACTGACTGAGAGTTTCTTGGTGTACCCACACAAAAGCGATGATAGAGCCTCTGGCCATCCTGAAAAATGGGGCTTCATCACAGTAGACATATACTGCATGTGGGTAGAAACAAATGGACACATAGTGATTACTTAAGTGTAGAGGCATAAAATATACAGCAAATTAAAAAATATCTTTACCCAGTGCTCCAGATAAGTGGCGTATTAGGTGTTTTACGCATTGAAAAAATATGAATTACGTATGATATGTAAATGTAATACGTAAAGAATACCCATAGCAATTTTGCTGCACAGTTTGAATTTGCATGTAGTCAAGCTTCTTGGACTTCATTGGTTCCCAGCGTCTCGGTGGTCAATTGTCATTATACAAGTAATGGTTAGAGAATGGATCACAGAAATGCCAGGACTGCTAAATGTTGCCTGCCTGGGAATTGCCAGAAGCATGTGACCAATAAGTCTGGATTTTCATTCAAACAAAATGCGTGTTTGAGACCGGTGAATAAGTGACTGGATTCATGATCTTTAGGATTTCCTGGCACCGTCTTTGTCCCCCTTAAGCTAACCTACCAATTTATCTATCTGTCAACTGAATTTTTGGAAGGTAAATCTGTATAAATACAATATTCTGTGTTTGGAGAGAGTCGGTATGCTTTATATTGCTATAGCAAGGCAATCAATAAGGAATACAATATTATTGCTTTATTTGTATTAGTGCAGTATTGGTACAGTTTTGAAAATATTTTTGGACATTTTTGCTTTTACATTTTTAGAGAGTGTGTCTGTCGAGTTGGAAGTGAGAGCACAAGAGACTGAGAAATTAAGGTTTATAGAAAACAACTATAAAAACTGTAACAGCCTAGTAATAGACGGAGGACACTCCGTGAGCATGATAGCTTACTGCATTGAGAGGAGAAACTGCCCGGACTATTATAATACTATTATTCTTACTATTATTCTTTTTATTCTTATAAATTACTGAATGACCCAAAACCTTATCTGGAGCATTGTCCTTAACATATCCCTTAAACTTAACATAACAGTCTCTACCTATCTCATCTATATTCCACTCCCAGCTGCTACACAATGTGCCAAATCCAGGGTTTAAGATGCGGTCCCTGCCTTAAGGACATGTGCTACAACAAACATGCTATGTTCATGTTTGGATATCCGTTCAAAATTCAGACAAGTAATAGCTGATATATTTTTTTCTAATCTGGCTTTCTGTACATTTAACATGTTTTGAATAGATGTCAATAGAAAGAAAACAATGAGTTGTTATGATTGTGTTATGAACGGCTTCAGAGTTGCTAAGTCATCAAGAATGCCCTTTCCAAGTTTCACAACTAGTCAGGAAAACACATTTTAAAAAGAATATCACCGATAATGAATACAATTAAATCAAATAAATCACTGAATCACCTTCCAGCATCGGCCTCCTTGAAAATCCCATCCTGCTTAGGACACAGCTCACAGCTGGGTGTTACTCCATTTTTACATGCATTGCAGAACCAGGGTTCCCTTTCAAGTCGAAAATAACCATCAAGGTATGAGATATTGCCGTCAGGCAGTAGCGATTGGCTGAGCTTTATAGCAAAGCTGCCGATAGGCCTCTGCGCGAGCTGCCACGTAAGCCCGCCCCCCTGGGAGCTTACTACACGCAGCGCGCAGAGACTCACTTCCTCTTTTGTCTTCAGCATTGGTAGCGGTAGGTAATAGAGCTGGTAACTGATTGTACTCGCTAAGCTTAGGCTTGAGAAGCTGGTTATTGCCCCTTCTCTGAGTTTATTTCAGTTATACTCTTCGGAGTGATTATTATTATTTGTTTAAGGATTATATAAATTGTTTTTACATATATATATATATTTCCTTCACGCTTTGCTTCGGCATCGCGTTGTCTCGTGGTCTCCGTCTTTCCTGTGTTAATAATTATTTTTTAATTATTAGTGTTGTGTTTTGGGGTTTTTTGTAAATAAAATTGTATTTATTGTGTGTATATATATATATATATTTTGTGAAGGGCCTTGCGTTGCGTTGGCCTCGGCCGCGCGCTTATCTGCAGCCCCGGTCTTGCCTTGGCTAGACCGCGTGTGTGGAGCCTACACTGCAGTCTCCCACATACTACCTCTGCGGTGTGTTCCACCAACCGCGTGGTAGCTGTACTGTGCCCACATATTATTGTGCCCCAGTCACATATCACTAGCATATACTGCTGTTGCAGCGTCCCAAAAAAAAAAATTCCCATTCACTACACAGAGGAAGACGACCACAAAGCGCAATTCCCCAGCACCAACAGGTAAGTAGTGCACAGCATCCAAGACACTGTACCAGCACTTAGCGTCTCCGCTCTGCGGGTCAGCTGGCAGCTTAGGCGTCTGTCCTAGCGTTCTCGCTCGGTACTCACGCTCCGGCGTGCTGCGCTTCGGCGCTTGGTGTCGGCGCTTTGCCGCTTGGTGCAGCGCTTCGGCGCTTGTGCAGCGCTTCAGCGCTAGTGCTGCGCGTCTGCGCAGGGACTCAGTGCTCGACGCCGGTGCTCGACGCTCGACACGCTTCCCTCGACGCACGCACCGTCGATGCACGCGGCCAGCGTCGGCTTCGGTGCTTGACGCGTCGACGCCGGCGCGACGCACCGGTGCTCAGCGCTCGGCGTCGGTGCTTGACGCTTCGGTGCTCGGCGCCGCGCGCCGGTGCTTTCGGCGCTCGGTGCTCGGCGACGCGCCGGTGCTTTCGGCGCTCGGCGCTTGCGCGCTTAGGCGCTTGACGCTCGATGCTTGATGCATCGGCGCTCGACGCACGCACTTCAGGTGCTCGATGCGTCGGCGCTTGACGCACGCACTTCGGTGCTCGACGCATGTACCGTCGGTGCTCGACGCACGAACATCGGTGATCGAGCACTATGTCGAGCTTTCACTGAGGTTTTACCGGTTGAACGTACTGGATTCCTCTGCTCCACTATTTGGAGCATCTGTGCTACACTCTACGATGCCTCAGGATGCGGACATATAGAGTGGTTGACAGCATGGTGTTGACTATTCCACCTTAGGACAGGTGTCATTGCGAGCATAGACGCTGCGGCGCAGCTCCGCATATGCGTAGATGTATTACCTACACAGTTGCGTTATGATGTAAGTCTGTCCTACTGCCGAGAATCCTCCCTCGCGACGGCTTGGGTACACTGTTCCCATACCTTGATGGTTATTTTCGACTTGAAAGGGAACGATAGGTTGCGGATGCAACCCCGGTTCCCTGAAAGAGAAAATAACCATCAAGCCGCGAGGTCGATCCAGAAGCCTTCACGGCCTGAAGAGCAAAAGAGGAAGAGAGTCTTTGCGCGCTGCGTGTAGTAAGCTCCCAGGGGGGCGGGCTTACGTGGCAGCTCGCGCAGAGGCCTATCGGCAGCTTTGCTATAAAGCTCAGCCAATCGCTACTGCCTGACGGCAATATCTCATACCTTGATGGTTATTTTCTCTTTCAGGGAATCGTTCAGTGGAGTTTTCTGAAGCTGAACCCATGATGGAATCACTCTCCATCAACACCATAGCAACCTATAAGAAGTTTAAATATTAGTAAGTGCATACATTATTGCTGTTACAATCTACCCTAAAGACTGCTTGTAAAACCAGGATTAAAAAAATCAATAAATTTAAAAAAAAACATGCCTTGGCAGACCATGTTAAAAAACTGTGGTGTACGGTGTAAAAAACATCCTGATGGGTGAATAGCATACATTTTGTTAAAAAAAAAACAAAAAAACAGCATATGACTGAAATACTAGAAAGGAACTCAATATTACCACAAGTCAATCCTATGAAATACTTCAAACTTTAAAAATAAATGGTGATTAAATCTAAACAAATGCAGCTAGTAGAACTTATTTGTAAATTAAATAGTTTCGGCCGGTGAGCTGTACAATAGTTCTTACCTGCTTCCTAATTTATTTACAGTATCATAAATCAGTATAGGCTAAATAGTATATTGGAATAATGTATGGTACGGTAGATGGCTCTTGTTGACCTGCAAAGCCTAATATATGCTAGACTACATGGCATTTGCTAAAATGAACTAAGCTAAAATGAGTACAACATGACTTTATAATCCCAAAATAAGTAAGATCATCCTTTTCAGCTGTGTAACATTTGGTAGTCAAAAACAGAAAAAGCTGACATTATCAGGTATAGTCTAACTTTATCACTATTTGATTGTGCTAGTGTACACTAGAACACAATGACAAATGATAAGACTAGTAAGGCCTTTATAAAATAAAGATAAGGGTTTGTGTTTCAAAAATATGAACCTCATGCAAGTTTTATCAGTGCAATATTACTTTGACACTGTGCAGCCAATCTGGTTCTTAATTTTACATGTACAATTAAATGACTGTCCAACTCTTCATTGCTATAAAAATATAATTATGTACTCATGTACAGCTCTTTATGATTGATGATGTAAATATGTATGGAGGTTTTATTTTCATTTTGCTATTCATTTCCTTAGCAATCCCATGCTTATTTTTTAAAGGTCAAATGTTAAAGTGGATTACTGGGTCATGTGGCACCACATATTAATGAACTGCTAATAAAAAATGGCCTTCCCCCTGCCTCAATCTTATGATCCATTGGTTTATATGCATCACAAATTGTACTGATTGAAATGCAGAGCTGTCTTGATGTGGGGTGAGGCAATGTTCTCAGTGCACTGTCTACAGTAAAGCATGCCTGTTACAAGCAGCTCTGGAACTGGGAACATGTGACCGTTGAGAGGTTATTTTAAGAACAGAAAAAATAAACATCACTGCAGACAGGGTCATTAAAATATAACTGATCTGAAGTACTACAATCTCTACTGCTTAGTTTTATGATGGTTTTGCCCTATAAGCTTGCATTCTAATTCACAACAAGGAGCTATCCCCATGGTCAGGGGAAAGACTGAATATTCATCTGAAAAGTAGGGTAGTGGGGAAATTCCTCTTACGATTAGAGTCACTGGGAAAGTGATGTCATTGTCCTTGCAGAAAAATTGTTCAATGAAAACTAAACTTTTTTTTGTTGGTGTAATGCTGTTGCACTCTTCGGTAATATAATTTGTTTTTGTCCTTATTTTTTCAGGTAGATAAATCACCTCCTATGAGTCAAGTGAAAAACAGTCCTGAAGGTTCTCTTGGGTTATGGTTTTAAAGAATTACTCCCCCTGATCTCTTCTTTTTTAGCAGAGGGCAGTCCCTATGGCTTAAACACAAACAGACCCATGATGAAATGCATATGTCTTTGTAAGATGGAAACATACATAGTTAAATACAAAGCAGTCTATCTGAGACAAGACCTGAACTCAAGACCATAAAGACATGGATGACTACTTTTTTAGAAATAACATACAATTGAGCTACATCTTTTAAACTGACATGGCTTTTTTGAAAAATGGCTGAAGAACTTGTAAATTGAAGCTAAAAACTATAATCCTTTACAGACCTCATCACCAGAAGTTTGGATTTACATTCCTATGTTTTAAGGAAGCAGTCTATATTTTCATTCAATTGCAAAACTACCCTTGCAGTCAAGTCTGAGTACCAACTGAGCCGATTAAATCTTAAATATTAAAAAACAAATAACAAATACTGTGGGTTGAAATAAAGGTCGCAAGTCACTGCATTAATCCATCAATTTGGGTATATTTAAATGATCCATCTCCAGTATCTATCATAAATTACAATAAATGAAGAACCCAAGATGCCCAGAAAATAGCACTAATATTTTTAAGAAGACTAAAGGGCACATCTACAGTATCTGCTACGCGGCAATAAATGGATATTAAATGGTTAGCTGTAGTCAGTGCAGAACACAGCAAAATGTCACAGAGTAAAGAAGAAAAATGATCAACAAGATTTATAACTTTGTATCTCATTTAATTTACGGTAAATGGACCCAAGGGCACTCGCTTGCAAGTGCAGTACCAAGGGCTTGTGTCACACACTATGATATGTACCAGACATTTTTCTTCAGACACACTGCAATCAATATGTCGGCAGTGCTAACATCACAGTTGGGGGTGCGCTGGTATTACAAGCAAGTTACAAGATCTTGGCACAAATGCATTCACCCATTGTGAGAGATTAGCCCATGAAAAAGGGTTTAAAAAACAGTAGGATTTCTACATATCTGCAAAAGCCAACTCTTTGTGAAGTAATTGCACAGTGATACATTTAATGAGCAGTTGCCTTGCATGGTACAAGTTATATTGTTCTAAACCATTTGTTAACTTACTTCTCCAAGAAAGGAAAAGTGACACATTTTCATGCCCTAAAGCATCCATGATAAATTGCTTATGTTTGTATTTGTATGTTTGTATAAAACGTTGTTTTGGGATGCTTTTTGAGATGTGTGTAATTTAAAAGGGTGTAATTCATTCATTTGCATACTGAACATTACTGATACAGTGCATATATCCATAAAACATATAATAGCACATTAAATGTGTGCAATAAAATCACAGAACAAGTGCCTATATTATTTGTATAGCTTATAGTTTCATTCGTTCCAGTTTTCGCTTCAACAGTTCGCCCAATGAGTCAGTATCTTGAATACAATACCTATCTAAGAGTATATTAAATATCCTCTTAACAGTTGTCCAGCCATAGAAAGTTGCATCAAATTAAAAAGGACCTGAATGAACAACAACAAATAATATAACAGGAAGAGTGAGCCATTACCCTAAATGCAAAGTATGTAGATCATAATGGTACAAATTCCAACCTGTTCTTAATTATATTTAGGGCTTCTGTTTTTCGGGTGTTATTAATTGTATTTTTCTGTGCTTATTTTTTAGCTATTTTCAAGTTTTATGTAAATCGTTTTTTTTTCAGGGCTTTTGTTTTTGATATACTGTATGAAATTTGTGTTTTTGGTTACTTTCCAAAATGCTTGAGCTTTTTTTTTGTCAAAATATGTATAGTAGTAACTCGACAGTACTTGCACGCTTAAGTTGTACCTTCTTTCCTTTGCTGTCTTCCACAACGAAATCCCTATGGGTATGGGCACATTCTTCTGGGGTTTTTTGTGTGTAAGCTTTTTTGTACGTTTCGTCACAACTCTGTTTTAAATTCTCCGTATCTTAATTGAATTACAGCTTTAAATCCCGCTAACAAGCCTCCATCCTGATTGTAATCTTGTTTTAAATCTCGCAAGCGGAATCTCCAACAGCAATGTAGGAATGTGCTGTCACTCAGTAGTTGAGGTGGTTTTAAACTATTCAGAACAAATCAATGATAGATGCAAGTCAGGAAGGCAGGACATTGCCCAGCAGCACTGGGAAATGTATTTATTATTATTTTTGTAGTAGGTTTTATTTTTTAATGGAAAAAGAGTAAAGTCAACATGAATTGATTAACCATTTCCACAGTTTTTCCGGTGTTTTCCAGTGTTTATTGGCTATCCACCGATTTCATTTTATTTGTATCGAGGGTGTTTTATCGGTTAAAACCGAAAATCAGAAGCCCTAATTATACTGCTGTTTTGTTTAAAGATGTATGGTGCAAGTATGCACCATTAAAACCATTATTTACTGACCTAAATATCAGATAACTGTCCCCTGCATGTAGATGGCATCATAATCATGTAATAATCCCACAGTATCTGAAAGATAAATGTATAAAATGCCAAATGCAATGTGAAACATCTATAGGAGGCTAGGAGTGTTATATAAAAGTTTGATGTAGATTGAGCAAACTCAAGGCAGTTATCATGGTCTCTGTGTACAATGTGACAGACAGACAGATGAACAGACACACATAATGAGTGCTTAAGGGTCCCTATTTTTTGAACGAGGACCCTGTAAATGTCTACTTTAGAAATACAATGTTAAAACTGAAATTTAAACCAGGCAGTTGATGAGTACAAGAATGAGTGCACGGCTGATAATGATGTCTTATAAACTGTATTGCACTCAAACTCAAATAATTCCTCTGGTTAATATACCTTGCAAATTATTTTGTAGCTGTGAAGAAAGAAACAATCTCAGAAGAACAAAAAGTTGAGGGAAATGAGCCAGCATGTTGCAGCTCATTTGTATACATTTGCAGATAGTAAGTAATGATAAATGGCTAAACATTAAGTTGTATCAAACTAAACTGACAAATAACATTTCCAAACCTCATATTTTCAAGTTACAAAAAGGTTTCCATAAAAAGATTACTGCCTCAGGGGAAATAGGCCTATTTGCTGACCAAGCACTATCATGCTAAAAAACATTCTTATTTCTCTTCACTCTGGTAACAACTAAACCATCACAGAAAAAAAAAAAAAATTATTGTACATTTATTTTCTTCTGATGCTACAAAAATGACATTTGCATCAGCTCTGCAAGAACCTTTTTTTTAACCAGGCTAACAGCCTTCCACACCAACACCATTCCACTTCAACCAGTACATCTAACAAATATTATAAAACAGATTGATCACCTGCATGACTATACCACTGTTCTATCCCTGCTGAGGAAAACAACCTGCTGTAGCTCAGCAAGCGATGTTTAGTGGCAGCTTGAATCTGACAACTCATAACTCACATGACAAAGTCGCAGCATTAAATACAGCCCCAAGCCTCTTCTGTGGCTGTATGAAATTGCACAGCACTGCAAAATGAATTGCAAGACAGTTACATATCATTTCTATGTAGTATATAGATATGTATAGGCAATACGGGTACACAAGGCAGACCACCTCAAAATTAGCAAAGCCTCTGCTGCAGCTGGAATGCATACCAGTAATGTTTCACAGTTAAAATAAAGCATGTAGTAATGTTGCTCATTAGGGATGTCACAGTATTACATTTTGAAAGTATAATAATTGTCAAAAAATATACCATGGTTATAAAGCTATTAAAACAAGTATAAATTAATTAACATTTTTTGAAGTAGCTACTTAAAGAAATAAAACATAGCTGTAAGGCTTCTGTTTTTTGTTTTTTTTAGCTGAAGCATATTTTCCAGTTCACTTTAAAACTACAAAATACAATAAACCTCCAATACAAAAGGACGTATTTTAATAAGCTTCCATGACAGTGCAAAGTTTGCATCATTTTTCTAAAAGGAAAAAATAAACCTTTCAATGTTAATTTATGCTTAGTAACAGTACATGCACCCGCATTTATTCTTAGCAGCTTTACTTGTGTAAAAGTTCAGTATAAGCTACTACTAGATTGAATGTTTAACATGTCTTTACACTTGGTGAATATTTTGTTTAAAAAAAGAATGCTTATCAAGTAAGGAAAGTTCAGAATTGTAAAATTCATACCGGCATAACAAAAATAAATAAATAAATCAATCACTAATTTTGACAAAAATAAAATAATGACAAAAGGGATATTTTTCATGTCTGCTTCATTTGCAAACAGTAAGAAATAGGAGGATGTGTTTGAGTGATTGTACAGTACTGTAGAGAAGCCAATGAAGATATTGGAATTGTAGTGCAGCAGTAGCATTCATCTAAAAATACTGCTTTCAGCGTCTTATAAAAATGAAGCTGATGTGCGGTTAGGACAGTTTTAAGACACCACTATGCTGAACCTGGACTCAGTAAGAGTATGCTAACTAATTTACAGACCTGAGTTTTGCTGTACAATGATTGGTGATAGTCTTGTCAGTAGGTGCAGAGGTTAGATGCATTCCCACCTCAAGCTGTAATATAGTCTTGAAGTAAAATGAACAAGAGAGATTTAATGCTATGCCGGGGTACCATGTAGTGTCTAATTTGTACAGACTTCACTGTATACTGACATAGAAACAATTCCTTCCTAAATTTTAGTATTGGCACAAATCTAAGTAGGGCCAAATCAAGCGCCAAAGTAGCAAGCACCAATTATGGGCCAGTGGGGACAAAACACGTAAACTAAATTGCATACCACGGTAAACTGTGAAATTGGTATGGAAAAATGGTAATTTTTTGGAATACCATGAAATCAGTACACTGTGACATCCCTAGTGTGAGTAGGGATAACCCGACAGGTACCAACTAAGATGTGCCAATAGTAAGACTTGGACAATCCAAAGTTGCCATTAAAAAACATCAGAATTTAATCAAAAGCTACCTTACAATAAGGCCCTGTTGTGCGTCACAAGGCACAACAAAATATAAATCATGACAGATTGAGACCTACAAAACATACAGGACCTTGCAAGAAAAACACTCCTGCGCATCAATAACAAACTACTATACATTAGCATGTTCACAGACAAAATCATTCATCAAATTCTGATGCAAGGACTCTCAGAATGTGTCAAGCAACCTGCAGCTTTTATGAGGATGAGGAAGTTGCTCAATGAGTTGAACACCAAACTTCTGGACCACTCACAGAGTAACTGTATGCCCAGCCTAGTCAGTTACTGAACAGGTAAAGAATAGGTCATGAACTTTATGTGCAGACCCCTTTGAGTCAGTTCCTAGCTATTGTTATGTAAAATGCTAAAGTATACTCTGCACTGTGATGCAAGTTTGACTTGTGCATTGTTTCTTTTTTTGCCGCATCAATATTTTGTTTGGTTTTCTTGATGCTGGCAGCAGGACCACCACTAGTTACAGTAACAGATGTTTGTCCTGTTGGGGGTAAGTGGCACCGCACACATTACCTTTACCAGCCAGGCTGAATAGGAGTCTCAGTCCTGTAAGTCATTTGAAGGGGAAACGTTTTCAGGACTTTGCAAATATGTATTGTCTATATTTCCTATCTGGAATCTATTCTGGCTTAAATATATCTTCTTGATGGCATCTTTTTTTATTTTTTTATTTTTTTTATTTAGTCGTTGCCAATTACTTTTTATTATTTTTCTCCCAATTTGGAATGGCCAATTATTTTTAGGCTCAGCTCACCGCTACCACCCCTGCGCTGACTTGGGAGGGTGAAGACGAACACACGCTGTCCTCTGAAGCGTGTGCCGTCAGCCGACTGCTTTTTTTCACACTGTGGACTGACTCACCATGCAGCCAACCAAGAGCTACAGCGTCGGAGGACAACGCAGCTCTCGGGCAGCTTACAGGCAAGCCCGCAGGCGCCCGGCCAGACTATAGGGGTCGCTGGTGCGCGGTGAGCCGAGGACACCCTGGCCGACCTAAACCCTTGATTTAAAAAAGAGAAGTTGTTCAGTTTGTTCAAATAAACTGAAAGCCTTACAGTAGCCTCTTCATGTGTCAATACTATAATTTAGAAAGGAATTGCATGGTACCTCTTATCATACCAAAACAAACGATAATAAGCACAATGTTTCTATGTCAAAATGTAATTACATGATTACAATGTCAAAGCGATACTGTAAAACAAACAATCTCCTACACTGAAAACCAACTGCTGTTTTTAAATAAAGTTATGATGATTAAATATATTTCAAATGGTACTAATATGCAGAAAATAAAAGGGAAATACTTCCGTTAGCTTTTCATTTTTCTTGAGACAGTCATATACTAAAGCCTGAGTACGGTAGCTGCCTGGCTTTAGCATTCTGTATGTAGCTCCAAGGGCTGACATTGCAAAGCTGTTTTTGCACATCAAAGCCCCTCGCTGTTTCAAGGTTACACCGATTTAGTAAAGCACGACTACATATAATTTCTTATATTATATGCAGTTGGCAGTTCACAGATGACCATTCATCTCAGTTTTCCCTTTTCTGTTAATCTCAGCCACACACCATTTTAAAAAGATAAATGAAGGTTTGATTTAAAATGCAACATTTGACAAGATGTTTCTGGGCACAGTAGAGCAGATAGACATAAAACAATTCTAATGTCCCAACTTAGCAAGATTATTTAGAAACATATACAAAAATACAGTCAAACCCATGTACGACGTATCTGGGATATAACGTACACACAGATAAAAAGAACCAGTATCATGGAACCGAATAAAATCGTATTAAATCCTGTTTAAATTATCCTTTTAGTACGTACTCTGATAGTGTATACTTCCTGTTATTATGCACGCACCGTGATGCCACGCAGTGGTCTATGTTGCGCATATTGCATACTCGTAGGCCTGCTTCTTGCTGTTTGAACTTGACCTTGCTCTCTATTACTGTAATTTATGCAGTATTATCATGGCCATGACACGTTCTTCTTTCTTTTTTTGCCCCTCGTAAATTGTTGTTTATTTTCATTGAACACGGGAGCAGAATGGAGGAGCTACGAGAAAGTGCCTAAGTAATCAAAAAGGCATAAATTCAAGCATGGGGAAAAAATGCCCATGCCATAGTAAATAAATTAGATGGGCATTTGCACAAAGGGAAAATCTGGGGCGGATAAGATGTTCTTTAATTTAATTAAAAGTCGAAATAAAGACATTTTCACTTACTAATATGCAATATGATCTAAGCAAATTTAAAAAGTGTTTTGGACACATTTTATGTTTTGTGTACTATAGTACATTAGCATATCTGACTACCAGTGGAATATGACAAGGAAAAATTCTCCTGTATTTTAATTCGGGATTGTCTTTTTATTCTCGTCTCATGTAACCAAGGGGATTATAGCAACGTACTACTGCAAAGCACTAGGCCCGCAGGAGTGTTCAATTCCGGTCCTGGAGGGCCGGTGTCCCTCCTGGCTTTTGTACCAACTTTGACCTAAATTACTTAATTGGATAAATTATTACCAATTATTGGTCTAATTAAGTAATTTAGAGCACAATTGGAACAAAAGCCAGGAGGGACACCGGCCCTCCAGGACTGGAATTGAACACCCCTGCTTAGGGGATACCGGAGGACACTGTGCAACCAAACTTGAACATGGTCACGTCCAGATTACAGTTAAACCAGTTAATCTAACCCAGTTATGCCGACAACTGACTTCGAGTCGACCTCCTGAGTAGGTGTCAAACTCGGTTGTTGAACTCAGTTATGAACCATGTTTAGTGTGGATGCAAATCGATTTAACCACTGTTAAACAGGTTTTGAACCGTTCTAAAACGCTAATGTGGCCAGGGCCTAAAATAGCGTACAGCCAGGCAAGGATTACTGCTGTTCTGATTACCTGAACTGACAGTTTGTATGGTAATGATTATTGACTTATTATTTGTATTATTATTATTATCAGTTTTATTATTTATATAATGTATTATTACTGTACTGTTTTTTTTAATTAATTTATTTTACTAATTAGTGTACAGTATTATTCAGTACATTAATTACATGTTTTTTCTTATTTTTTATGATTCACATAGCTGACCATTTTTATCCAAGGCAACATGGAATTACTGTAATAATTAAAATACAGAATGTTGCATACTGTATATTAATGTACAGTACTAGTTATGTTACATTGTTTTAAATTGTTTCTTCTGTAATAAACCTTTATACTACATACAATGTATATGTACATCAATCAATTAATACTGTACTAGGTTTTGATTTTTGTGCTGATTTGGCAGGTATGTGCATGTATCTGGTTATTACATACCTCGGTTATAACATACTGTTTTTACTGTCCCAAGGCAGTACGTTGTATCAGTTTCACTGTAATGAGATGTACTAAAGCTGTGGGCAATTGCGACACTTACAATTGCATTAATTTGTTAAGAACTTTTGAAAGCATGTTTTAAACAGTCGTTATTGTTGCTGGCATTTCCCAGTCTGCTTTTTTCTTGTGTGTTGCCAGCTGTGCTCAATGTATTCTAGAGACAAACACCCAAGTACCTAATTTTCACTAAAGTCAGGCCAGGGTGTACTTACAAGCCTTGAAAACAAATTTCTATGGCATTTCTGGCTAGACTGTACACATGTGCCACTGATCCCTCCATCTCATTCTGAGCATCTGTTTAGGACCATGATCTATTGTTTGTTAATTGTCTAGGCTACTAAGTAGACCAAGTTAAAAATAATAATTAAAATAAAATAAAAAACCCTAAAATCATTTAGTTTCAATTTAAAATAATCTTTTATTCGCATTGTACACCAATGTGTACAATGCAGCAGCATGATTTGTTTTGTGTTACCCAGTAGGCTAAAGTACAAAAAAAGTGTGCTAGGTATTCATTTGATTTTACTACTGTACTGTATACTGTATAGGCCTAATGTACAGATTTATATTTTTACATAATGTAATGTGTAGCCTACCCAAAACACAGCGCAGTGATTTATATTTAAAATACATTGAGAACTGTAAATGTCTGTGTGCGATTTTATTGTATTAAACCCGACACCTCCTTATGTCGGATTACTGTATGATTATGAAAAGCTTTATGGGGGTGAAGGTTGGTGCTCCACTATAGAATCTGATGGGATTAAACTGCCTTTCATTTTTTATATATATATATATATATATATATATATATATATATATATATATATATATATATATAACAGTATTAAAATAGGTAAAACGAAGATGGAACAGAATACATTGTACAGCTGATGTTTACATTTAACAAAAACAATGTTATTTTGATTTTTGCACCCTTGCATGTATAGACGTTATCCTTCGGTCACCCTCTGCGACTGGCCCATTTTTGTACCTCTACCCCTTAGTTCCCATTTTAAACTTCTCAAGCGGAATTCACTTCTCCTGCATATCAAATATGGCAAAAAACAGTAGGCATTAACACAACTAAATCATAACAAGGATCCAAAAACTACTAATTAACCTCCTGCAGTCCATAACTGCCAAAATGTAGTTAGGCTACAGATCCAAAGGGCACCTAACCATTTTAGAAAACAGTACAGTATGTGTACAGTACACTGGCATGCAGACCCCTTGAAAACAAGAGTCCAGGGCTCTGGAATCTTGACCGGAGGGTCGTGGGTTCAATCCCAGGTGGGGGACACTGCTGCTGCACCCTTGAGCAAGGTACTTTACCTAGTTTGCTCCAGTAAAAAACCCAACTGTATAAATGGGGAATTGTATGTAAAAATAATGTGATATCTTATAACAATTGTAAGTTGCCCTGGATAAGGGCGTCTGCTAAGAAATAAATAATAATAATAATAGAAAGCACTTTGTTTATTTATTTTACACAATGAGTGGTGTGTTTGAAATGGGTGAATGTGTTATGCTGTTGCTGTTGAATCAACCTTTCAGAATCAATGTGACAAAGTTCCAAGGTCAATCAGTGACTAGGAACTGTACAAGCATTAAAGGGCCAAATGCCTTTCTAGGGTTTGAAACTTTTCTTATACCATGTATATTTTTTATGTTCACCCACTAATTCATAATGCAACAGAGCAAAACAAAAATATCTTTGCTTATTGTCGATGTCAAGATTCTCTTTTCAATACCATTTGCAAATTAAATGTGAGTGGCCTCATTAATTCCCACAATAGCCAGGCAATCAGAAACAATAGGGAGGCATAAATCAAATAACTTGTTGTCAATAACAAATGAACATGAAAAAACCTGAATCAGCCTTTAACTTCCTTAGCATCAGTTGCAGATATGCTCAACAGATTTTATCAATAATACATAAAAATAAAAGCTACCAAGACAATTGTGAAACAGTTCAAAGCATTTTTACAATTCATTTCAGTAACTTTGGCTATGAAATAAAAAAATAAACTGTTAATAGGAATGTTTAGGGCATAGTTCTCAATACACTCCCCAAGGTTAAAGACTAGAGAATTCATCCTGACAGGAGGGGGCAGGACAAATAAAAAAATATATATTTACAATTGTGCACAGTAGGCTGCTGAACAAAAATCTATTTACAGTGGCGCATGCTGCTGCCACTTCTGCTGTTCAACTAAAAAACCTGGATGCAGGCAAATTATTTGGCAGACATATACATCTGTACTGGTACAGTCGGTTGGAGACCCTACCTGATTATGTGTGTATAATCAATTTAGACTGTACTTTAAATACGAAAAATACAAAAGATTGGACAGGATTTTGCAGAGAGAAAGGGCCTTCCAAATCAATGAATACATCAATGAAAGATGTTCACTTCCTTGAAAGAATTTCAGGTACCTCAGTGAGGAACAGTCAAGTTCTATATCAGCACATCAAATCAGTTCTGTTCTCCCTGCCAATGGTGTTCCTACCCCCCACACTGAAAATGAAAGGGGGTAATACAATACAGAAACAGAAAGAAATATACATATTTCCAGCATAATCTTCAACTTGTGAAGCCAGTTAGTAATCCTTTAGGAACAGTTACCTGAAGCATCACCAACTTCAAAATCACTGTCGTCCAAACTATCAGAATCTACAGCTTCCAGCAGAGACGCTGCCAAGGGCTTCACTTGTCTTCTCTTTGAACTACGTTCCACTGTGAACAATAAGAAGTTAAAATCCATTAAGGTGAGATAATGTTGAGGGAAAATGAGTTCAACATTTGAGAAATCCATGAAATAAAGATCAGTTACAAAGTAAAATTTGGCATTTATTTTCAAAATGTTTTCTCCAATCTTTAACTCCTCTAATTAGAACCAAACAACTGCATAATATAATTCAAGATTAATCAAGCTGTTTGATTCGTAGTTTTGTAACATTTTCTTTCCTCCTTTCAAATGCTTTGAAAATACAGTTCATCCTTTATTTGTGTTTTGTGTTAATAAAGCTGACATTTTCAATTAACTGAAACTATTTTTCCATAAAGTTGCATTACATTGTAACAATAAACATAACAATAAATTATTTGGAAACAGCAGAATTTATAAGCTTGGCAATGTGTAATAGTTACAAAGCATTAGTTTGTATGTATATTTTTTCAGTTTTTATTAATAAAATAAAATTTACATGCTGGACTGTTGTTAAAAAAGCCAATGTTCAACAATATAGAACTGTTTCATAACATACTTAAATTAAAAAACTGAATTAAAAAATAACTCGCTTCATGAATAGGGCTCAATACAACAAAATTTTCCTAAAGATCAAAACGAAAAACACCACCATGCCATTTTTACAAGTACAAACCTGACTGTTGCTACATCCTGTCTTTACTGTACTGTTTCACATTTAAACAGTCATGAACACAATAGCTTTTAGATTTATTTTCACAATATATGTTGGTTTACCATAGTCACTTTTGTACTGTACTATCATTTGTGAAATGAAAATAAAGCTTGTAACTATACAAAACTACGGTAAGTGTTTCTGCTTCAGACTAAACGGTTTACATAAAATTACATTTGGCAGTCGAAGATTAGTTACAATAGGGAGTCGAAGATTACTGCTAATCAGGGTCTTTGAAATCACAGCAAGTCAAAGATAATCTACACTGCAAGTACAGTATAACACTTAAAACTGGCATCGGGCAAGGGGGTCGTTTTGCAAGAGACTCTACTAAGCATACATAAGAACATAACAAAGTTTACAAACGAGAGGAGGCCATTCAGCCCATCTTGCTCGTTTGGTTGTTCGTAGGTTATTGATCCCAGAATCTCATCAAGCAGCTTCTTGAAGGATCCCAGGGTGTCAGCTTCAACTGCATTTGTCAGCTTCAATGTGTTGAAGCTGACAAATGAAGCTAACATTTGTCAGCTTCAACAACATTATACAAGTTCTAACTTTACATACCTTGTGAAGTTAGAACTTGTATAAATGGCTGAAGGAGGGTGCATGAAATACATGCAGTAGATTAAACACATTCTGTTTTGTCACTACTGTACTGCAAGGAATATTGTGAACGCACTAATAAAATCCATATACATTTTAGATTGTGGGTATAAGTTAGTTCAGCTTGCTAAAAAAAAAAAAAAAAAAACTTTTACAGATGAGTTCCCAAGAATTTGATCTCAAACAATCTGGTTTCAGTTCTGTGAAAGCTGACCAACTTTCTGAACCAAAGTAGCACAATTAGTCAAGTAGTCCAATATAACCTTCGATAGCTCAGCCAGTTGAGTACCATTGATGTGTGCATTAAGTTGCCTATATCACAGCAATAAAAACAGTTATTAAAAAAAAAAACTTTCTTCAAATACATTTTCTTCAAAAATGTGACTCAACCACCGAATTGGTTATTACTAAAATAATTAGAAACAGGAATTATTGTGTAATGAGCTCAAAATACAAAACCTGACAACCTTTTTTTTCTTTTCTTTTTTGGAAATATTATTAGTAAAAAGTATTTTTTCATCCAATACAGTCCCCACAGCTGGGCAGTACATGTTTGAATCGGTTAGTACAAATATGTAGGCAAGTAAATTCGAATAAAATAAAGAATACAAGTTGGATACAATATTTTATATACAAATAATGTTGCTTATAATTTAACATACTACTTACATGAAGCTATCTGTCGGATAGAGCATAACTTAGCTATTTTCTATTTTAGTTCGGTGTGATCTTGGTTTCTATTATTACAGACGAAGTAACAATGCTAAACAAGCGACCATAAAATAAACAAAACGCAGCCCGTTTCAACGCCAATAAGGTACACCTTCTGGCACCTTTGATTTTGTATGAAAAAGAACGAATGCCGTACTAGTAGTTATCATATTCAGTGAGTAACATCAACAAAACAGGCCTCTTACAAATACAGTACAGGTACACGCATTTCTCCCCGTTCTTTAAACAAATGTATTAGATTCGCTTTACTGGCTTAATATAAATATTGAAATGCAACAATAAAAAATAGAAAATAAAAACTCACTTATAATTTCACGTTTTTAACTTAATATACTATATACTTAATATATTTGCTGTAACACAAATAACTCCTCTCTGAACCAGCAATAAACATAACAATAAATTATTTGGAAACAGCAGAATTTATAAGCTTGGTAATGTGTAATAGTTACAAAGCATTAGTTTGTATGTATATTTTTTCAGTTTTTATTAATAAAATAAAATTTACATGCTGGGCTGTTGTTAAAAAAGCCAATGTTCAACAATATAGAACTGTTTCATAACATTCTTAAATTAAATAACTGAATTAAAAAATAACTAGCTTCATGAATATTTAACTTAATATAATATATACTTAATATATTTGCTGTAACACAAATAACTCCTCTCTGAACCAGCAATGTGCTCTACGTTTTGAACACAAACTGGTGACGTACTTTGTGGGCGGGACTTCTAAAACCATGGCAACAAAGGACTGAAGGTACTGAGATCTCACTACTTACAAAGCACATAAGAATGGACTCAATAAAGACTTTAGTTTTTTAAATGCAGAATGTCGAGATCAATTTCAGGATTACTTTGCATAGGGGATAATAATAAAATAAAAATAAAATATTGTACAGATAATCTCATATAAAAGCGATATTAATTGCACACCCTGACTAGTATCTGATTTCTTAAATTGCCTGTACTATTAGATATCTGATTTCTTATATCAATGATTTTTGTATTAACGTGGTTCATAAAGTCATCACTGCTTGCTGGCAACAGTGCACCCAAGGAGGACTCCTTCTGCTGGTTTGTTAATTTAGCTATTGTTTTAAAAAGACACCAAGGATTACCTTTATTTGTTTCTATAAGATTTGAGTAATAGGTTGATCTAGCTGAAGACAGAGCAGCCTTATATTTCAAGATATTATCTTTCCAGGAGAGTAAGAAGACCTGCAATTTAGTGTCTTTCCATCTACATTCTAGTTGCCGGCGTGTACATTTAAGTGTATGTGTAGTTTCATTAAAACATGGGGAGAATCTTTTAAGAGTCACTTTCTTATTTTTGATAGGTGCTACAGTATCAAAGATATTGCTTAGGATGGTGTTATACTTATCTACTAACATATCAACTGATCCTGACTGAATGGGAACTTGACTAGGTTAGACTTCCAAAAATATATTAGTGAATTATAAGGACGACATTTAATATAGCGCATTGTGTGCTTGGTAGAACTAGATAGTGATATTTCAAAAAGGCGGAATGGTCTAAAAACATGAGGTCTGTAATTAATAGATTTTGAATATTTAAGCACGAGTGATGACTAAGTCTAAAGTATGGCCATGAGTATGGGTGTGGCCAGTACCGTGTAGAATAAACCCAAATGAGTCTAGTGATGACCTAAAAGTTATAGCGAAGGGATCTTGATCCACATCAACATGAATAGTCACCTAACATTATAATCATATCATGCTTGACAATCATTGTAGATAAAAATGCACCAATTTCAGTAAGAAAAAGAGAATTAGGTCTAGGGGGGTCAGTAAATAACTATAATGTAGATTGGTCGTGGATTTTTCACAGAAACAGAAATTATTTCCAATAACGAAAAACCACCTGTGCTTTCAAGATTAAGGTCAAACTCCTCACCAGAAATGGTAGCAATCCCATCACCCGACCTATAGGACGTGCCTTCTGATAGAAAGAGCAACCCGTGTGACAAGCCTCTACTAGTGGTACAGTCTCGTCCTGTTTCAGCCAAGTCTCAACTAAAGTTAAAATATCTAGTTTTGATTCCAAAATAAAATAGTTGATTAGGAGAGACTTATTTCCCAGAGATCTTGTATTCAGTAAGGCCACACAAAGGGAGGTCAGTACTGAACTACTAGAATTATCAAGTTATGAAATGGTACATGATCAGGAATTAACAATAATGTTATTTTAACTTATTGTGACGGCACGTACAGATGGAAAGCTGGACCAGCGAGAAGCCGACCTGCAGTTTGCCAAGCGCAGCCCTGGGGGGGTGAAGCTGAGAGCAGCGCGCCTACACTGCCCTGGCTCCCGAAGGTTGTTGCCTTGGTACAGGCAATAACAACCAGTGTTCGCCAGCGCCTCAGCTCCCAGGGTCGGGTCTGATGGAACTGCCAGCCTGGCACCTGCGGGCGCAATGCCCGACAGCGGTCTCCCCACCGCGGGTTCAAGATCCCCGACAGACGCTGGGAAACAACTCTGGGCTCGCGTAGATGGGGAACCATGGGCCCACTTCCAGAACCATCGTGGGACTAACATCATCCAACAGCACAGCTGGGGAGTGGGGTGCAGCTCCTCCCAGAAGGAGCTGACATTTTGCCCACCTCCTACATTGGTCTATCAACCCCAGCTGTAGTCGTGGGGAGAACAATGCATTGAAGGGGTCCCCTGCACCGCGCTGGTGGACACCAGGTCTAGCAAACCACCGGGAGCCAGCAGCACCACCTTGAACCTACTACCGTGCAGTGACTGAGGGCGTCTTGGGCTTGGACTTTCTCTGGCACACCGGTAGCCAGCTAGATCTGCAGAAGGACATCCTCCAATTCCAGAGAATTGTTGATATTAAAAATTATATTTTTTATTTCAACAGAACATTACTGATATCAGTAATAGAATACTGATTTTAGAAACTGAGGATTAAATGTTAGAGCTTGCCATATTTTGGGAGGGTAATGAAGACCGTTGTTCTGTATGACTCATTTTCTCGATGTAATAGCAGTCTTATCCACGTCATTCATGTATTTTATTATTTGAAACTGGATCCAGTGCCAAACAGGAATCAATTTCTGTGCAGACTAATTTGTTTTAATGTTACTAATTATCAACAAAATGTTTTTTTTTAAATTTAATCACAGACATATCAGTCGGCAGATGCTTATGCATGAGAAATGTTTACAGAGCAGAAGGCTGCAGTCTGAGAGTCTGTAGCTTGTCTAAAGGAACCTGGCGACCTGCATCCAAACCTCTAAATCTTTTAGTTCCTAATTTACATAAGATAATGGATCTTGTATTTGTATTTTTTTCTTGGTTCCATTATGTTGCCCTTAAAAAAAGTTTACTTGAATTAACAAGAATGTCTGCATCATGACAAATGAGTTGCATACAGGCTGAATTGTTGTTTGTTTTTTGTTCGCCCACCTAATTGAAAGTTTCATTTTAGTCTGCACTAAGTACATAAGGCAGTTTTATTTTAATTATACCAGAGATCCATCAATTCAGATGAGGCTTCATTTGTAAACTATATTTCTTGATGCATTATTGATTATGCAGAATGAAACTTTTAGCCTACCTCCCTTTATGATCAGAGGTAAAACACCTGTGATATGTAGCAACAGGCTGTTCTTAACATTACTGACTACTGTAACTTGTCATGCAAATGGATCCCTGACATGTAGGCTTATTCTACCATATAGAAAAGCTTCATCTCCCTGCTTTAAGTCAGTTTTCGTCAAAATGATGGCAATCAGATCTGAAATGTACTGATAAGGGTGCTGCTTGGAGACACTCATACATTATGTTCCTGATTATGAGTTAAGCAATGACTAACTCAGCTTTGTGTCACCAATGAGTTACTGCACAAGCCACTATCCATGTGATGTAAAT
This sequence comes from Acipenser oxyrinchus oxyrinchus, assembly GCA_030684275.1. Classification (NCBI taxonomy): domain Eukaryota; kingdom Metazoa; phylum Chordata; class Actinopteri; order Acipenseriformes; family Acipenseridae; genus Acipenser; species Acipenser oxyrinchus. The sequence continues at coordinate 9,972,641 of CM060249.1, forward strand.
TAAAATGTGTTAAAATTCTGAGCTGTGCTAAGTGGGGTACACATGAACACTGCCAGCAGTTCGCTTTATCACAGTAAGTCCCACAGTTGGGCTTAGTAAATAAAGTTGAGATAGAATGAAATTCAACACAATTTGTTAAGAATTGATCAATTCTGAAGTTGTATATTGAAAGATAAAATCAAGAAAGAAGTTCCACTCATATAATAGTGAAGCGTCAGTGCTTCACAAAATAGGTCTGTTTCACAGTGCAATTAAGGTACCTTTTTCTGTACGCATAGCAATCTTTAGCATATCAAAAAACAGAAAATCGTGCAAAAATTACACTATCATTCACTGCCTATCTTGATTTTAGTGGAAGGCTGCACTGTGTTTTCTATAGGATGTTATGCTTGCGTATTGTTCACCATTGGCTGTATTGGAAGTTCAAGCTTAAACAACACCCACTTTTTCTAAATTGGGTGAGCAAAATAGCTGCAAGCGGGAGTAAGCATCATAAAGTGGACAGTGAAAAACGTTTGTTTAATCCAAACTGGACAGCTGATTTTCTCTTCTTTATGCCATTGCATTTAATTGCAAAACCTTGTGCTTATTATGCCAAGCCACTGTAGCAGTCTGTAAAGTTGCCAATGTGAGGCATCACTTTGAAACCAAGCACAGTCATTTTAACGCGGCCTATCCTTCTGGCAGTGTAGTAAGACTTGACAAAATTGAAAACCAGCCAGGAGCCGCGCCCTGCTATTTTAATTAATTCATGGCATCCGATTTGTTGACGTAATGCAGGGAAAATTGATTGTGTGGAATGAGAATTGGTAGGTCAATGATGAAGTGTTTCTTTCCTGAGTACTTGCGAGTTACGATGCCTAGAGGGTTAATGCAATAGGTAGGGAAAGGGGGGGGCTATGAATGGACCGACCATGAAGCCTTTCTTGATTTCGGCTTGAATGAGAGAGCTGATGTGTTTTGGCTCGATTATGGTAGAATGCAGATTTTTGCATACACAGGATGATGATGGGGTTTCAGAAAGTCTGGTGGAGAATCAATCTGTTCGACAAGCTGTCTATGAGGTAAGCAGTAAAGATCTTGTCTGGATGGTCCTGAAGTGCTCTGTCTAGTACCGGGATATTGATCGGTGTAGAGAGGGAAGAGGGATGTGCAGTGGAAGCACAGACACCGCAGGCATTGGCTCAGAGCCCACTGACTATGCGATTGAAGAGATCTAAGTCTGGGGAAGACCAGTCGATGATGTGGTTGTCTGAACTTAAAATACAGTAGAGACGGCTTTAGCTGAAAAGGCTTTGTGGTACTCGAAAAACATGGTTCCCCCATGTCTTACAGAGAGTTCCACGATATAGAACAAATACTAATAGGAGGCTGTGTGGTCCAGTGGTTAAAGAAAAGGGCTTGTAACCAGGAGGTCCCCGGTTCAAATCCCACCTCAGCCACTGACTCATTAATAGTAAGTTGCTATTTGGAGGCAGTCTGAGAATTTGTTTCAACAAAAGGCAGAAGCGGGTTGAATAGGTAGATCCGTACTGCAGTCTGAATGTTTCTGAAACGAAAAACACTAGACAGGGAAGGTGTGTGTGATTAGGGTTTAAATATTAGGTCATCTCAGAAATTTGTTCCAGGTTTTTACCCATTTATATTGCTTCACAATAACATAAAAAAATCATTCTATTAAAAATAAATGGGAGCAAGATATGCAGGTTGAAATCTCTCAGGATGTTTGGAGCCATATCAATTCTAATTATAAACAACAGCTATTGTACACCATATAAACTATACAGATCAAATCTAAAACAGAACTCAAATTGTTGGAGATGTGACAATGAACATGGAACATTAATACATATGCTTTGGGAATGCAGCAAATTACAAGGATTCTAGTCTAAGGTAATACACTTTATGAAATATCCTTGGATTACTTTTAAGAAATGATCCTCAGCAAATTATTTTGGGGGCATTATCTCTACTTATAAATAAACCTCAGAAAAGACCACTAAACGCTAATACACTGGAAGGATACTAGTCCACCATAATTTGAGTTATGGAGACGCACGTCAATAGAATTTTTAGAATATAAGAGAAACTATTATTATAAATTACAGAAATCGGATTTATTCATTACGTTTTGGAGCAGAGCTTTAATTCTGTTGATAGAAACATCTTAGATGCCACCTTTTTATCTTTATTTATTAAATATGTATAAAATATATCTTAAAATATACTAATAGCTGTTTTCTCATGAACTGGTGAGTTATGTCTTACTGTTAACATGCATTTTTGATGTATCATTTTTATTTATTAAGTTGTTATAGATGAAAACCTCATTTTGTATTGTGGTAAACTTTTAAACCAATTAAAAACTAAGTTTTATTTTGTAAAAAAGTGCTTCATAAAATTTGCGGGTACACAGTGACCTAAGGGAGCATGCTCTGAGATGAAACGTACTTGTGCTATGCAGAGACACTCAAGTCAAACATTTATATCATTTTTTTCCCCCTAGATTTTTTTTTAAATGTTATTTTGCTGATATGCCATACTGTCAGTTTTTATTTTTTCTTACCGGTATGCATACTGACATATTATAACGCCCCACTTTAACTCAACTCAAGCACTTTTCAGGATTTCAGGGACCTGTACCATCACTGATATTTATACTACATATGAAGTGAAAGCAAGTGAAAATAAAGTCACAGGCTACAATAAATACATAACAAAAAGAGAGAAAAAAAGAAATACATACATAAATAAACACATAAATAAAATAATCAAATAAAGTAATCAAAATCTGACCTAAATCATCAGTCACCTTAAGTTTCAGATGAGACATGATGAACTTGCTTCGTCATCTGTTCAAGCTGCAGGCTGTTCAAGCATGTTTCTCACTCAGTTCATGCACATTGTTGCTGCAGAAGCACGAGATTATTAGATCATGCAGTGCAATCGGAGCGCGAGATTATTAGATCATGCAGTGCAGTGCTGAATTTTGTTTGCTAAATGGCGTGCGGAGTTTTGCAAGTACAGTTTGTGTGTAACTTTTTTTTTTTTTTAAACTAGAACGTTATTTGTTCCGCTCTACAAAGTAAACGGATCACTCTTTTTAACTGGTACAAGATGATAAGCAAAAAGAAGAAATATCACATATATAATTACAATAAAATTAAGCTTGAAAAATGGGAGGGTATGATTGCATATGTCATCCCCCTGACCAAAAAGTGGGGGATATATACCCCGCATTCCCCGCACCAGATCTACACCCATGTCTCAGACACATGCTCACCATGTGACATTTAAGTAAGCCACTTAACCTTCTTGTGCTTTGTGTATTCAGCCATAAAATTGGTTAGTAGGGCCCTTGTGTATCTATATACTGTAAACTGTGACATCTTTGTTGAAAATGTTAAGTTAATAATGTCTTCTGAACTGTGCTCTGGAATACATGCGTTATATGTTTTACAGTAGCTTTATATTGTTAAGACAAACTGTGCAATCAGTAGTAAAAGCCTTTGGCAATTGTGTTTTGTGTTGTATGTTCTATTTACTCTATCTAGGAAAAACTTAAGGGGTCATATTTTTTTGTGCAATGTAATTTGTTACTCCTATATCATCTTATAGGACTGTTTTTAAAATAGCATTGCTTTATCTGAGTTCAAAGGAAAATGCTGTCTTCACCGCTAATATTTGTGATGTTGCACCACCACCACCACCACCACCACAGTACTGTCTTCACATTTTTATTTGCATTTAAAGCCTTTTTATGAGGACAGGTTATATCCTTTGTAAAAAACTTCAGAAGGAAGTCTCCTGGGAATAAAATTAGCTCATGTCAAAAAATAGATTTGAAGCTTCAGACACTGCTCAGTGTCAGTTGGAGGGGTATATCAACAATTAGTAAAGGATTAAGGTTGAATATATTACACACTGAGAAGATGCAGATGAAAATGCAGTTCTTAGATGTAATTCAAAAATACTATGACTTTGGGAAGAATATAGAGATACAGGCAGTAAAACCCTGAAATTAAAGGACACTTCTAAAATGAATACAGTGTTAAAGGTGTTGTGCCCCACCCATACAGTTAGGCTCTATACAGCCCTAAAAGTGCTTTATAAAGGTTGTTACCCTGCAAAGGTTTTTGTAAAATGTTATTATTAAAGCTCAACTATTTGGGAAAATGTTTTTCTGTTTGCCTACTGTTTATATTTTTTGTTTTACTTGTATCTGCTTATTTAAAAGACAATAACATGGAAGAATATTGCTTCAATGCAATTTAAACTATGCTTAAGGTATGTAAACAAATTGAAAAACAAGGCCTGTATTCTGATGTATTGTACATGTTCAGAAGGGAAAACTGAGGGGGTCATTTGATCAACCTACACCCAACAGGATCTGAGACACATGTATTTTTAGAGCATTTCAGAGCACTGGTTAACCATCTACATTGCCCACAAACCACACTTATTGTACATGGCTCAGAGAATGCACCAGATTACTCCACTTTTAAGCCCTGTTTGGAAAAAGTTCTTCAATAAACCATGGAAACGTAGCCACAAAACACAGCGATATTAGAAACAGTTTCTTCGTATTAAAAATTAAATGAATAGATTGACAGATGAAACTAACACTAGAAACGACATTTTATCATCCCTTGATTATAAACGTTGAGAAGTCTGTAACATGGTTTACAGAATTTCCTAAAACTGCTGGATGTTGGGTGTAACAGGGGAGTGAATGGATTCAATTTAAAAAGGCCAGGAATACTCCTGCTGTTGACATCATTTATTCCATTTTTGATCATAGGCACACATAAATCTGAGAAATATCACTGCAAGCGATGTGTATTGTATACAGTACTTTGTGTTATTTTGAAATAAGCAGCAATACATTAAAATGTGAAAACTACTATAAATTGAGTTGCCCTGAACCCCAGAAGAAAACCTTAACCTTATGTATCTGTAACTACAGAAGAATGGCTAATGTTTCCAAGCCAACTAAGCATGCCTTTCAGCTAACAATTGATCTTTTTTAGGTCTGTATGAGCAGAGAGCAAGGCAACACCTGTTCAGTTAGGCATGTGGGAAAGGTTTTCTCAAGCACGCTGCACCATGATGTATACATGCCTAACATACTAAATCATTTCATGGATATACTGTATTATGGCATATGTTGTTGTTTTTTGTGGCATACATATTTTTACTAAAACATTTTATGATTCAGGAATGCCACACTACTGTAAACCTTACAAAAAATGAGAACTTGTTTGCAACAAACAGTATAGAGTACTGTATATCTGGCCACTGTGACTATGTTATAAAGAGAGTTGACTGTTTATAGTAAAAGGATGATATTTTTAATCACGATGTATTCTGAAGAGTTTGATGCTGTGTGATAAAATGTAATGTTTTAATGCACGATTCAGTATAATTTATCATAGTGCAAGGACAATCCGAATCATCCCTCTTACTTGCTCCAACCATCAGTCTTAAGCTCCCTTCATATCTGAATGAATCTAAGCTCATTTATATTAATCATGACTTGTTTGTGAAACTGAGAAAGTCAAAGGAGGGCAAAAGAAACAAATCCAATATTATACATTAAAAAAAAACATTATGTGTCAGACCTCTAAAATAACAGTGTTTCTATTTTATTTAAAGAACATATATTCATATATGTAATAGAAAATGTTAAATCATAGATAAGAAAGTGTCAAAAACAATCCTATGTATGTTTTTCTGCAACTATTTTGATGGCAGTAGTGGATCCTTGCTGACTGTATCTCCACAAGTCTCATTTATCCTCATGCTGCAGCTATGCTGAAAAGAACAGAGAACAGGATGAAAGAACCATCTAAACATTTTATTCTAGTTGTAATCATGGTTTTCACTCGCTTTGCCTAAGAAATACATTAAACAGTGGTCATGTTCACCACTAAATTATACTTTTAAACAAAATAAAAGTAATTTAATTATGTAAAATAGAAAAGGTTGTTTTTTAAAGATGCAGCGCCCCAATAACCATGCTTGTGTGCAGATTCTTGAATCTTCCAGCAAGGGAACTTTGATCATTAGATTAATAGCCCCATACATTTGGATGAACAACGATAAAGTTAAAGACCCCAGTCTGCTAATCTCCAGAGTGCAGTTATAAAGGATGAGGAAGACGTTAATCATACAACCCTATAAAAGGATAAGTACAGCTTCTTATTGGATGGAGTTCTTATAATGTGAAGGAATGCTACCCTAAGTAACAAAATGCATAATATTAAAGCCCAAGTTAACAAAAGGATAAAATGATTTGACACAACCAAAATAGTGAATGAGTGAATGATCTAACCATAGCTTGGGGTGCAGAACCTTGCTCCTGTTTTTTTTTTTTTTACATGAATGGCTTTTTCTAACACTGTGTGAGAGTAACAGTGTTATAAAGAGTATGCTGTAAAAGTTACTAGATTTATTTTATTTGGTGCTCTATATCCCAAGGGAGGTACCATTGTTGGTTGTGAAAAATGGTTGCATAATGGTGAATGGTTGACACATAAAAATAATTCAATGTTGGTTTCAAATATTTCCAGTGTACTTTTATACCACATAACATTTGTTTTTTTTGTGTTATTGGTCCAGAGATTAATTATATAAGAATATAGACAGAATAGGGGAGTCTGGTCATATTGCCATATGATTTGAAAGGAATGAGGAAGGTTGTTAAGTGTCTGCACTTAGGATCTCCAGTTCAAGCTCAGTGAGAGTTCAAAGCCAAGTAAAGGCAGATTTAGATAAAAATGCTAACAGCTATTGTGGCAGTGTGGCACGCGTTATGTGTTGCGTGTGGTGTGTTAATGTTGGTGTACAGGTATTGGTGCACGGGATATAAATGGGTCGGTGTAGCACAAGTGATTTTAAATATATAGTTGTATTTAGGCACAGGGTTTGCATAATCACTTCATGTGCAGATATACGCACAGGATTGCACAAATTAGTTTACGTGCTGGGATTCAAGTGAATAATTAATTGGTAATTGAGTCCCGGCACATTAGTATGCAGTATATAGATGCATAGTTTTACTCACTCGGGGTTGTGTGTTCGATGAGTGGAGAACAGGTGTGGAGAGAGGAGAAAATAAAAAGTAAGCAAAATAACAAATGCTACTCGTGCGAGAGGACTCGCACGATACTTCTTTAGTGTTCATCTACTGTCTGTTTTGTTTGTCTATTTATTTTGGCCTCAAGTGCCGTGTTCTGTGTTGTTCAAGATTTTATTTTCGGTGTTTATTAAATGCACTGAGCGCCGCAGCTTTTCAGTTTCACCTGCCAGTACTGCCTGTCTGTGTGTTTCTTTCTGGTCTGACGTCACCCCTACAGCCAGCCTGTTCACAGCTATAAACTAAATATTAAAAGTTATGGACCAGATATTCAAAGATTTTGCTAATTTATGAAACTTTTATGTAACTCTGTTTGCATTGCAAATATCATACATGTACAGTCACAAAATAAAAAAAAGTATTGGCACCCTACACTTAATGTAAGATAATTCAAGAAAACATGTTAAGTACAAGCATTTTGTGAACATTAGCCACTAATTAATTAATTGAAAACTAAATATTTGTTCATGACAAAAGTATTGGCACCCCTGCTTTAGTATTTCGTGTGCCCTCCTTTCTGCTTTTATTATCGCTTACAGATGTTTATGATAATTCTTAACTAGTATGTTACATCTTGTTGGTAAAATCTGGGCCCAGTCTGTCTGACAGATTGGATGCAAAATGCTTGGCTACAGTTTTTTTCAGATCAGTCCAAAGCATTTCTATTAGATTTAAATCTGGTGATACGAAGGTTGTTCCAGAACTTTTATCTTTGTTTTCTTCAAGAATTCCAGAGTTGACTTAGCAGTATGCTTTGGATCATGGTCGTATTGAAAGGTAAACTGTCTACCAATCCACCTACGAGCAGATGGTAACATTGTACTTTGTAGAATACAAAGTGATGCACGGCTGCATTCATTCGATCTTCAGGCACATTAACGTCTCCACTCCCTGAACTGCTAAACCCACCCACCCCCCCCCCTCCTATCATGATCAAACCACCTCCATGCTTAACTGGAGGTATGAGGTTTCTTCATTGAAAGCTTTCCCCTTTTTTTCTCCAAACATACTATGGTCCAAATATATATTTTTAATTAGTTCTATTAAAGTTTTACAGACTTCTAATGTACAGGTGCCATTATTTTGTCATAGACAAATATTTGAAATTGCTAAATGCTCTTGTTGTTTTTTTTATTTTATTTTTTTTATATAAAGATTGTTTGTTTACCGACCAGAAATGGTTTATTTAGGTCTTTGTCATATTAATTAGTGGCTAATGCTCACCAAATGCTTGTATTTAACATGTTTTCTTGAATAATCTTACATTAAGTGCACAGTGCCAATTTTTTGTCAGACTGTATTTGCAAGACTGAAATTTAAAAGAGCAGGTAAATTGCTAATATGGCAAGGCTGCGGAAATGAATACATTTCTAAACAGGAAATGAATCACAACTCAGACTATACCCAACTGATGCAGGTGTATTTGCGTACAAGGTGAGACAATGGCTCAGTGTTTAAAAGCATGAGAGGAGGCCATTTGGCCCATCTTGCTCGTTTGGTTGTTAGTAGCTTATTGATCCCAGAATCTCATCAAACAGCTTCTTGAAGGATCCCAGGGTGTCAGCTTCAACAACATTACTGGGGAGTTGGTTCCATACCCTCACAATTCTCTGTGTAAAAAAGTGCCTACTATTTTCTGTTCTGAATGCCCCTTTATCTAATCTCCATTTGTGACCCCTGGTCCTTGTTTCTTTTTTCAGGTCGAAAAAGTCCCCTGGGTCGACATTGTCAATACCTTTTAGAATTTGAATGCTTGAATCAGATCACCGCGTAGTCTTCTTTGTTAAAGACTGAATAGATTCAGTTATTTTCGTCTGTCTGCATACGACATGTCTTTTAAACCCGGGATAATTCTGGTCGCTCGTCTTTGCACTCTTTCTAGAGCAGCAATATCCTTTTTGTAATGAGGTGACCAGAACTGAACACAACATTCTAGATGAGGTATTACTAATGCATTGTAAAGTTTTAACATTACTTCCCTTGATTTAAATTCAACACTTTTCACAATATATCCGAGCATCTTGTTGGCCTTTTTTATAGCTTCCCCACATTGTCTAGATGAAGACATTTCCGAGTCAACATAAACTCCAAGGTCTTTTTCATAGATTCCTTCTTCAATTTCAGTATCTCCCATATAATATTTATAATGCACATTTTTATTGCCTGCATGTAGTACCTTACACTTTTCTCTATTAAATGTCATTTGCCATGTGTCTGCCCAGTTCTGAATGCTGTCTAGATCATTTTGAATGACCTTTGCTGCTGCAACAGTGTTTGCCACTCCTCTTTTTGTGTCGTCTGCAAATTTAACAAGTTTGCTTACTATACCAGAATCCAAATCATTAATGTAGATTAGGAATAGCAGAGGACCTAATACACCACTGGTTACCTCGCTCCATTTTGAGGTTTCTCCCCTAATCAGTACTTTCTGTTTTCTACATGTTAACTACTCCCAAATCCATGTGCATGCATTTCCTTGAATCCCTGTTGCATTCAGTTTGAAAATTAATCTTTTATGCGGGACTTTGTCAAAAGCTTTCTGGAAATCTAAATAAACCATGTCAAATGCTTTGCAATTATCCATTGTCGATGTTGCATCCTCAAAAAAATCAAGCAGTTTAGTTAGACACGATCTCCCTTTCCTAAAACCATGCTGACTGTCTCCCAGGATACTGTTTCCATATAGGTAATTTTCCATTATGGATCTTATTATAGTTTCCATAAGTTTACATATAATAGAAGTCAGGCTTATTGGTCTGTAGTTACCTGGTTCGGTTCTGTCTACCTTTTTGTGGATCAGTATTAAGTTTGCAATTCTCCAGTCTGTCGGTACAACCCCTGTGTCAAGAGACTGTTGCATGATCTTGGTTAGCGGTTTGTAAATAATTTCTTTGAGTACTATTGGGAGGATCTCATCCAGCCCAGGGGATTTGTTTATTTTAAGAGCTCCTAGTCCCTTTAACACTTCTGCCCCTGTTATGCTAAAGTTATTTAAAACTGTATTGTAACAGGTCGACCTGTGCGGCATGTTGTCCGTATCCTCCTTTGTAAAAACTTGTGAAAGTAATCATTTAATATATTTGCTATTTTTTTTCTTCGCCTATGATTTTGCCATTTGAGTCTCTTAGACATTTAACCTCCTCTTTGAATGTTCTCTTGTTGTTATAATATTGAAAAAACATTTTGGAATTGGTTTTAGCCCCCTTAGCAATGTTCATTTCTATCTCTCTCTTGGCCTTTCTAACTTCCTTTCTAACTACCTGGGATATCAGCATCCTCTGTTGGCATTTTTGGAGCTGCAGACACAGTAAAACATGAAAGTGTGCAGTAAAAGTAAATACCAAAATGGGTTTGCAATCTGTTGTATGAGTTTTATTTTTAATAACCACCTGTGTACTGACTTAACCATTGTAATGTAAATGATTCAGGAATTCTTGGTATAAAAGCTTTGTCCAGAACAACACACAACCTTGATTTAAACCCACCATTTTCATTGTTTTTACAATTGAAATTTTTATAATTGGAAACTTGCAAAGAACAGTAAATTTGATCAACAAAAAATATCCAGAGCATTCTATTTCCAAAATGTTAGCATTCATAGTTTCAGAGTTTGTGAACAATCCTACATTCTCCAGGTTTTTCTTTTTACAGACATCAGTTGGTTTTTGGATTTCTACATTTTAACACTGGAACTTGAAACTTTAATTGATAACATCTAAAAGACATCTTTTTAATCTGCTGATTTATTATCAATAATTGATGGAAGAATCCAGGGGAAAAAATCTGGTTCACTTGTAAGGCAATTTTCCAAGGATGTCAAATTCCTACTCCTCAAAGCATACTCTCAATCTGTCTGCGGATCACTGCCTGACTTATCTGTTATTTGTATTTTTTACAATGATCAAAACAACTGTTGCACAGCAAAAAGGAAATGATATTTATTCCTGTGATACTGGGGACCTGAGAGTAGTGATTTTTTTCCATTGCAAGGATACCTTATTACATGCCGTCAAGCTTCATTCCTGAAATTACCTGAACAATGCACAGCATTTGCTTTGGTTCCCCCTTGTTAATGCAATTCACTCAAACAGGCACACAGCTAGCCAAGATGTATTGCTTAATTATGTGTTAATAGCAAGTTAATATGTAGTTACTGGTTTATCATTTTGCTCAACTGCAAAATAGCTTTTTGGCATTAATGAGACGTCATTTTACAGAAAAAACAGATTTCCTGGAATAGAAAACAATCATCTGTATGATCTAAATCTTTTAGGAGTCTTTTCAAAAGCAGTCCAGGTGGCTAGAAAGGGATTTTTGTTGCTGGAGTAGTTCCATGGTAAATACTAATCTTAGCAGAAACAACAATTGAAGGTGAAACAGTCCTCACATAATATGATATTTAACATGTAAAAAATATGTGATAAAGAATCCCTTTAAGATATGAATGCTGGAACCCAAGACAAATCAAAGAAAATGGTTGTTTTAGTTTTTGCTCCAGATATCGGGCCTCCAGGGAAATATTATCTACCTCCCCACATGCTGAGTTTCATCTCATTAGTTGACTGTTTTGTCTGGCCCCTGCTTGTACCATCCATTTAACGTGCCTTAAATTCAAATCAGTCAACAGCAAATCCTATTAACCCTTGGGATACCCTGAAGTCAAAGAGAAAGCAATAAGGCAAGGGAATGTCGCTTGAATCCGTGGGAGTTTATTAATGCTGGTTCACTGTATTACATGTTTTTTACATATACCTGGCCCAATAATTAATGCATTTCTGTATTTAATCAAAATACTATTTAGAATTAAGGCTCATAAGGCTGCTGTAACATACTAGTATAGGAAAAATATTTCACAAAGATCTCAACCATATTATCACTGTCAAAAGTGAACCTTCATAGACATTGTAAATCAGCCAATCAGGCAGCAGAATTGACACAATTCTAACTAGCTATAATTTTGTCGATGCTGTTCTGACACAAATCTAATTCAGTCATAATTGGCAAACATTTTAAGTAACAAACTGTCAAAAAAAAATAGACACTGAGGTAAATTTAGAAAGCAGGGAACTGTGTTTAAGGGAAAAAGGGACTGACCAACAGTAATAGTTAAAAGTGTTATAGGCCCTCTTCACACTACATAACCGATCTCGAGAACCGTACTCGAAACCGCTCTAATTAATCCAGCTCAAAGCGTCCACACTGAAGTACCGTTTCATGTTTACTCAGGCTTAATGCGTCCACACACCATTACAATAGTTCAGTTACAATTCCCAGCAGCGCAATGAACTGTGGAAATTAATACGATAGTATCGCACCATGCACTGTATTTTATTTTAAAATAATGTGTTATGCCCCATATTAACAGAGGTCCATATTGCGTAAATAAAATATAACAAGTATTGTGGAAAAAGTAAATCCGAACACACACACACACACAGGGCTTGAAGTTTTCAGGTTTTATTTTTAATGAGACGAAGTCCCTTTAAACAAATTGAGCTGATTCTGTTTTATAATTAAACTCAGAAAAAGCTGTTAATTACAAAACAGTCTTTGTTTTTACCTTCATATCTTGCCTGAGCCTAATTCTGGTCCTCTTAATTTTATTTCAAACAGAGCTACGTAATTTGTTCATCCCCGATCATACTTTTAACTCGCATTTCATTTTTGCAGTCGCCTAATGTAACGTTGTGTTTTTGTTATTTTCCCCACTAGTTTAACAGAGATGTCCTGAAAGATTTTTTGAAGCATAAAAATGAATACCTAGTGCGGAGTGTACACTGATAGCAACTCCTTCGGGCGCCTGCTCTGAGTATTTCGCCAAACATACCACAAAGCATTTTGGGATATTGGAGGATACACAAAAAAATGTAGTTTGGTATTACAGCATCCACACTTCTGATAAGCCGCACTACCTGATGCGATCTAATTAGAACCGGACTCGAGACTACCTCCTGAGGTGGTCTCGAGTCCGGTTCTCGAGTACGGTATTAAATGCTGCGTAGTGTGGACGCAAACCGTATTTAGCACTTTTAAACTGGCTTAAATGCAACTAATACGGTTTAAAGGCATAGTGTGGACAGGGCCATAGTGTCTTTATGTCTGCTACTGCTACATGGAGAGAAAATGCACACACAGTAGAGTTGCTTAAGTATTTTATGTGCAGAATCAAGATAAAACAAAGTAATCTATCATTGTCCTCATCCATTGCTGTGAGCAGATTGACATTTGCCAACAACAGAATAGTTCAATTTAAGCGTGTCCTATATCGATTTCTTTTTTTTTTTTTTTAATGGTGCCAAACTTTTGCCCCCTCTCCACCTGTATATTACAGTTGTTATCTGCTGTAGTGTAGTGATATCTTTGTTTAATTTATGGTCCGTATACAGTAGTGTAGGGGTGTCCAATCACAGTCCTGGAGATTCCACTCCAGGTTTAACAGGTAAACTGAGATAATGAACTACTTTAGGCTATACCTTCCAGTATATTAATTTCTTCGAGTCTGTGTCAGTTGAAGTTCAGTCTTTAAACACAGCATGCCAATATAGTGTCTCTTTGTTTAACTTCTTCTCTCCTTATGAAGTCTAATAATTAAAATTCTTGTAGATCTTCAAGACGTGTGTGTATATATATATATATATATATATATATATATATATATATATATATATATATATATATATAGTCAGGATTCGGTCAATCACTGAAAAAAATAACCATTTTGCGATTTGAGCATTTACAAAAGAGCGAGCAGGAAGATTAACAAAAAGAGCATTACAATAATCCAAATGAGACATAACAAATACATAAATGATTAGCTCAGCATCCCTAGGGGGCAGAAAACGACACACTCTGATAATTTTCTTTAAATAATAAAACCCTGATTAGATAATAAAAGTCAGGTAAAATTAAAGTAGGCCAATCAAATTAGATACATATAAAGAAACCAAAGGTTTGCTGCTGTAGCATTTAGAATTGCACTTAACGCCCTTACACACACACAGAAGCGCTTCTTTGTTTGACAAAAATTAAGCCTTGCATAGCACCAGAATTAGCTTCTGCTGCTGTACGAAGAGAAAGTTTGTTTTCTTTGGGTACTTTGTCCAAATTTGCAAATTAGGAATGAACTATCGGACAATTGAAATTCAATTCGACTGTAAAGGCACTCCAGAGATCCCCCAGCAGACCGAAGAAGCTGTCTCTTCTTTTGTGTTTCGTTCTTTGCTTGTTTGGTATTTTACATTTTGCAATTTGCTCAACCCTAGCATTGTATATCACTTGTGGCAATCTGGATCCGAGGGTATGATATCTATGTATGTGTATCTACTTGTTTATTATGTTCTGTATCTACTTTTGATACACTTCTATTAAATAGAAATGTTGTGACTAAACTGTGAGAGAAAGCTAAGGTTTACTGGGTGCAGGGTGTTTCTTTGTATTTGTTAATATTCAATATATGTTTGTGGTTATGGTTTGACGACTGTACATTGGTTGCTGTCATGTTAACCAAAGACTAATTTTGATTAAGGATACTAATTTATGAGGTAATTTGGAAACAGCTATCATAGCTGAATTCTGCTCTTACACCAATCTATCAGGAAGCTTTCCAATATTCCCTTTGACTTTAATATTTATAGACATCAAAATGTCCTGAATGTCCTACAGAATGTGTGCTGGGGCTGACATATGATTGATAGTAACATGCTATTTCCAGTCGTTCAGAATATGTTATTCTATTTGTCTTGCCAAATAAAAAAGTAAGAAACTTATAAAATGTAATAGCCTTCAAATGATCAGATGGCAGGAGAGAGAAAGAGAAAGACGCCACGAAGAAAGAATACATATTTACTTCAAACATTATTTAGCACAAAACGGACTCACTCAGTCAATGGCTTCAACAATAACAAAAAAAGCTTTAAACTGCACAGGCTTATTGATATTTAGGGAACTTTTGTACAGTATTGTGGCAATGTGGTTAACTGTGTGCAGGTGAAGGTAATGCAGCAGTGATTAATAAACAAACAGACAATTATAATCCAGGTGCAATGTTGTTTAATGGTTTTTAAATCCAATGGCCTGACGGCAAAACAACAGTAAATAATAACAATGGTAATGAAGCAATACAGCGGTGTGTGTTGCTTATTTGTAATCCGCAGGTTGGCCCTGAAATAATAACAGTCCCGTTTTTAGTTCACCTACACGTAACAAAAAGACAAACACAAACACCAGTTCACAGTGAGTGCTCTAGTGCTTGTGGTGAATACAGTTCTTTAGTGCAAACAAAAGTGCAGTGTTGAACCTGGTTTAGTGCTGGCCTTTGGCGATGGCTCTGGATTGTGTTAGCCGTCCAAATAATTACAAACAGTATTATTACAAACAAAAACAAACAAAACACTCACGTTTCACAACACAGGTTCTCCTTCTGGTAATTTAATATAACCATTCACAAAGGAACAGATCACATCCTACGTCCCCTTTTTATAACATCACCCATGACCCCTTAGTCAACGAGCATATCCGCTCCTCCAATCTGCAGATGCCACGCCGTTTCCCGTCCGGGTCATTGAGTTTGTGTACCGTAGCTCTGCCCCATTTCTGGGTGGCCGACTTCCACCTAACCCTGGGAACAAACTGTCTTGCCATTTAGTCCAGGGTACTCTGTTCCCTTTACACAGCGCCCTTACAGGTCGGGAGGGAGATCTAACACCAAGAATCATTCGATCTCTGTCACAAGTATAAATAAAATAAAATCGTCCATAATAATATTATGATGGTTGTGTATGTCAACGTTTGAAAAAAAATGTTTGCATTACAAACTTTGATCATATGTTTACTTTTAAGTGTATTTACATAGGATTAATTAAATACATGACAGGGTTGATGTGAAAGGGTAGCGTCGCGGACATGGCTGGACCCCTCCAGGAGGAGACTCAGAGGCAGGAAGCTGCAGTTTAAAGTGTGGAATGCACAATTTTATTTACAAATACTAACAAAACAGGAACAAAAACACTGTGATAAAATAAAGTTTTAAGCAAAACAATATCAAACAGACTACAAATCAAAACACAAGCTTTGGCTACGATGTGTGTTTACTCACTTTGTTCAGGCTGGGCCTTCGCCTTCACTGAACTCTCCTTCCAACTACGTTCCACTAAAAAAATCAAATATAATTCTTTTCTGTTGGGGTATATCCTGTGGTCATAACACTAATGGGTTTTCTATGCATATCAGAAAGAAAAGTAGGAACTGAAGAAGATATATTTATTTTACGATTGATACATTTGTTATCTTTTTTGTCACTTGAAATGCATATAGCATAGCTGAGCTTTGGGGCCATTTTAGAAATTCCACAGTGCCACTATATGACTAAGGACTGTCAATTCATCACTCATGATGAATTAAAAATATATATAGTTTTATCATTTACAAACATTTAAGGTTGTGGTAATCCTTCCCTATTATGAGATTCCTGTCCTGTTTTTACACAACATAAACAACAAGATAAAACATTAAATAATATGCCATCTCTTATGATAAATAGAATGCTCCTAAATTCAACAATTCCTAAAATTCAAACCCAATACATTATGTGTCTTATTCAGATATAACCTTAAAATGGGTTGGTTGTTTGGAATTTCAAAATTCTTAAACTAAAGAAACAAACAAAAAAGATCATACAGTTTTACTAAAATGTTTACTTAACACTAAGAACAAATAATATACTGTGGCATTGAAACTGAAACAGCAGAGGGCTTTTGTGAAAGCTGGCATGTGTTTAAAGGTATTGTTTAGTAGATGTGATTATTGATAGGTCTGATATACAGCCTAGCTTGTTTGACCCAATGGGATATTGTCTTTTTCACAAATCTCGTCTTGCCAGCAGTGCTGCTTCTATAGGGTGGCTTATCAGCTTCAGCCAGTCAGCCACACTTGCCTTCATTGCCTGAGAAGAAAATAAATTGTGCCCATGCAGTTAATAAGAAAGAATTGTGAATGCGATGTATGCTACCATACAAATGTGGTGAAATGACTGAATGTTTCTCTGTAAAGGTAAGTTTCATATTTATAAGCAACATTTCATCTCAAGAGTCTACTGTACACAATGCACCTGGTAATTTTTTTTCTTCCCAATATGTAAATGTTAATAGAATTCAATAAAAGTGCCCCAAGTCCATGTGGAATTACCCCCAACAAGCATCTAAGGAATTGAAATGGATATTTAACATTTTTTGTTTTTTAATTTTATTTTATAAAAGGTTTACAGTGGAGAGCTATTTCTGTCTATTATTGCCAGGTCTTTAGTTTTAAATAGTGTAAATACATATTTAATGTGGTTTAAAACTCTCAATACACAGAACTGAAAAATGTTTTGCTTACACGGGCCTAAGCTTAAGTTTATACAGAAGATACTACCAGTAACCTAATCGATCAATTACAGAAACACAATGTGGGTAAATGTAGGTACATTTTATTGAGCAAATGGACAACGTTCTTAGAAACTCAACATCCTAGGTCGAAAAAGGTGTAAAACTGTCTCGTTGATTATTTTTTAGAAATTATGAAGTGACATTATAGAAACCACAGTGTCAGAAAGTCATGCTCACTTTTACTGCATGAATTGCACTTCCATCTGATTGGAGTAAATCCCACATTCTACCTTTCTCTTTGCAAAAACAATCCGCCTGTATTATTTAGTTTTCCTCATTTGTAGGCTCACAGATGACTATAATAACCTTGATTACTGCCTCCATATACACTGGAATTTTTCATCAAAGATTTCTAGTAATAGTGTTTATCATACAGAGAACTTTTTTTTCTCCCCAGAGTAACACATCATTAGTTTATATAATATTTGTTTGACAAAATGTGTTTCTGCATGAACGACAATGGTTTTATTTACTAAAATTAGACAAAGTGCCACAATATGTTTTGCATGATTTATTAGTACACTGTTGTTTTGGGTTTAGAAGTGCTTTGTTAAATGTACAGGGACAACATATATTGATTACCATATTAATCTGCGCCAGAAAGAAGACAGTATCTAAGCAGCAATTAATGAAGGTGATTGTAATTCATTATCAACATGCATTTGGGCATGCAACCATCAACCCTATAGCTATTCAAAGGACATGTCTTAGAAAAACTGGTACAGACCTTCTGTAATTTTGGAACATAATTATAAGACCTTGCGACAGGAATGGAAGAGTGAATGTCCAAATATGTAATGTGATTCCAAACCCTTATTTTAATATTTAGAAAAATAATAATGGTGTACAATAACTCACCCATCTACCATCAATGGTATCAGGGTGAAAAGGTGTACAGTCCTGAAATAATAAATAAATTCACACACAACACGTATTCCAGGATGAAACTGTGCTTCCCATTCTTCCCATGCACAAAACTGCTTCTCGTTCCCTCCGTGCACGAAACTGTGCGCTGGTGTCCAAGGGGTCTGTGGTGCTGGCTGTGATGCTGGATGTGCTGGATGTGTTTTGCTGTTAGGAAAGCGCAGGAGTTGTGCTGGCTCTGTTGCTGCAGCTCCACTCTCAGTCCTCTGTAATAAAAGAAAACAACACACAGCACTCCTGTGTGTTACGTCACTGTCAGCGGAAGGGGCCATGCTTACGTAGCTGCACCCCCTTTGTAATGCCAAACTCCTCCCCGTGATCAGCCCGGCGCCACTCTCTATCCAATCACTGCGCGGTCCACAGCTGATCACAATTCATTTGTTTAACCTCGTTGCAGCTGCACCCTTTCTCCAAGATGGCCGACTTCCGGTTTCGCCCTACCATCAAGTTGGGCCATCTCTGGCAAAGCACACCGCCCACCTTACCAAGCGCCCTTCCGGGCTTTGAGGTAGAATTACAGCTTAGATTCCTTCTCTCCCCATCACAGATCTGTACTGGTGATATTTTCAAATAACACAGTTTGGATAGTAGACTGTTGTAATAAAGTAAAAGAAAAATAAAAGACTAAAGCAAACCTTTGTTTTAGGCAAATATAGCTTAAAATATAGCTACTTGCTATATATTTTCTATGACATCATAAATAGTGAATACTGCTCTAGAAAGTTGGAATTGTGGTAGGAGCATGTATAATTGGCAAACATGTTTGTAATCATATAATTGGCATCACATACAAGCTGCATATTAACAAAATGAAAGCCTTTCCTGTTTACAAAAGGACAGCTGTTCCCTAAGCACTGATTTCTTCATCTGGCTAATGCACAAAGGGATCCAAGGATAAAGGACTGGGACGGCACACTGTGATTACCACAGTAGCCGGAGCCTAAACTGCATGGAGAATACAGATTGTAAGAATGTGGAGATCTCCACTAAACCGTTTTCTAAGGCAATGGATAAACATAAGGCAAATGGTTTATCCTTTGATCCCAAGCTGTTCATCCACACAAGTTTACATGTAGTGGGTCAGATGGCACAGTTTTCAGACATCTACAGATTTTCCAGTCCTTTACTTGAAATGTGAGTTTAATTGTCAGGAGAATATATTCTGTCAACAGTGAGTTTGGTAGTTTGTTTTTAGATAGAATCCATTGGCAGGATTGGGGGAAAGGGGCAAAGCTGCAGTATCAATTTAACTACTCGTTCCTATATTTTTAATATTATTTGTTAAACTGTATTTTTGTGTGATACAAATCAAGATGTAAAAATAGCTAAATGTATAATTTAGATTCACATTTTATAAAAACGCACTAGAATCACAGTCACATAAAGAAACAGTACTCGTTCCTATATTTTTAATATTATTTGTTAAACTGTATTTTTGTGTGATACAAATCAAGATGTAAAAATAGCTAAATGTATAATTTAGATTCACATTTTATAAAAATGCACTAGAATCACAGTCACATAAAGAAACAGTAATATCGGTCTCCCAAAGAAATGAGGTAGAACAGCGGTTCCCAAGCTGGGTCTCTCAACAGGGTGCAGTTAATATACAAATATACAGTACCTGCTCATGTCATGTGACTGTCAAAGGGGAGAGTTCAATAGTCAATCCACCATTGCTGTAACAAAAAGAAACTTATAATTGCATTCATAAATCATTAGGTTTCTATCTGCTCACGTTGTAACCCTGGAATGCAATATCTTTTCACACCATTACCATTACTATTACCATTACCATCAACCCATGATACAATTTGCTACATTTCAATAAAATTACGTTTCATCCTGTCTTCGTGTCAACTGTTGGAATGGTGTTTAGCTCTCTGTATAGTCGTACAGTGTCACGTGCGATGAGGACAGAATAGTGAAAAGACAGCTACCCAGCGGGCTCAACCACGACAGATCCACGTTCCTATAGCTATGTCTCTACCGATACACCTACCACTACGGCTACACTCCAGACATACGGCCACGACAAGGATCAGAACACGGACTCCAGGCCTGCTGCTACGTCTACTAGTATGACGACACCAGCAGCCTGTGACTGCAACAGCAAATACCAGCCATCGTCACACTGACCCGCAGTGAACATTACACTTGCCCTGATGAAAAATAAAATAGGACATTGGCCGATGTTCTCCGAGGCCTGTCGTCTTTTGTTTGGTTTAAATATTTACTTTTGTTTATTTAATAAAACATTGAGCGCTAATGCGCCTCAGTTTTGCCCGTACCTTTTATTTTGCACTTCTTCCTGGTCCGTGACATCACCACCCACACACACACCACTCAAGCCCACCTGATCACAAGCCCGTATTGACGAACAATAAGTGAGAGCCGCTGCTACCGTGGCCACGGCCCGAGGCGCAGGCCAAGATCCTTGAAGCAGCTGCAGAACAAGATGGCAGGGAGAACTGAAGTAGGATTGATAGTCAAGTGCCCTCAGAAGATCCTGGCCGGTGTACCAGAGACTATGTACTGGACCACTCCTGCATGTACGTCAGCTTACCCTCTCTACATGACGATGAGGGAATAACAGATGCTGAAATGAAGTATACACAGCTCCTCCCGATGGAAACCAGTCTAACGAACGCTCTACTATTGGTGCCAGTCACCACCACGGTGATCCTTACATTCGCACGCATATGGATGCTCTATGACAGGCTCGCAATCCAGGCACGGTATGCACGGAGAGACACACTACTTCATGACCACACACGAACCCCTCACATCAATTGGACTCAGGGCTTGGCTGTTAGGTTGCCTTCAGCAAGGGTCATTGTGCTCAACACACATCCCTCGTACAGACCAAATACGTCTGACCAACTTCACTCTATCCCACCATTCAATGCTACCACACCCAACTATAGCACTCTGCACATGCCTCAACGCTCGCATACCGAAGCATCAGGTATGACGGACTTGGCCAAATACCTGGTTCGTCGTGAACTAGTCAACATGGGGCTCATCAAGTTTGATGCCCATCCCGAAAACTATGGAGTATGGAAGTCTACATTCAGGGACGCTACCAGAGATTTGTACATCTCTGAGTATGTGAAGAGGATCAGGTGAGTACATGTTAATAACCCCCAGCAGGACTGAAAACTGTGGGAAAGGCTAGAGGAGTGCTACGGCTGCCCAGAAGCCATCGAGAACACACTCGTCAAGAAAGTTGAAAACTTTCCTAAAATCTCAAACAGGCAATCAAAGGTTACGAGAGCTAGGGGATTTGCTACTGGAACTCCAGATGGCAAAGCGGATCCACACCTACCAGGCCTCAATTATTTAGACACCACTGGAGTAAACCTCATTGTGGAGAAACTGCCACATGGCTTACAAGAGAAATGGATCTCGCAAGGCTCAAGATATAAAGAGGCAAATCAAGTCACCAAGTCACAAACTGCACAACTTCAGTGCCTTCACTGCAAGCTTGCTATAGAATGGGCACATGTCTTTTATTAAGCCATGTCCTAATCACTTACAGCCCAGACCTAGAAGGAGAGTTTCACACAAGGGAAGTGTGACAGTGGTCTTGGACAATAAACCAACCCCTTCGACCGAAGACAAAGAGTTCCTGAAAATAATTAACAAAGAATTCTTCAAAGACGAATCGAACAGCTGGGTAGCTCCACTCCCATTTTGCACACCTAGACGTCGACTTCCTAACAACAAAGAGCAGGCCCTCACCTGACTCACTTTGCTACGTCGTACCTTGGAGAAGAAACCAGAGACAAAGTGTCATTTTGTGGCCTTCATGAAAAAGATATTTGACAATGGCATTGCAGATCCAGCTCCACCATTGAAGGAAGGTGAAGAGTGCTGGTAAAAGCCGACCTTTGGCGTGTGTACCCATAATACAAATTGTTACATTTTCAATAAATACATCACGGTTCAGAAGTTCATCCTGTCTTCGTGTCAATTGTTGGAACAGTCTTTAGCTCTGTATAGTTTTAAAGTGTCATGTGCGACGAGGACAGAATAAATACAGTACTGTACTTGGTGACAGTAGGTGAAGAGGAAACTTCTGGTATGAAAGGCTTGTCAAATCTGAAATAGACAACTGAAAAATGTACCGATCACCAAAAAAGCAGTTCACATGTTTCAGTAGCTGTGAATGTTTTCAAATAAAGGATATACATTAGCATTGCCCCTCCTTAACAATAATTTGGCAGAGCATTTAAATCCATGTCAAAATAAAATAGGACTGTTTCATACCTGTACTTTTATTGTATACTGTACATAGCCAATGAAAGCTTGGAATTGATATGTTTAAATTCTTCATTTGAACGCCACTGCAGCTTGCCACCCTCAGTAGGCTAGTGGAAATAAACCATTTTCATGTATTTCTTCCTGGGAGTATCAATCTCATGCTCACCTTGCTGTTTCATGATGGTTAGTCAGCTGAGCTGCCTCTTATCAGTAATGGCAATTTCTCTACCCTCAAGTAAGGTATACTTGCAGAGTAATTGACCATGCAAACTGAAATGGTCCCTGTCAGCTATCAGTTGGGGCAGGAATTTGAAACTTGGACCCTCAGGTCAGAAAGCATCCAGTTTCTAGCATGCAAAGTAAATTCCTCAAAATACATTACTGTGGTACAAGGGGGAAAAAAATGTAAAGTAAGTTGGACTCCCCCATACAGACATGTTGTGGGTTCTCAGAAAGGTTTCTAGCCCTTTCATGAAATATACTCCTCTTTCCTCCCTCAATGTCTGCAGGTACCAAATAGATTAATTGTGGGTAACTTTTTAAATAGTTACTTTCTGGGGTCTGGGGGCAAAAAAACAGCCAAGATCAGAGAAAAGGGATAAGGATTAAGCTAACCAGAGTCCTGTTCTGGTTAGGAGTCATGGCTTTTAACTGTGTTTCCTGGCTTTGTCCTTTTAAAGTTATATAGTGTGCAGCACATTGCACACTAAAAACAATAAAGGAAGTAAAATTGTGGATGCAGCTGTAGCACCCACAAGATTTAAGTAAAGTACTTCCGTGTTTAATCCTGTGTAATATCTGGAAAATGCCTTTTTTTTTGTGTAAACTAAAATTCTGTAGTTTAGGAGGCAGCCTGTTGGTGGCGCCATTCGAGAGAGACTGATATAGATCTGCATTGTTATTTGCTCTTCAGAATGTCACTGAGCACTGAAGCAGCAACACTGACTCTGTCTCTCTTAACTGATATATTCAGGTTAGTGTATGAGAGGTTTATTATATTCTTATAAGGCAATAACTTTGTTAGGACTACTTCAAAGATATTAAACATCTTGTATTGTTTAATTATGCCTTACAAAGCTTATAAAAATATATATTAAATGCTGTGTAACCGGGAATATATCTCTCTCTCAGGACTACATGCCACGTGTTTAATGTGCAACGTGAATTAGAAATAATTCAAATGATATTGTATAAATTGTTACCAAAAATGAAAACTAAATGTTTGTCTCTGAAATGTACTAATGCAACACAACGTTTGTTTCTGTAACTACGCATTTTATTTTAAATTGTGAAATTAAAGAGAATGTCACTGACCACTGAAGCAGCAACACTAACTCTGTCTCTCTTAACTGATATATTCAGAAAAAAATATATAAATCTGCCACGGGACTCGACGACGATACCGAGGACCTGTAACAGATTTTGGGGGCTCGGTCCGGGATTGAGAGACGAGACGGCGTCTGTGAGATCACCGCCAAGCGCAACGGGGATATTGCATTCGGGCTGAACAGAAAGCGACAGCGAGGCGGACAGGCTGGCCTAGTGAAACTGAGAGACAGCAGGCGCGGCGCGAGTGTCTGAACAGCACAACAATGAGTGATCCCATAGTGCGAAAAGACGTGATCTGGAACATTCGAAAAGGGCTGCATCGGCTGAATGCAGAGAGACTACATAAAATAGCGTTATCGCTAGAGCAGGTACCAGGTAAACATCTAGCTGATATAAATACGGACAATGAGGAGGAAATGTTTGAATACATTACTGCTTATGTGTATAATCCTGAATTGTTAGAACGGGAAGATGAGGGATTGTCTGAATTACTGTATTTGCGTTCTGAAATAATGGATTCGATTGCAGAGATGGAAAAACAACAGTGTAATGTTGTAATTGAGAAAAATGTGGTAAATTTAGAAAACGAAAATGTTAGTCAAACTGAACAGAGTGAAACTAACCCATTACCAGTGTTATTAACTGATGCACATGACACAACAGCACAGTACAGTGCTGTCACCAGAAACACAGTTAAACGCACTACGCAAACTACCACCAGGGGGTGCTCTGATACAAATTCCGTTAATGATGGCATACTGAGCTTGAGAGATGTAGCACCATTTTTGCACCGCAAAGATTACAAAATATTTGGTGGCCAGATTGGTGATGATTTTTCAGAAATTGGGTTCAATAATATTTCCAAGCAAATAGATGAAGGAGTAAAGCAACAGCACAGTGAGTTTGAAATAATTAGAAGTGTACTCAGGGTAATCAAACCTGGAAACTTTAAAAATATGTTGACAGACAAAGATAACCTTACACTTGCAGAGTTAAAAGCCTTTCTGAAAGCTCACTTAGGTGGGAGAAACAGCACAGAGCTTTTCCAGGAATTAATGAGTTCTAAACAGAATGATCAAGAATCGCCACAACAGTTTCTTTACCGAATGATCGGTTTAAAACAAAAGATATTGTTTGCATCACGCCAGTCAAATTCAGAAATTAAATATGATCAAGCCACAGTACAAGGAGTATTCATCCATACTGTTTACCAAGGTCTCAGTGTTAAGTATAGCAACATCCGGCGAGATTTGAAACCTTACCTATCTGACTTAACTGTGACAGATGAGGTGTTAGTAGAACAACTAGCAAAAGTAACCAGTGAAGAAACTGAGTGGCAGAAAAGGGTTGGGATGGTATCACATGGAAAACCCACACACTTACACAGTGTGCAACTAGACAGCTTCCCATCAAAACCAGAGGCGCAAACTCATAAGTCAGATCAGGCAGAAAGCAATTCAAAAGCTATTCAGGAATTGACTGCACAATTAATGGTTCTGTCCAAGACGGTTGAACAACTGGCAAACAGAGATTCAAATCAGACTGTGACACCTAGAAAAGCGTCTCTACTTGACCAAGTACCAGCTGAAGTGCGACGCAAACTGTGCCAAAACTGCTCAAGGCAGGGGAATGCAAATTGTATACACTGTTTTAAATGTGGCAAAGAGGGACATCGGGCCGTGGGGTGCTTTGGGAATCTCACAGAGTCGGAAGCGCAAACCGATCACTGAGAAGGGACTACCAGTGATCGGGAAGAGAATAGGTCCCAATTTTGTGTGGTGTGCAAATTAAGGCCGCAGATTCTGTCCTGCCCAGAGTCCGACATGCTTAAATATTGTTCACAGGAGTGTCAGCGTAAGGATGAGAGTGATAAAAATGAAGCTGCATTGAAACAAAATGTAATCTCACCAGAAAGAGCATGCAAAATACAGTCTATTGAGACCAGTCATTGCACAACTATTGCACAACTAGTTGGAGGAAAGTGTTTACTTGAGTGTTATATGAATGGCATTGCTGTAACAGTACTACTTGATACAGGAGCTCAAGTCAGTATGTTAGATAGGCAATGGAGAGAAAAATACTTATTTAAGCATACTGTACGTCCACTTGAAGAGCTAATGGGTGTGCACAGTAAATTAGATATAATAGCAGTGAATGGTATGTCTTTGCCATTTGATGGATGGGTTGGCGTGCAAGTTGATTTACCTGGCAGTGACAGCATCCAGCCTACGATACATGTACCATTTTTAGTGAGCCAAATCGCTATGGAGAGACCGATTTTGGGATTTAATGTAATTGAGGAGATAGTTAGAGCAAACAGTAGTGGAATTGAGAACAGCGTTAAAGGTTTGACACATCTGTTGAGCAAAGTAATAGGAATTGAAAATAACAAGGCCAACGCACTTGTAAGTTTGATCTCCATAGGTAAACAAGAAGAAGAGAACAGTTTCACTGTGAAAACTGGGAGAAAGTGCATTAAAATACCCAAGGGACAGGTAATCAATGTAAAGGGGAAAGTTGATTTTAAACACAGCAGTATCGGGGATGTAGCAGTATTTGAGCCACTGGAAGACAATCCAGCCTTGGAAGACCTTGATGTTGGTGAAGGAGTCATAAGCAATCCTGAAAGCTTATCCTCTACAATTACAGTTCCTGTTTACAATTGCACTGCTCATGACATATTCATACCAAGTAAAACTGTTTTAGGACATCTTCAGTTTGTTTCTGCAGTTTATTCCGCCACAGAGGACACAGCTGTAATAGGGGATGCCAATGTAACATCAGACAACTCGTTAAAGGAAGTGACCAGCGCGATGATGAAAGACAGGACATGCCCACCGACAGGTTCTCAGCAAGAGGCAAGTCAAACAACTGAAGACCTCTGGCACCCACCTGTAGACTTAAGCCACTTAGACTCTGAACAGGAACGTGTTACCAGACAGATGCTTTATGAAGAGTCTGGCACATTTGCTAGAGATGAAGGAGATATTGGTAACATTCCCAGTCTACAGCTGAAGATTAACTTGAAAGATGACACCCCAGTGCAGAAGACTTACACCTCTATACCTAAACCATTATACAGAGAAGTTAAGCAGTATATACAAGATTTAATGGCCAAGGGTTGGGTAGTTCGATCCAGGTCTTGCTACTCATCTCCAGTAGTGTGTGTACGGAAAAGAGATGGCAGTCTCCGGCTGTGCATTGACTACCGGGAGCTTAACTTGAAAACCATAGCTGACAGACACCCGCTGCCAAGGATGCAAGATCTGACAGACAAGCTAGGTGGTAACTCATGGTTTTCCATTCTGGACCAGGGAAAAGCATACCATCAAGGCTTCATGGTAGAAGATTCACGACATCTAACAGCATTCATTACACCGTGGGGATTGTATGAATGGGTTCGTATCCCGTTTGGCCTTATGAATGCACCTGCCGCTTTCCAGCGCAGCATGGAAGAGATTCTGGAAACACTACGAGATGAATGTTGTTCACCTTATCTAGATGACATCTTATGCTATGCAAAGACATTTGAAGACCATGTGTCAACAGTACGAAGAGTGTTACAGTGCCTGCGAAGAAATGGTGTGAAACTGAGAGCAGCAAAGTGTGAACTTTTCAAGCGGGAAGTTCGGTATGTAGGGCGCCTCGTGTCAGAAGCTGGTATTCGAATGGATCCAAAAGACTTTGAAGCAGTTACCAGTTTGGGGAAAAGAGACCTGCCACAGTCGGAGAAGTTAGAAAACT
Organism: Acipenser oxyrinchus oxyrinchus; assembly: GCA_030684275.1. NCBI lineage: Eukaryota > Metazoa > Chordata > Actinopteri > Acipenseriformes > Acipenseridae > Acipenser > Acipenser oxyrinchus. Next base: position 10,000,466 of record CM060249.1, read on the forward strand.
ACTTGGATTTTTGAGTTACTACCGCTCCTACATACAAGATTTTTCAAGAATCGCGAAACCATTGTATGAGCTCCTTCAATTCAGAGGGGAAGGGGTGCCGAGTGACCTCAGCTCACCGTCAAAGAAGAAACATCAGCGCAAGAAGTTGAGTCAGACAGGCCAGTTATCTTCAAGAACACCTGTGACATGGACAGAAGACCATCAAGCTGTTCTAAACCAACTAATAGATGTACTGATTTGTCCTCCAGTTCTTGCGTACCCAGACTTTAGTTTGCCATTTGTCTTACACACTGATGCGTCAGAAAAAGGACTTGGTGCAGTTCTTTACCAGAAACAGAATGGGAAACTTAGGGTAATTGGATATGGCTCTAGGACATTGACAGCAGCTGAACAGAATTATCATCTCCATTCTGGAAAACTGGAATTCCTGGCTCTAAAATGGGCTGTATGCGAAAAGTTCAGGGATTACTTGTTCTATGCTTCTAGCTTTACCATTTACACAGACAACAACCCATTGACCTACATCATGAGTTCTGCAAAACTGAATGCAGTTGGACACCGCTGGGTTGGAGAACTTGCAGATTTCAGATTTGACATAAAATACAGACCAGGTAAAGCTAACACAGATGCAGATACACTTTCAAGACTTCCATTGAATATTGACAGGTACATAACTGAGTGCACAGAAGAACTCACACCAGACTTAATTTCAACAGTTTGGCAAGGAAGCAAGATGGCTGAGAAAGGAGATGTGCCGTGGGTAGCAGCTCTCAGCATTACTGCTGAATATGACAGTGACAACCTAAACGTTGGTGAATCATTACCACCAATACCACTAAGAGAGCTGAGGAAAGCACAGCTGAAAGACGTAACCATTGGGAAGATAATTCAATTCAAAGAGAGAAATCAGATACCAACCAGAAGGAGAGAGAGCGCATGGACATAACCACAAAAAGACTGATGCAAGAATGGTCAAAACTTGAAATTGAGAAGGGAATCTTATACAGGAAGAGCAATATGAGAAAACAGTTAATTCTCCCTGAAGAATTTAAGTTGATGGTCCTCAAGAACCTTCACGATGACATGGGACATGTAGGAATGGAAAGAGTGATAAATCTCGTAAGAGAGAGGTTCTACTGGCCTTTTATGAAGTCGGACATAGAGAAATATGTAACAAAAAAATGCCAATGCATTAAACAAAAGAAGCCGACAACACATGTAAGAGCTCCTATGGGGAGTATCTCCAGCAGTTCGCCTCTGGAAATAGTGTCTATTGATTATCTTCATTTAGAGCGTAGCAAAGGGGTTTTGAATATGTGCTTGTACTGGTAGACCATTTTACAAGATATGCACAAGCATATGCAACAAAGGATAAATCGGGTAAAACTGCAGCTGAGAGGATTTTCAATGATTTTATCCCAAGGTTTGGTTATCCTGCACGATTACATCATGATCAAGGGCGTGAATTTGAGAACAAATTATTCAGAAGGCTTGAACAGTTATCGGGGTTGGACGTTCACGCACCTCACCCTACCACCCACAGTGTAACCCAGCGGAGAGATTTAATAGGACACTGTTGCAGATGTTGAGAACATTGGGAGAAAAGGAAAAGAGCAACTGGAAAGATCATCTCGCACAAATGGTTCATGCATATAACTGCACAAGGCATGAAGCGACTGGATATTCACCATACTACTTATTGTATGGAAGACACCCACGTTTACCAATTGATTTAATCTTTGGTCTGGAAAAGGAGAAGAATCCCAGACAACAGAAGGATATGCAAAGAAATGGGCACAACGTATGGCTGAAGCATACAGAATCGCCACTGAAAACAGTAGGCAGTCATCCTTGAAAGGGAAGAAGTATTATGAGCAGCACTTGAGGGGAATAGTACTACAGCCTGGAGATAGGGTCCTTGTAAGAAACCTCGGAGAACGAGGGGACCAGGAAAGCTAAGATCGTACTGGGAAAAGACTATATACAAGGTCAAGGAACGTATCAAGGACAGCCCTGTATATAAAGTACAGCCGGAGTCCGGGGAACCACGAACACAGTATTGCATCGCAATCTTCTGATGCTGGTGAATGACTTGCCTGCAGAGGTCCCTGTTAAACAAACATCTAGAACCTGTAAAAACAGAACAACAAAGCACCAGGCTTCTGTGAGAGAGAAAAATGCATCGTCATCATCTGACTCTGATTCTGACTGTGAGGGAGGCATGATCCCAGCAACTTACCTTTATAAGCAGTTCCATAGAGAGTTTCCGAGGCAGAACCAACATGAAATAGAACAAGTCAATGACGATATTCAAGACTCTTTTCGTTCCCGGAGATTTGATCCAATAGCTGAGAATACTGGAAGTGGACTAACCCTGCCCGAAGCAGAGGGAAGCAATGCCAACAGTGAACAGCAAAAGAATCAAGCTGAACCAGAAGAGAAAGAAGATGAGAATCCAGGTATGAGGGAAAACCCGATGCAAGAAACTCATGAAGACAGAACTAGCCCACAACCAGAGAATGAGATGAGAAGAACAACTAGGGATAGGAGACCACGACAAATCTTTACCTATGATAGGTTAGGGCAACCATTCTACTATACACCAGCAGTGAATAGTACATCCTTAAACGTACGTGCACTTCCATACATGCCTATGACACAATTAATACCCTATTCAGTATTATGTTATAGTCAACTGGTTCCTAAGTTAGTAGCTTTCTAAAATGAGAGTTTGGCTTATGTAAATAGGTTTTCGAGTTGCTGTTCCTAACCACATGGTTATTTATTGTAATGATTTGTGCTTTGCTTCAAGAGAAAAAAAAGAAATGCTGACTTTATCAAGGTCAAATGTCGGGAGACATTTTATTTTTGTAGGGTAGTGTGTAGCACCCACAAGATTTAAGTAAAGTACTTACGTGTTTAATCCTGTGTAATATCTGGAAAATGCCTTTTTTTGTGTGTAAACTAAAATTCTGTAGTTTAGGAGGCAGCCTATTGGTGGCGCCATTCGAGAGAGACTGATACAGATCTGCATTGTTATTTGTTCTTCAGAATGTCACTGACCACTGAAGCAGCAACACTGACTCTGTCTCTCTTAACTGATATATTCAGGTTAGTGTATGAGAGGTTTATTATATTCTTATAAGGCAATAACTTTGTTAGGACTACTTCAAAGATATTAAACATCTTGTATTGTTTAATTATGCCTTACAAAGCTTATAAAAATATATATTAAATGCTGTGTAACCGGAATATATCTCTCTCTCAGGACTACATGCCACGTGTTTAATGTGCAACGTGAATTAGAAATAATTCAAATGATATTGTATAAATTGTTACCAAAAATGAAAACTAAATGTTTGTCTCTGAAATGTACTAATGCAACACAACGTTTGTTTCTGTAACTACGCATTTTATTTTAAATTGTGAAATTAAAGAGAATGTCACTGACCACTGAAGCAGCAACACTGACTCTGTCTCTCTTAACTGATATATTCAGAAAAAATATATAAATCTGCCACGGGACTCGACGACGATACCGAGGACCTGTAACAGATTTTGGGGGCTCGGTCCGGGATTGAGAGACGAGACGGCGTCTGTGAGATCACCGCCAAGCGCAACGGGATATTGCATTCGGGCTGAACAGAAAGCGACAGCGAGGCGGACAGGCTGGCCTAGTGAAACTGAGAGACAGCAGGCGCGCGCGAGTGTCTGAACAGCACAACAATGAGTGATCCCATAGTGCGAAAAGACGTGATCTGGAACATTCGAAAAGGGCTGCATCGGCTGAATGCAGAGAGACTACATAAAATAGCGTTATCGCTAGAGCAGGTACCAGGTAAACATCTAGCTGATATAAATACGGACAATGAGGAGGAAATGTTTGAATACATTACTGCTTATGTGTATAATCCTGAATTGTTAGAACGGGAAGATGAGGGATTGTCTGAATTACTGTATTTGCGTTCTGAAATAATGGATTCGATTGCAGAGATGGAAAAACAACAGTGTAATGTTGTAATTGAGAAAAATGTGGTAAATTTAGAAAACGAAAATGTTAGTCAAACTGAACAGAGTGAAACTAACCCATTACCAGTGTTATTAACTGATGCACGTGACACAACAGCACAGTACAGTGCTGTCACCAGAAACACAGTTAAACGCACTACGCAAACTACCACCAGGGGGTGCTCTGATACAAATTCTGTTAATGATGGCATACTGAGCTTGAGAGATGTAGCACCATTTTTGCACCGCAAAGATTACAAAATATTTGGTGGCCAGATTGGTGATGATTTTTCAGAAATTGGGTTCAATAATATTTCCAAGCAAATAGATGAAGGAGTAAAGCAACAGCACAGTGAGTTTGAAATAATTAGAAGTGTACTCAGGGTAATCAAACCTGGAAACTTTAAAAATATGTTGACAGACAAAGATAACCTTACACTTGCAGAGTTAAAAGCCTTTCTGAAAGCTCACTTAGGTGGGAGAAACAGCACAGAGCTTTTTCAGGAATTAATGAGTTCTAAACAGAATGATCAAGAATCGCCACAACAGTTTCTTTACCGAATGATCGGTTTAAAACAAAAGATATTGTTTGCATCACGCCAGTCAAATTCAGAAATTAAATATGATCAAGCCACAGTACAAGGAGTATTCATCCATACTGTTTACCAAGGTCTCAGTGTTAAGTATAGCAACATCCGCGAGATTTGAAACCTTACCTATCTGACTTAACTGTGACAGATGAGGTGTTAGTAGAACAACTAGCAAAAGTAACCAGTGAAGAAACTGAGTGGCAGAAAAGGGTTGGGATGGTATCACGTGGAAAACCCACACACTTACACAGTGTGCAACTAGACAGCTTCCCATCAAAACCAGAGGCACAAACTCATAAGTCAGATCAGGCAGAAAGCAATTCAAAAGCTATTCAGGAATTGACTGCACAATTAATGGTTCTGTCCAAGACGGTTGAACAACTGGCAAACAGAGATTCAAATCAGACTGTGAAACCTAGAAAAGCGTCTCTACTTGACCAAGTACCAGCTGAAGTGCGACGCAAACTGTGCCAAAACTGCTCAAGGCAGGGGAATGCAAATTGTATACACTGTTTTAAATGTGGCAAAGAGGGACATCGGGCCGTGGGGTGCTTTGGGAATCTCACAGAGTCGGGAAACACAAACCGATCACTGAGAAGGGACTACCAGTGATCGGGGAAGAGAATAGGTCCCAATTTTGTGTGGTGTGCAAATTAAGGCCGCAGATTCTGTCCTGCCCAGAGTCCGACATGCTTAAATATTGTTCACAGGAGTGTCAGCGTAAGGATGAGAGTGATAAAAATGAAGCTGCATTGAAACAAAATGTAATCTCACCAGAAAGAGCATGCAAAATACAGTCTATTGAGACCAGTCATTGCACAACTATTGCACAACTAGTTGGAGGAAAGTGTTTACTTGAGTGTTATATGAATGGCATTGCTGTAACAGTACTACTTGATACAGGAGCTCAAGTCAGTATGTTAGATAGGCAATGGAGAGAAAAATACTTATTTAAGCATACTGTACGTCCACTTGAAGAGCTAATGGGTGTGCACAGTAAATTAGATATAATAGCAGTGAATGGTATGTCTTTGCCATTTGATGGATGGGTTGGCGTGCAAGTTGATTTACCTGGCAGTGACAGCATCCAGCCTACGATACATGTACCATTTTTAGTGAGCCAAATCGCTATGGAGAGACCGATTTTGGGATTTAATGTAATTGAGGAGATAGTTAGAGCAAACAGTAGTGGAATTGAGAACAGCGTTAAAGGTTTGACACATCTGTTGAGCAAAGTAATAGGAATTGAAAATAACAAGGCCAACGCACTTGTAAGTTTGATCTCCATAGGTAAACAAGAAGAAGAGAACAGTTTCACTGTGAAAACTGGGAGAAAGTGCATTAAAATACCCAAGGGACAGGTAATCAATGTAAAGGGGAAAGTTGATTTTAAACACAGCAGTATCGGGGATGTAGCAGTATTTGAGCCACTGGAAGACAATCCAGCCTTGGAAGACCTTGATGTTGGTGAAGGAGTCATAAGCAATCCTGAAAGCTTATCCTCTACAATTACAGTTCCTGTTTACAATTGCACTGCTCATGACATATTCATACCAAGTAAAACTGTTTTAGGACATCTTCAGTTTGTTTCTGCAGTTTATTCCGCCACAGAGGACACAGCTGTAATAGGGGATGCCAATGTAACATCAGACAACTCGTTAAAGGAAGTGACCAGCGCGATGATGAAAGACAGGACATGCCCACCGACAGGTTCTCAGCAAGAGGCAAGTCAAACAACTGAAGACCTCTGGCACCCACCTGTAGACTTAAGCCACTTAGACTCTGAACAGGAACGTGTTACCAGACAGATGCTTTATGAAGAGTCTGGCACATTTGCTAGAGATGAAGGAGATATTGGTAACATTCCCAGTCTACAGCTGAAGATTAACTTGAAAGATGACACCCCAGTGCAGAAGACTTACACCTCTATACCTAAACCATTATACAGAGAAGTTAAGCAGTATATACAAGATTTAATGGCCAAGGGTTGGGTAGTTCGATCCAGGTCTTGCTACTCATCTCCAGTAGTGTGTGTACGGAAAAGAGATGGCAGTCTCCGGCTGTGCATTGACTACCGGGAGCTTAACTTGAAAACCATAGCTGACAGACACCCGCTGCCAAGGATGCAAGATCTGACAGACAAGCTAGGTGGTAACTCATGGTTTTCCATTCTGGACCAGGGAAAAGCATACCATCAAGGCTTCATGGTAGAAGATTCACGACATCTAACAGCATTCATTACACCGTGGGGATTGTATGAATGGGTTCGTATCCCGTTTGGCCTTATGAATGCACCTGCCGCTTTCCAGCGCAGCATGGAAGAGATTCTGGAAACACTACGAGATGAATGTTGTTCACCTTATCTAGATGACATCTTATGCTATGCAAAGACATTTGAAGACCATGTGTCAACAGTACGAAGAGTGTTACAGTGCCTGCGAAGAAATGGTGTGAAACTGAGAGCAGCAAAGTGTGAACTTTTCAAGCGGGAAGTTCGGTATGTAGGACGCCTCGTGTCAGAAGCTGGTATTCGAATGGATCCAAAAGACTTTGAAGCAGTTACCAGTTTGGGGGAAAAGAGACCTGCCACAGTCGGAGAAGTTAGAAAACTACTTGGATTTTTGAGTTACTACCGCTCCTACATACAAGATTTTTCAAGAATCGCGAAACCATTGTATGAGCTCCTTCAATTCAGAGGGGAAGGGGTGCCGAGTGACCTCAGCTCACCGTCAAAGAAGAAACATCAGCGCAAGAAGTTGAGTCAGACAGGCCAGTTATCTTCAAGAACACCTGTGACATGGACAGAAGACCATCAAGCTGTTCTAAACCAACTAATAGATGTACTGATTTGTCCTCCAGTTCTTGCGTACCCAGACTTTAGTTTGCCATTTGTCTTACACACTGATGCGTCAGAAAAAGGACTTGGTGCAGTTCTTTACCAGAAACAGAATGGGAAACTTAGGGTAATTGGATATGGCTCTAGGACATTGACAGCAGCTGAACAGAATTATCATCTCCATTCTGGAAAACTGGAATTCCTGGCTCTAAAATGGGCTGTATGCGAAAAGTTCAGGGATTACTTGTTCTATGCTTCTAGCTTTACCATTTACACAGACAACAACCCATTGACCTACATCATGAGTTCTGCAAAACTGAATGCAGTTGGACACCGCTGGGTTGGAGAACTTGCAGATTTCAGATTTGACATAAAATACAGACCAGGTAAAGCTAACACAGATGCAGATACACTTTCAAGACTTCCATTGAATATTGACAGGTACATAACTGAGTGCACAGAAGAACTCACACCAGACTTAATTTCAACAGTTTGGCAAGGAAGCAAGATGGCTGAGAAAGGAGATGTGCCGTGGGTAGCAGCTCTCAGCATTACTGCTGAATATGACAGTGACAACCTAAACGTTGGTGAATCATTACCACCAATACCACTAAGAGAGCTGAGGAAAGCACAGCTGAAAGACGTAACCATTGGGAAGATAATTCAATTCAAAGAGAGAAATCAGATACCAACCAGAAGGAGAGAGAGCGCATGGACATAACCACAAAAAGACTGATGCAAGAATGGTCAAAACTTGAAATTGAGAAGGGAATCTTATACAGGAAGAGCAATATGAGAAAACAGTTAATTCTCCCTGAAGAATTTAAGTTGATGGTCCTCAAGAACCTTCACGATGACATGGGACATGTAGGAATGGAAAGAGTGATAAATCTCGTAAGAGAGAGGTTCTACTGGCCTTTTATGAAGTCGGACATAGAGAAATATGTAACAAAAAAATGCCAATGCATTAAACAAAAGAAGCCGACAACACATGTAAGAGCTCCTATGGGGAGTATCTCCAGCAGTTCGCCTCTGGAAATAGTGTCTATTGATTATCTTCATTTAGAGCGTAGCAAAGGGGTTTTGAATATGTGCTTGTACTGGTAGACCATTTTACAAGATATGCACAAGCATATGCAACAAAGGATAAATCGGGTAAAACTGCAGCTGAGAGGATTTTCAATGATTTTATCCCAAGGTTTGGTTATCCTGCACGATTACATCATGATCAAGGGCGTGAATTTGAGAACAAATTATTCAGAAGGCTTGAACAGTTATCGGGGTTGGACGTTCACGCACCTCACCCTACCACCCACAGTGTAACCCAGCGGAGAGATTTAATAGGACACTGTTGCAGATGTTGAGAACATTGGGAGAAAAGGAAAAGAGCAACTGGAAAGATCATCTCGCACAAATGGTTCATGCATATAACTGCACAAGGCATGAAGCGACTGGATATTCACCATACTACTTATTGTATGGAAGACACCCACGTTTACCAATTGATTTAATCTTTGGTCTGGAAAAGGGAGAAGAATCCCAGACAACAGAAGGATATGCAAAGAAATGGGCACAACGTATGGCTGAAGCATACAGAATCGCCACTGAAAACAGTAGGCAGTCATCCTTGAAAGGGAAGAAGTATTATGAGCAGCACTTGAGGGGAATAGTACTACAGCCTGGAGATAGGGTCCTTGTAAGAAACCTCGGAGAACGAGGGGGACCAGGAAAGCTAAGATCGTACTGGGAAAAGACTATATACAAGGTCAAGGAACGTATCAAGGACAGCCCTGTATATAAAGTACAGCCGAGTCCGGGGAACCACGAACACGAGTATTGCATCGCAATCTTCTGATGCTGGTGAATGACTTGCCTGCAGAGGTCCCTGTTAAACAAACATCTAGAACCTGTAAAACAGAACAACAAAGCACCAGGCTTCTGTGAGAGAGAAAATGCATCGTCATCATCTGACTCTGATTCTGACTGTGAGGGAGGCATGATCCCAGCAACTTACCTTTATAAGCAGTTCCATAGAGAGTTTCCGAGGCAGAACCAACATGAAATAGAACAAGTCAATGACGATATTCAAGACTCTTTTCGTTCCCGGAGATTTGATCCAATAGCTGAGAATACTGGAAGTGGACTAACCCTGCCCGAAGCAGAGGGAAGCAATGCCAACAGTGAACAGCAAAAGAATCAAGCTGAACCAGAAGAGAAAGAAGATGAGAATCCAGGTATGAGGGAAAACCCGATGCAAGAAACTCATGAAGACAGAACTAGCCCACAACCAGAGAATGAGATGAGAAGAACAACTAGGGATAGGAGACCACGACAAATCTTTACCTATGATAGGTTAGGGCAACCATTCTACTATACACCAGCAGTGAATAGTACATCCTTAAACGTACGTGCACTTCCATACATGCCTATGACACAATTAATACCCTATTCAGTATTATGTTATAGTCAACTGGTTCCTAAGTTAGTAGCTTTCTAAAATGAGAGTTTGGCTTATGTAAATAGGTTTTCCTGTTCCTAACCACATGGTTATTTATTGTAATGATTTGTGCTTTGCTTCAAGAGAAAAAAAAAGAAATGCTGACTTTATCAAGGTCAAATGTCGGGAGACATTTTATTTTTGTAGGGTAGTGTGTAGCACCCACAAGATTTAAGTAAAGTACTTACGTGTTTAATCCTGTGTAATATCTGGAAAATGCCTTTTTTTTTTGTGTAAACTAAAATTCTGTAGTTTAGGAGGCAGCCTGTTGGTGGCGCCATTCGAGAGAGACTGATATAGATCTGCATTGTTATTTGCTCTTCAGAATGTCACTGAGCACTGAAGCAGCAACACTGACTCTGTCTCTCTTAACTGATATATTCAGGTTAGTGTATGAGAGGTTTATTATATTCTTATAAGGCAATAACTTTGTTAGGACTACTTCAAAGATATTAAACATCTTGTATTGTTTAATTATGCCTTACAAAGCTTATAAAAATATATATTAAATGCTGTGTAACCGGGAATCTATCTCTCTCTCAGGACTACATGCCACGTGTTTAATGTGCAACGTGAATTAGAAATAATTCAAATGATATTGTATAAATTATTACCAAAAATGAAAACTAAATGTTTGTCTCTGAAATGTACTAATGCAACACAACGTTTGTTTCTGTAACTACGCATTTTATTTTAAATTGTGAAATTAAAGAGAATGTCACTGACCACTGAAGCAGCAACACTGACTCTGTCTCTCTTAACTGATATATTCAGAAAAAAATATATAAATCTGCCATGGGACTCGACGACGATACCGAGGACCTGTAACACAGCTAGTTTGCACCCACAGTCCTGGGAAAGATTAAGTTCCACTGGGGTAACCTACACTTTCCCAAGATAGAGAAACATTTCGTAATCTGGTAACTTATAGTTTCTCATTGCATTGTACCATTTATTCCCATTTCCTATCCACATGTGATATTTTTTATTCTGTTTTTAATGAAAGCCACTAATATCAGCTTTTCTTTTTGCCTTTATATTTAGGCCTTACTGGAATGATAAAGGTGAAAGTATAAACACATATTTTACCATCAGTATACATACTCCAGATGGGTGCCCATGTACGGCATGTTTTCTGTCACTGACAGGGTTTTTGATTTTGTACTTAAAACATAAAGCCTTGAATGCACACGTTATCATTTACCTTGATTTCCATGGACATACTTACTCTTTAGCTAATAGTTAATCTGTTAATAGCCCAACTATTATTTAAGTGGAGTCTTTATTTGGTTATGTGGACATCTGGAGGCTATAGGACTGAATTACAGTTAAATCAGTTTGTGTGAAATCTCTCATGAAATCCTCCAGGCTCTAATACTAAGCCATGGGAAAGCTGTTGCGTTGCATTAACATTTATTTGCCAGGTTTGCATAGTAAACATGCCATTAACCGCAGTAGACATTACTGGAAGTGTCTAGCTTTCACTATGAGATTTTGATATTACTCCCAAACATACACAACTATATAGTAACAGTATAACCCTCCTGTTGCTTGGAACATACATTGGCCAAGTATCTGTTATCCAATGCAGAGAGTAAACAACAGCAAAATAAACATAGTTCTTAATACAAATTAAACATATTAAAAAAAAAAACACCATGGTTGTACATTCTAAAGTAGAGCTATTGGGTGATGACCATGACTTATATCAACACTATTACAGAATCGTATAGAATAACAAATAGCAATGAAGGGCCCTATTCATAAACAGTGTTTATGAGGCATTACCAACTGCACCCGGGCCCACTTTATAAATGTAAAAAAATATATGGACACTGTCAAGTCTACAGGGATTAGAAAAATAAACCATAGCAAGGTAGTATTGGTGGACTGTCAATCAAAACACAAATCTGCAAATCAGAGCCAACAGATTGTCTATCTGTAGGCGGGACACAGAGCGAACACTCTAGCAATAGGTCAGTGTTGTTAAGGTCACATTGCTTTGCTGGCAGATGTGATACTAACCAACTAAATTCAGTATTTTAAAAAAATGCATGATTTTGGGATATTAATTTGTAAGTGTATTTATAGATTTATTTATTTTTTTCCCCCACTTATGAGTACTATTGCATGCATTTGTACTGTGGAATCTAGAAATCCAATTGATGCCTATGATTAATACATTTCTGGGACTAATGTGAAGCTATTAATATTGTAGCACTGGATGAAATTGCTATCGGAAAAAGAGGGCAGTCTTGACAACAAAGCACGGTTCAATAGCCGGCAGGCTCTTTATTTGCAGCAGCAGGTTCACAGCAAGTAACACAGCTCACTGCACACGATTCTCCACTCTCTGAATCCACACACTTTTACACTCCTGATGCATCCTTTCTTATCCCCCTCAGACCCAGACACAGAAAACACAAAGTTACAATTATGTGAGGCTTGACCAATCAGTGCCCACTGACCTTTAACTAACAAAAATGTAACAGATAATAACATTCCTCACCCAATCCTGTACAGCCGCATGGGACATGTGAACAGCACCTGGTGACCCCTGTGAAGACTGCCTAATCCAGCACCAAGTCCCAGCACCCTGTCGCATGGTGCAAGCAAAGATCTTCTATATAGACAAGATAGTCAAGTCTGCGGTGCATCATGGGAATCCAAAGAGTTCTGGGAGCGACTTTTCCCCTATCTATATAATGTAAAATCTGCCTCATTTCCTATTCCAAGCCTTCTCTTTTTAAAACGATTGCATTTTTAAACACGATTCTCCTAGATTTATTTAGAGACACCCCTCCTTAACACATACGTGTTATTATTTATATGATCCATGTTTTCACCTGGCCTGACAAGAGCTCTTTATCGCCAAAGTGTAGACAGAAATTGCCTGTCATGCATATTCATGAGCAGTCAAGACTGGGGCATGGTTTGGTTTGGTTTGGTAGTGGGTAGATTAGGCCTATTATTATTATTAGTAGTAGTAGTAGTATTATTGCATTCACTACTACAAATAGTACTAATGCCTCGGGAGTGCTCCGCATTTAATTGTGGCAACACATTAAAAAAATAGTAATCTCTCGCTTTTCAATTTTCCACGAGATGATTTTTTGTAAGTTTTACAACTCCTGAATTCAGCTTTTTATTTATATACAGTAGATGCTGCTTGTTAGCCAACAAAAACTTGTCATTATCTGAAAGTTGTTAATAAGCAAAAAACTATAGGATAGGATTGGTTCCTGTAAAAATGTTAATAACCAAAACTTGTCTTTATCAGAGTTGCTAATATGCAGCATCTATTGTATAAATGCATAATTAAAAATGCATTGTTTATTTATTGTCTGTATTCATTAACAGCAACTGCTTCATTTAAAAAGATGTATTTCTTTAAGAAGCTTGTCATAGGTTGAAGTCCGTTTCATATCCTTTCTCCTTGTGTGTATGATCCATTGTTTACGCATTATTAAAAATACTTCTATTATTGAAAATAGTGTCTATTAAAAATACTTTGTATATTTATGTCTTATTAATTAAAGCAACTGCTTCATTTAAAAGATGTAAATTGACATCTATTTTTTTTAATTATCAGCTTGTATTTTATATTGTGAGCTCAGTTTGCCTCTGATTGAACCATACATGTTTAGGACCGGTAATTTTACAGACATTTATTTAAACAGAAAACTGAAAATACATCGTTGAAATATTAAACTTGTAGAACACACCAGTGGATTTTGAGATATCTGTTTTGTGAATTGAACATTTATGCCTTGTGACAGGATGACTGGGCGGTGACGTCACGGCAGAAGCAGGAACAAAAACAACAGAGAGAGGTGGAGTTTGGTGGAGCTGAGCGAATGCTTTCGCTCAGCATTTAATAAATAAACAGACAGAAAATAAACGGTTGTAACAGAACACAAAACAGGACACGGCACTTGAGCCAAAATAAAGAGACAAACAAAACGAACTATACAGACAAACACGGTGAGCAGATACTTTCATTAATACTTTTCCAATGATCACCTCCGTCTCCAAACCCGTTCTCCACTCACCGAACACCCAACCCAGAGAGAGTGAAAACATGCTGTTTTTATGCAGTTGTACCGAGACTCGATTGCTAGTCAATCATTCAATTGGAATCTCGGTACAACTGCACGTGAATTAATTAAGTGCACTCCCGTGACCACACATTACATTTTAACCAGCACGTGAAGTGATTTGTGCCCTCCTCGTGCCTAAATACAAATCTACATTTTTAAATCACACATGAAACACAGACCCATTTATATCCTGTGTACCGATGACTATACACCAACATTTACACACAACACGTAACATATAATACACAGGGGGGGCACTTTGCCACATGCCTATTTTAACGGTTATTTAAATAGCCATCCTCTCACTCTTAAGCCCCTTTCACACTGGTATGCTCTACCCAGGTCAGAACCTACCTGGGTCAGGACCCGGTGTCATGCGGGTCGGCTGTGCGATTTCATACTGCTTTTGATAAAGCAGGGTTGACCTGGGTGACAGATGCAAGTACACAATGTGTGTATCAATGCCCCGGAAGCAGCTTATTACGGACGCTTCCATCCAAGCTTCTCTGGATTGAACTGCCATCCCAAATGTTGATTAGAGCAAATGCTTCTTCATCCCTGCTGCAATCTGGCTCATGGTGTGTCTCGAGCAACAAAAATATGGCTAAACAGAATAAACAAAAACGTTCCTTGCGGAAGTGAAACCTTCACACAGGCGTGGCTGTTTGTTATTTCGTCGGCCGTTATGCATTTTGTCTCACACAACCTGGGTCAAAGCATGTCAACCCACATCATGAGGTGGGTCAGGTCAACATGGGTATGACCCAGTTACGTGGTTTCACACTAAGCAGGATTGTGACCGACAGCAACTACTGCTCTCTATACTCCTAACTCTGCAAGTGTGGATGCTAAATAGACTGATGTGCTCATTGAGACCCTCATTATCATAATTGTGGATCATTATTTGTGCGTATTGAGTAATTTTCATTGCTCTTAAGCTTACATAGGGCGCAGTGCAAAATAATTGCCTGGCCACAATGCAATTTGAATTTTACATCTGCAATTATTTGCACTGTGCCTATACTTACATTACCCCCAATGTATCCTGCAAGAATTACTTGGAAATAATGCATATACTTTTAGATATTGACACCCTGTATTTCTTCTTCTTCTTCTTCTTTTTTTTTTTTTGCTTACTTTATTTTGATTGTCTTTAACAATATTTTCAATCCAGCACCTGCATATTTCCAGATATTTATTGACATGGAATCTAAATTCCTATATGTGTGATTAGTAAAAATGTTTTTGGTTTTATTAATGCTAGCTTTTTGTACACTCTTGCTAATGTAGTTTGTGAGGTTTCCTACTATGTTTGCAACTTTTATTGGATATTGTATAATTGTAAAGTATTGCAAGTTATAAAGCAGTTCAGTATTTTTTGTAACCTGTTATTCATCATGGAAATCTTTGTTTTTCCTAAAAACTTTCTTTTCCAGAAAACTTTCTGGTGTCTGAACATCGCTGCTTGGTTCTGTTTAGATTTTACATATCACAAGCCAGCTGCTGGGAAGTTAACTATACAGTAGGCCTACTTTTAAAGGCTCAAACAGCATGCACACAGTACGTTTTTGTTTTTAATGGGACCATTTTCTTTCTCTCTCTGATGGCAAACTTGGCAAAAAAAAGGGAATGTGTAGGAAAAAAGAAAAAGCTGCATCACTTGTGATAGATTTTGTATAATCTTACATTTAAACGCAGCTCTCTAAAGCATAGGACTACTGACAGGGAACCATAGCAAACATTATTTTATTTGTTCTTTAGCACAAACAGGCACCCAGCTTTATGATGAAGTTAAATCACTGAGGTTAATTGAAAAATGAGATAAACAAAGCCCCTCAAATGCCTCAGAGTAATTTTGCCTGGCAGCAAAGACAGCCTACTATCATCATACACTAAACCCCCCTTCAAACTGTTTGCTAGAGATAAAACCCAAAGTTAATTGTCTTGCAGTTCCTTCCACTTCATTTAAGACCAATTAAAAAAAAAACTAAACTGGGAAATGTCTTTTTCTTTTATTTCTATCCATGTACCTCTACAGAAAATAGCTTCAGATGTAGGATTTTTATAGTTAGAGCACCATTCAGTTAATGCTCTTCAGAGATTGGACATGTTTTTAGAATCATGCTTTTGTTTACTGAAATATTAAGGCTGACAAAGTTAGAGTAATCATACGTTTATTTGTTTGCTTTAAGATATGTTACCAGCAGCAGAACTGAGGTTTAATTTCTTCAAACTGCTAGCCGTAAACATATATAATAGGCTAGAAGTGAATAATAAAATACAAGTTTGGTGACGTTTCCTGTTATATAAACTCTACAAACATGTAAAACAACATGTGCTAAAAAAAATGCCTACTTTGCGCAGGCATTGTGATGGATCTGGCTGCCGCAGACACCTGCTTTATTGCCTTGTACCCAGTGCTGTGTTTTGATAGTATTCCATCACAGCACTGCCATTTCAAACCAAACAGCTTCCCGTTTGCAGCTGGCTTACCTGTAAAGTAGCTGCATGCTCTTTTGTTTGTACAATCACAAAGGTAAGTCATTAGCTTTTCGGGAACCAAAGCCAAAAAGCACTCCAATGGAGAACGCAGACTCTCAAGTTCCACGGCGGAGTGCACATCTGTGTAAACAGGTGCAAAATCAAATGATGGAGGACTGGCATCATCGTAGGGATCAGTAATAAACACCCAGTTCCCTGTTGGTTCCACATCCTCTTCATCATCATCGCTGAGTGATAAGTCAGCATCACTGTCGCTGGTATCGAAATCCTCCGAACCAACTTTGAAATCTTCATCACTCCCATTGTCGCTCTCCACGTAAGTTGCCATATTTAGCTTTCGTTAAAAACTATATAAACTACAACTAAACAAGTAAAACTAATAATAAAACAAAAAAAATAATAATTTAAAACACTATATATGTATACTTGTAAAATCTGAATGGCTTCCCGCAATATATCTCAGTCTTCTAAACGTCCACAGGTAGATTGGAATCGCTACACGACACGCAATTGGATACAAATGTCATCTGACCGTCTCCCGACTTTCATTGCACATTCCGCAGTACTAGTACTGCCTTAGAGAATGAAACCTGAAACACTAGACTGAGAAACCGATCATAGAATAGAATGGGAAACTTGACGTACGCAGGTACGGCATGGTACTGTAAGTGGGTTTTCATTTGACATATGTGCGTACATCATGGTGTTGAAGTGGTTAACACATGCTCTTCGTCAAAGGTAAACATACTTCTATTTTGTATCTTTAACCCTTTGCGGTCCATTTGCAGTTTATTTTAGACGCACTGTTTGAAAGTATTTTTTTCACAGTAAAACAGGTTTAAAATGCACTGCATATCAACAGGACACTCAGTACTGTATCTCCGTCCCTGCCCCACCCCTTGTTCGCTGTATTTTTCACATACCTCTTCATAGTCGTGCATACCGATAAATCATCTGATCACTCGTTTTATCACCAAACTCCTCAATAATGCGATCCAAGTCATTATTTTATAACTATAACATCTCAAAAAGCTCTGCAAATGTCCATGATATTCTTTGAGCGCTTGATGCAAAAGCAGCTATCTTGTTTGTTTATGTCTGTGTTATCTCTGTGGTGCCGGGGCTATGTGTGTTGCTCAGATCCACCCCTATTTATTTATTTTTTTTCAGCTTCACTTGGCTCCTATCAGTCTCACTCAGCCATTGAATGGTTTTCTCAGGTTTTTCCGGAGAAAAAACGACTAGAGACCTGTGTTTTACGTCTTTTTGATGATGTCAGACAGGGTCCGACATTGGACCGGAAAGGGAAAATTGTAATATCGGACCTGGGTTAACAGTACCTTTTCAAACAACCGTAAAAGGAATATGCATACATTTTAATTTTAACATGTATTCCTTGTCCGATGTAAAAACTGTATCTGAACATTGAATATTTTTTCTTTTTTTTTATAATCTGGTTGTAAAAACAATATACTTTTTCATTAATGCCTATTTAAACGGTATTACAAGATGCACATTCAAAATTCACCTTTGATGTGACGTCTGTCATCCCTGAGCATTGGAAGGATAGTTCTACATTTACACTGTTGTCAGGTACGCTACTGTTAAGCGCCGAAGGACAACTCCTGCAAATACTGCAACAGCTGCAAATTGGGGTTTCATGATTCTCCAAAACACTAAACCCTCTTCAATGTAGAGTTTTGCATTATCAAGGGTAAGCAGAG
The DNA here is from genome assembly GCA_030684275.1 of Acipenser oxyrinchus oxyrinchus. NCBI lineage: Eukaryota > Metazoa > Chordata > Actinopteri > Acipenseriformes > Acipenseridae > Acipenser > Acipenser oxyrinchus. Next base: position 10,018,723 of record CM060249.1, read on the forward strand.
GTATATTTTCTGCACAAAAGGCTTTGGTTAATTTGAAGAGTTTGTTTCTCCTTTAAAGCTGCTCCCTCTGCTTTCATGAAATAGTTTGAGATAATGCTCTGCTACTTGCTTAGAACTTAATTTCGCCACTTTTTGTAGTTCTGTGTAGATATTCACCTTTATTTGTCGGTTGCTAACCACTTTAACTTTGCACTGACAGCAATTCAAAAGAAGTGTATGGTTTCCTATTTTTTTAGTGAGCAGAAACAAATGGGAAAATTCACGGGTTCCGTGATGTAATCATATCCTTAATAAGTAACATTGAATACATGACCTCTATTTAATTATGTAAAGTATATATTTTTCCCCACTCACATGTTAATATATTGTCAATGTTGCAGTTGCATTGGGCATTCTGAAGAATGAAAAGCTAACTCTGTATCTTAGATGGTTTTAATGTTTTGTTTTTACATTTTTGAAACAACAATCAAATGGTCCCTAATTAGTTGGGAAAGTAGTCTTTATGTGTGAAACACTAAGTTAATATTATGTAATTCACAGGACAGGAGCAAGGGTTGCATGGAAGAAGAACCGCAGGAACTGAAATGGGAGGAAAAGGCTTGTGACTTAGAAAAGAAGACCAGGTCTCCTCTTGGCTTGTGGAGAGTCCACCCTTGAGGATGTGAGGCAGGCGCAGTCAGCCTCCAGGGCCGGTAAGTAAGCTTTGCTTCCCCCAAGGGGAAACCAAAAATAGGATAGCAGGAGAATCAAAAAGATGAAGAGAAGTCTAGAGGTCTTCCCAGCTTGCTGAGGGAGCTCGGCGTGGTCAGGCATGTCTTTTTACTCCCAAGCATTCTCCTCAAAGCAATACTATTCGCCTCAAAGCAATACCAGCCTTTACAATAAACCATAATATAATATTAAAATTGGTACAATCTGTCCTGAGATGCTATAATTCAGTGAAACGCTATGATTGGGAGTAACCAAATTAGGGATGGGCGAAAATACAAAAAATAATTGGCGACTTAAAAAATGGATGCTTTGAACAATGCATTTAAAGATATGTATGGAAATACATGTCACTCATGGGACGAAATGGTTAGTGTAGCCGTTGGAAAAGAAGGAACAATGAAATGAAAAGGCGCTCGTGGATACACTTCATTCTTCCTCCATCTTGAGTTATTTACATTCGGTTCATTGTTTACAAATCATGCTCAAGAGTGCCTTCTCTGGCCACAACATTGCATTTTATTTGGAATTTACCGGCTTTCTTTGATGAAAACTAATCTCAACTCTTATTGTAAGTGACTGTTGATGCATAGTTCACTCCCTAGTCTCTGCAAGTCGCTTTGGATAAAAGCATTTGCTAAATGACTAATTATTATTATTAATAATAATAATAATAATAATAATAATAATAATAATAATAATAATAATAATAATAGAAGTCATCTGCTTTTGACTAACTCTGAGGACACCTGATAGTTAGCCCCTTTCGAATGATGCTTTAGTTTCATTTTTGTAAAGTTGCCTATATGATAATTACTGTTTGCCTGGAGTGGTTGCAAACAGTAATTAGAATCTTTTTTTTTATCTCACAAAGCTAAAGTATTGAACCATATTCAGAAATGTATTATATTTTGGTATACTGTATATGGCAAATAGTTCCCCCCAACATCTACCAAATAAAGATTATGGGCCCTAAAAGTACTTGCCAACAGCCGTAATAAAATTAATTTAGTTTAAAACTAACGAAAGTCTTCCATATTGCTATTCATAAAATGATCTGAGAATACGGGCGACTGTCGCAAAGCACTTTATGAATGGGTATACAGTCGTTCAAGAATGAAAATCTGCCTCTTTTTGATTACATCATCAGCATTATTAGTGTTCCCTGGTTGCCGTCGATAGCTGTTGCAAAAAGAAAAACGGAATCCACCAACAGCACTACCGAAACCTGAGGCTGCAGCTGATTCCGATGCCCCTGTCACGTCTGCCAAAAATTCAGGTCATAATTTAGAAAAAAAGTATTTTTTAATAAATACTTTGTATTTTCATTTTGTTTGGCAATTTCCATTCTTGACTTATTTGATAATTTTGAAGCTTTAAATGTTAATCTTACAAATTCTCAATTATTATTATTATTATTATTATTATTATTATTATTATTATTATTAATAATAATAATAATAATAATAATAATAATAATAAACCCCAGTTAAAGCAGGGAATCAATCAGCGGTGAGTTTATGTTTATGAATCAGTGAAAGTTTCATGTTGTATTGCACACTGTACACAAAATGCTTTGTTTTGTGATGCGCGAAAAAAAAAGACTCCCTTTCGCTTTCGAGCCTCACACTGAAGCTCGATCAGTGTTTTTTGCAATACCAAGCAAGCCCAAATTTCCCACCGACTGCATCAGCAGCACTGGTATATTGTATATTGTAATCCTCTATGAAAATAAATAGGTTCACATAGGCAGTATTTGTCCAAACTGTTTATTGTGAACACAGGTAAAGAAATACAAAGAAAAGGACCTCTGTTAGCCGCGGATCACAGCAAAGAAATAATAATAATAAAATAAATGTCTATTCTCAGTCTCTCACTTGCTCTCCGCTTCACAGCGCTGTCTCAAAATGATTATGCCAGAGAATATGTTCTTGTGTGAGTATATATTTATATTGAACATGTTCCTTCATATATAGCTACAGATTATATGAAGGAAATGTTAATCACGGGTATGTCAAACTGTATAACAGAGCAAGTGTAGTAATACAATATGTCTTTAAAAAATAGTCTGCCGTGGCTGTCGTAAGTTTAGACTTGACTGTAAAACATGTTCAATAACTCTTAGTTATCGGCAGCATTTTGCTGTCGTTCACTCTTATGAATAGCAGGTTGACGCTAAGGACCGATGAAAACTTTATGCTCATGAGGTAATCGTTAACCTTTCTCTCAATTCGTTAAAAACATGCCTTCATAGACAAAAATCGTTGGGGCTTAATGACACATCTGAATTATCTCTTATTAATAGCAGCTGCCGTTAAATAGGCGGCTATGGACGAAATCCGATCATGTACTCCTGTTTTCTCATTTCGACAGGCGTTAACCCTTTATGAATAGACCCCTAAGTGCCTTCACAAACAACTCCTGTCCAGTATACAGTATGTGCATCCTTAGCTGGTCGTTGTTGGATCAGTGCTCTTGGTTCTTGGTCAATGGTACTCGACATAGGATATTTTGACCTACTTACGATTCATGGATTTACTTAAAATGCAGTAGGAACCAAGTCCATACCTGTTTCCTTTTGAGAAATGTTATCCAAATCGCATCGGTTCTATTCCCATTGTGAGAACGTCAAATAGAGAATTGGCTTGGCATTCTTGGTATTTTATATGCCCTACTGGAATGTTGCTGCTTCAATCCAGCAAATTAGAAGTGAAGATCAACAGGCTACCTACTGTACGTTCTCACTGTCAAGCCAATCATCTAGAGGCGAGGACCCTGTCTGGAACATCTGTGACTACTAGGGCACTGAAACGCAATGAGGTGAACCTAATTTTCAAACCCATCCTTTGGTAGCATGACCAAGAATTGAACCATTAAGCCCCTGATTGGATGACTCACCCTAAACTCACACAGTAGTGCATTAACTGGACAAGCCACTGAGGATCCTCTTTCTTTTGAAATTCTGAATATACCAAAACACAAGTGAATCACAGCAGAGGTAAAACTTATAAGAAACTAAGTCTAGACAAGCGTTTTAGCTTGTGTTTACACTAGTTGGGCGGAGACAGTGTTTGAATTAATACTGTAGCATGCATGGGGGTAGAGGTCAGGGCTGGTAGGTGACGCAATCAATTATGAAGACATAAGCCCGATACCAGCTCCTGCAAGGGAGCCAGCTCTTTTGTATAGTGGTATCGGCGCTATGCTTCACAACGGGAGGTCCCGGGTTCACGTCACACATCTGCTTGTGAGAAGCCCCAGCCTCGGGAACTGCGGTTCGCCACAATACATTATAATACATGGTTGTGGCAGGGCAGAAGAAAAGCTGTGCAAATAATTAGAGAGGGCAGGGCAAAGCCTTGCTTGTAAATAAATGTGTTGTGTTTATTGTATTATTATTTAAAGGAAAGGTATTGTTTGGTGTATTGTCTGTTTATTTAAACAGGTGTTGTATTTTGTGTTTAGTTAAAAACACGATGTATTGTTATGATTTAAATGTATTGTTTTGTGTTTATTTATAATGGGTGAATGTGTGTTATTTGGCAGCATGGATGGGGTTAAAGCCCCATCCTGGTAAACTCATATCGAATGTGACCATCTCCAAATTAAATAATTTGTTGTTAATTCGGAGATGGTCACATGTATAAAACCCTGCAGCTTTTCTATGTTCGAGGTGGGTGTACAGAGAGGAGGTACGAGAGAGAGACATGAGAAAAAAAAAAGTAAAAATGAAACTGAAAGAAAGCAATTGCTACTCATGCTGGACCAGCACTGTATTTGTTTGGTGTCAGTAGTTCTGTTTGTGTTTGTTTGTTTTCGTTTTGTTTAAACCTTTATTTTGCTTGCTGTTTTTTTGTTGTTGTTGTTGCAATAAAAATGGCGCACCCGCTTTCACCTGTGTCTCTGTCAGCTTTCTGTTTTGGGAATGTCACGACTCAGCCATCCTGCCACAATGGTGAACAATCACTTTCCTATAAACTTTGGTGTTTTACAGTCTTATTACAAGGTGGCAAGAGACCTGTGTATAATAAGATAAAGTGGTGGCACGAGACCCAGAACATGATTCAGATTTTAGGTTTTGTCTGCAGAAGACAGAGAGAATTTTGTAGAAGAGCAGAATACTGCAAGTAGAGTACTTAGAAAAACAATAAGAAATGTAGTCAATGTAGTAAGAAATTACCTCAGCCAAATGCCCTCTGTGGGATATTAGGCAGTGTAGACCGATGACCCACAAAAAGAAGTGACAAGGAAATCTTCCACCTCCACTTCAAAAATGCTAAGCAAATGTTCTACCTTGAATCTTAGTAATAATAGATATATAATAATAATACAGTAATAATAAGAGTTATCTCGTGCACCCCCAAAAAAATAAATAAATACTGAAGTTGAAAAATTATTTGTTAATAAGCAAACTTGTAGTTACATCAGCGTGCTACCAACGTGACATAAAATGTAAAAATAACATCACCCATTATGTTTTTTCGCTTTGAAATCTGAATGTTTTCATACATATATTGTGTTTCTGGTGAGATTAATAAATATACTGTATTTCTATGTCTGAAACCCTCTATAGAATTACACAGTTTTTTATGCACAGTTGGGTGTCCATTATTCCTTATATTAAATATGTATGAAAATATTCAGATTTCAAAGTGAAAGACAAAATGGTCACTGTTATCTTTTATTTCCTGTCAAGTTGGTAGTACACAGACTACAGTGTGAATGAATGGCAAATGCTGTCACAGTTGTGCAATAGTGCGTAAATCAATTCACAGTCATGTGATCACTTACAACTAATAAGAGTTTATTAGAACCATTTTATAATAATCATTATCTTCCTGTTGTATTTCCTGTAGACTAGAAATTTAATTTCATGAAATACAATACAGCTCCAGGATTGCCTAAGATACCACAAGAAACACGTGGGGAGAGGGCAAGAAGAGTAGGACACACTGTGTATACATTCTGTTTGTCTGTGTTCTTGGGAAATCTATTTCTGTGTATTTGTAAATGTTTATTTTATTTGGAAACAGAATCCATAAAAATCAACTTGTTTATTTGTGCCAGCAGGTCTTCGGAGCCAAATATTCTAATGTATTAAACTCAATATAACCGTCAAAGAGTCCACTTTACAAGATAAACAGGAATGAAGACCAAACTTTAAATTGTGCTGCGTACAAACCAATCATTTCTGAATAGACAGTAATTGCAATGACAGGCAGGACTTAAGTCCAACACTTCATTAAACATATTTTATGGGGAATGTTTTCCTTTCCAGTGGCATGAGCAAGCCAGAATGCATGACTTCTTCAGCAATGAACTTTGATGAATTTTTCTAAGTGCATAAAATGAGTTGCATCCTCCCTTAATCCAAAAACCCATACATTTCCAGATAGGCCTTCTGATGCATACATTAGGAGCTGGAATAACGGCCATAAAGGCCAATGGTTTCTTTTTTTGGTACATAGCAGTAATAACTCTGAACTGCCTACAGCGTTAGTAGTGCCTCTTAAAAGTCAGCTATTGTATTGCATTTGAAATTCTCATATGCTGAGCAGAGGAGAAAAAAAATCAAACACTTTCTGAATTGGGCCCAAATATCCAAGGTTAATTTTCTGAGAAAGCTGCAGTGGCTAGATAAGACCATCCTTGCAAATTAGTTTTGCCTGTCTGGATTACAGCTAAATTTATGCAGCATTCCTTATCCTTTCAAAAGCGCCTCTGAAGTGCCATAATTAACTTACGGACATAAAATGTGCACATTTTCTGCTTGGTGGTAAGCATTCCTTATATTTCATCACTTTCATTTTCAACCCTATTCAAAAGCTACTTTTTATTCTTAAACTGTAAAGAAAAATAAATCAACCCAAACAATATGGCTTGCTGTTTGAGGACATCTAAATGTCATCTGAAATTAAAATTAAATAGCTTACATACACCGTTGAAAACTGACTACATGGTATTTCAGTGAGTTTACAGTGAGTGCTTTACATGTTTGTGTAGAATGAGAGGATTTAGAAGAAGAAAAAAATGATGGAAAGAATTTTTGCAGAAGTGAGTAAGAAGTCATAACATAGGGTTATAAAAACATAAATGATCTCCTGTAACACCTCTCTTTTTAAAATATTTACAAAATAGAAATATATATATATATATATATATATATATATATATATATATATATATATATATATATATATATATATATATTATGAGTAAAAGTGGAGAAGCACCTTGCTTGCACTATTTAGTGAAATATCAAAATCAATTACCTGCTGAAATCTTGCTTGCCAAAACGCAGCATAGTATGTGAAGTATGTTAGATGTCTTTGCAGGGATGTAGAAACTGTTCAGGCACAAGAAAGGCTCTTTCTATTTTCAAATGTAACTCTCTAATGCAAATTTAATAAGCTTCTCTTGAGGACACAAGCACCCATTTAAAATACTCTTACGGTTTGTTTTCTTTTCCTCTGTAGTCTACCCCTGAGCCAGTCTTTATCTTGTCACATTCCAAAGTCCAGGAATGAGTGCCGCTAGGTCAGCCATCACCCTAATCATAAACTTAAAGGTTTTCTTTAGTTTAAGGGTTTAATGATTTAATTAATCTTAGCTTTCATGTGCAGTCTCTAGCATTAACACATTTAGAGGAATGATTATGAATGTATGTATGTTGAAAAGTTTCCTGGTGATCAGTACAACTTTATACAAATAAAATAAAATGACCCGTCAGTGGAAAGGTTTCATGCCAAGTAAACGGTAATAATAGCATACATGTCAACCCCTGTGTTCGTACCAGTGAGACCCCTGCTGAAAAACCTTGGGATTGATGAAAAACCTTAACCTAGACCACTAGATTTTTTTTTTTTGTGGCGGGGGTGCGGCGGCAGCGGCGGGGGGGTGGCTGGAAGTGTACCAGTGACGGATCAAGATTTTTACACATGGCTGACAGCTATGCCACTGGCCTAGACTTAAGGACTATGCACACCGGCAGCAAAGCAAACAACACGAATGCTGCACGAGTACATAAAAAAAAAAAAACACTGTATTTTCATTTCATGACTGTAGCTAGTCATGAAATGAAAATACTGTCTGCTTGTGCTCCTTTTGTGGAGACAAAATAAAATAAATAAAACAAAGAAATAGCCTGGGTACACCACACACTAAAAAAAATGACATTTAACAGTGAATGTTTATATGTCATCTGGTTTAACATGTAAATCATTCAAAAATAATACACCTACACATATTTCCTTGTAAACACCGAGAAAATTAGTTTAATATTTTTTTTTTATTGATTTTCAGTTTTAATAAAAGTGTCAGTTAGTGTGTGAATGTGATTATTATTATTATTATTATTATTAGTCAACATTATTAAAACAAAGAAGCATCATTTTACAGAAATAAGAAACCAGTGTGTGGCACTCCCCGCTAATTTGACAAAAATTAAGGTGAAATAAAGAGAGATAGACATACCATTAATTTCCAATTGTATTGTCATTTTTTACCATATTGTGTCTTTCTTTATACTGTCTTTATAACCACTGACACTGGCATCATAAAAAAAAAACATTACATTTTCAACTTTAATAATTCAATTCTCATTGATGTCCATTTCTCTTTTATTTCTGTGGTAATTTCTGCATGAACGAGACAGTGACAGTCTGACAGCCTCTCCTTCGACTCTGCCCGAAACATAGAAGGCTCGCGCTGTATCATGTATAAAGAAAGGGTTTCGCAGCCTAGCAAACAATAACAAAGTTATGAAAAAATGTGAGAATCCAATGCACGGCCGTGAGACTCAATATTGTGAAAAACCGTGAGTTTCAAGGGTAAACCTTGAGACTTGACATACATGTAATAGTAGACTATTAAATACAATAAAGAAGCTTTCAATCAAGCCTTCGATCAAGATGTATTTCCTATAGTATTATACAAGGAAAGAGAGACTCAAAGGTCTTCAGTAGCATCCCAGGTGCTATGTGGAATGTGGTGTGAATAATGCAATCGGGAGCCTCTCGGTTTGAATCCTGGTCGTGCAGTTCCTGTTCTCGGCTCAGGGCCCACATGGAGAGCTGCATTATCCTTTGCACTCCCACACACTATGGAGGGGAAAACATCTGGAGTTGGTTTGCTACACCATATCTATTGCTGCTTTCAGCGGCAAATGCTCCTTTGTAATTGTTATTACTTGAGGCCCAAATGTCCAGTTGTTGATTAAATGCTGTTACCTTGTGTAAGGTTTTATACAGGTATATGTACCCTTAAAAAGGTAAAAAGTGGGAAATCATTGAAACCCTTTGTCTGTGCCTGATGCTCTGTGTTTCAGACAGATATGATTAGCAGCACACTTATCTGTGCTGGGCCTCAGTGGACAGTTACAGAACAAGATAATCTTGGTGCCCGGAACCTTCATTTATCCTGCGAGTAGTATAACTTTTTGTTAACTAGTTTCTGATGACCTTGAGGGAAAGCAAATGCTAACTGTCAGTGTGCTTTGTATTACACCATGTATCACACTAGGGAAATATAGACCAAATATGGGCAAGGAAGCAATATGAGTTGAGCGTATATCAGTGCTGTACGAAGTGATTTCTTTGTTTAGACAAGAACATCTACTGACACCATCAGGAGAGACGCTTTTTTGCATTTCAGTTTAAACATCAACTGAGACCTGAGGAGATGCACTTCATTTTTTTTATTATTATTATTATTTGTTTATTTGGCAGACGCCTTTATCCAAGGCGACTTACAGAGACTAGGGTATGTGAACTATGCATCAGCTGCAGAGTCACTTACAATTACATCTCACCCGAAAGACGGACCACAAGGAGGTGAAGTGACTTGCTCAGGGTCACACAATGAGTCAGTGGCTGAGGTGGGATTTGAACCGGGGACCTCCTGGTTACAAGCCCTTTTCTTTAACCACTGGACCACACAGCCTCCTTTTTATTCAAGCTATTGCAAGAAATAATAACACACAATACAAATTGAACACATAGGCTTTTTTCTGATAAACACGCACCTTGTGAGGGGCGGTGTACTATTCCAGATAAATTGCACAAGCTCTTACTGTTTAATCAGCTGTTAGTTCCTTTCCATTATGCAACCTTTGCTTATGTGCCCCTTTTAAATGGAAACAAAATCATTGAAACTGTCTCTAAAAATGGTCTGATTTTCCTGTGTTTAATTTAAGACTTTTCAGCTTTGAACATACACAACAGTTTCGCAGTGATTAGCAGTTCCATCTTTTTTTCAGAAACAGGATATCCTGTGTTTAAAAGCTGAAATGTTGTATTTTTTATCAAGCTATATGCTTAAGAAACTTTCAATATTTTTACTGCATAGATACTGGTGAAATAAATGGTGTTGACAGTCGCTGATTGGCTACTAACACATCATGAACTTTCTTTCGATATGATGAAGTATTTTTATAGCCTCAAGTAATTGTCTGCCTAAATACAGTTGACAGACATAACGTTACTATCGCTGATTGATTACTAACATATATGCTTGTTAATACCAAAAAAGGCGTTTAAACCTTAAAGCACTTGTCATTGAATTAATCAAGGAAGGTGGCAGGTGATGTAGCTGTCTACTTCCTATATGTTTAGTATAAGAATGCTTGTTATTTCTATATCAGGATATAGACCACCATCTCTGTCGCCTTGGAGCTTGAAAAACCACCCGTCGAGACCTGTAATTGCCCTGTAGCTCTGTTGCACAGAAACACCATCTGTAACAGGGCAGCTCCGAATACCATCAGCTGATGCCAGTCGTAATTGCATGTATTACATTTGCTTTGTTCCTGTTTATATTTTGATTCCTAAATAAACTCTTTTTGATTGATACCTGAAGACTTATTATTTTTGAGAATAAAACAAATCTTACAATATCTTGTTCTTTGCTGATTCCACAATAAAAGACTTTTTTTTTTAATTTTGACAATCTTTGTCCAGACTATTTGATTATAATTGATGAGAACCGTATACTTGTCTGTAAGCAGATATTTGCGTCCTTCCCTTGCATAGATACAATTAATTAAATACATAAATAACCAAGTAATGAATTAGAGCCAGCCAAGAGCAATCTTGAAGAATTAGGTCAGACTCTGGTTCAAATTAAGAAGAACTGAAAATAAATGTGAAAGCTTCTCTGTATATCACATGCAGTGTGTCCATTTAGTGTGGGAGACCACTTGCTGAACTCGGGTAACCAAACCACTGTGCTTTCATTTCATGGATTGAGCTCCATCACTGTAAATCCCAACTCATTGATTCCAATTCATACTTTCTTCACAAACTAAATGATCTACAAACACTGCAAACACTTTTTCCTGATGCAATACCTCACGTTTTCTTTTGAAAAAATCAAGCAGCTTATCCTTCAATCCAGAATGGCTCGTCTCCAAATGGAGTCTCAATTTGCAAGACTTCAAACTCTCATTAGCCAGCACATCACCACATATGACACACAGAGGACAAGGTACAGCTGCAGTTCCAACAAAGGTAAATCCAATTTCTAATTAACTTTTTTTTATTTCCTAACTTTCAGTTTTGTACGCGATGATGTACCTGCACAATCACTTTGTCTTTTTGATGACGTGAACTAACCATAGACGATTTTCCCTCTTCCACCAGAAGCACAATTTAACATTATAATTTCTCTATTGTATTTGTGGGCCCCCAGCCAAGAGCAGCAACTTTACACACCCAGAATTCGAACCATCGTTTCCCTGATTGTGTGACTCTGTACTCATTTGGTTTTTTCTTTACTGGAAGTCACTGGATACCCCTTACTTACCTGCTTTAGTCAATGCTGACACACAGGATCTCAAGCCAATCCTATATTCCATTAAGAGAAAGAACCAGCTAACACCTAGTAAAGCACACCTAGCTTCCTCTGCCTAAGAGATGCTGCTGTCGGCTTGGCATGGTGACTTACACTGACAGTTACAAGACATCTTTTAATAAACACACTTTGAAACAATGTCCTCATACATATTCTGTGTCACTCCAGCACCAGCAAAGCACACAGTGAAAAATTGACAATGAAATCATACACAGACACCAACATGGAACAAAACACAAAAAGATGCACATACACAAAACTTTTAAACAATTGTTGGCTTCCACCTTTTTATGTACAATTTGTATGTCATTTGTGTAACATTTTGCATTCCCCATCGTATTATTTGTGAAAGAACTTATACATAATCTCTGAACTGAATATATCAACAAATTGCTGGGAGATAATACTGTTGTGTTTGAGTAACAATGGACACATCTGTCTATACAATACTCAATACTTTTCAAATAGATTTTAGAGTATTTGTAAATATCATTAGATCTGAATAGTTAACCAAGAATTGAGGTTGCCAAACATGGCCCATTATTGCTTATCAAGATTGTTAAAAGAAATTAGCCAGAATATTAATTTGAAGTCTGAAATGGAAAGATCAGCTGGGGAGAATATTCATTTTTTATTTAATTTGTGGCCCTCAGTAAAGATAGTGTTAAATTAGTTCAGCTTTCGGGGTCCAATTTAAGAAATTTAGGACATTAAAATGAGAAACATAGAAAGCTAGGGAGATTGCTTTGCTTGAAATGATTTACCTTTCAAAACACAGCTACTGTACCTATCAAAGATCCAAACAAATTCAGCTTATAAGGTAAAAGGTGTCTTCAATGCAACTGTAAGATCTGAAACACCTGATAATCATTGCAAAGTGTTTGTCACTGGAGGAGTTCAGAAATTTGAGTATCCTCACAAATAATGTACAATATTACAATATTGTTGCAAGTCAATATGCAAAATGCCACAATTTATTTAATAGTGGTGTCAAACAGCTACAAAGTAGCAACTTGTATAACTATAGGATCATTTTATTAACCTTTATTATTGACAATAATTTTTAAAAAGAAATAGTTGGAGAAGCCAAAACAGTTAAGGAATCCCCCTTTTTTGTGATATCCCTTGCAGCTCAGACTGAATGTGAATTCACTGATAAGGTTAAAAATCCTTCAGATTTCTAATGCAATAATTCAACTCTCACAAGTCAAACAAGTCAACCCATGAACAAACTTACAATGATGGAACAAGTGAGTTAACATTTCTGTAGACAGTTTGATAGTTTGGACTATGTTACGTAACGCATGAAACAAATGATGTAGCGTCAGAGTGCATCACAATATCATTCTTTGTATGAAATTAACAGAATTGAAATATATAAAGGGGGGTCCTAAGCCATTCTCTGTGTCTACTTCTTCTCTGGTCACAAACTCCCCACTGTCAAAGTATGCTTTTAAAAAGAGTCTTAAACTAACTGCTGTTTGATCTTCCCCCATTGCAGAATGGATCCTTTGTCACTACAAGCTAGTCAGTTTTGGGTGCTTTGACACCTCGGACAGAGAACAGTACCCCTCATAAATACAGCGGACAGGGGTCGAAACCACAGACCAATTGAGAACAATGGGCTGTCTCTGAACGAGAACAACCAATGACAAACACCCTACGTAGACTCTGGCACAGCCCAAAATAACAAAACTAACCAATCACAGGGTTGAAGAGATAATCACAAAAAAAGTGTGACTTTTAGAAACGCAGAGCTCCTCATGAGAGCTTTCCATGCTTGCTTCCCATACGAGCTGCCCATGAGCTCCCCACACTAGAAGTGTGCCCCACAGAAGGAACAGCGCTCCAGGCAAGAGAGAGCGCTCTCCACACAAGGAACAAGTCTTTGAACTTTGACAATCAGAAGGAGTGCTGAGGGAGAAATGGAAGCTGAACTGTTCTAAAGAAAGTTACTGAAGTCATGGGAGCATAATTGCTTGAATTCACAGAAGGCAAGGAAGAACTGATGTTCTGAAGAATGGCTAAAATCATCTTCTGAGGAAGGGCTCTGCCGTCTGTCCTACGAGAGACTGAACTAGATAACAGGATACTGCATTAATCGGAAAGCGGGTCTTTGTTTTATTTCACTAAACGAAACAAACTGAAGCAAAGCCAGCAGTTATGTTTTTGGAAGATCCCGAGAGAATTGCAACAAGAACACTTCTACAAACTATATAACTTTTCAATTGCAATGCATTATCTGAACTGAGTTACATCTGATCAACTGAACTATTCCCAGTTGGAAAACTGCAGACAACAAAGATAATGTTGCAGGACTTGAAAATCAACAAGCTGATCTCCATTTGAAAATGACTATTTGTTTATTGCGAGTCGACACGGCACAATGACCACTTCAAGCAAAGTACTGTCTTCTTTCATTGGAACTTTATATTAAATACTTTATGACTTGAGAAATTAACTGTAGCAAATGCTGTCAAGTTAGTGGATAAACTGTTCTTGGAATAGAATATAACTTCCTGTTTTAGAGTGTGTAAGAAATGTATTTTGTTTGTTGAAATATGCAACTCACAGGAGTTGCCTTGTAAATGCAGAGAATTTGATCATTCTGAGTTAATTTGAATATATATATATATATATATATATTAGTTTGGTACATCACCTCTAAACTAAATTAACATGGTAAAACTAATTTACTAAATTAGGTACTGGAATATTGGATTCCATTCTGAATGGGAAGTTGAATTAATTCTAGTGCATATTGACATGATCGATTACAATGAAAAAACGGGTATTGAAAATACTAATGCAAAGTAGACACTTTGTGTGATAAGCCATATTTAATATTAGTATATTATCCATGTATGCTAATGATGTTATGGTTGTTGTAATCGTTTAACTATGCAATCAATGAACTGTATACTATCCATGCATATATCTAACCAATATCCTTTCCTTTCTGTAATATTAAATTAGTTGTGCACCCCTATTTATTCTTAAATAAACTATTGTTTTATATTTCTGACACGTTGTGTGAATGTCGGTTATTGTCCAAGGGAATCCGAGTTCTACATGGTCCAGAACTTAAATATGGAATGTCTCATTTCTTACATTTTGACGTTGTTAAACAGGACAACTAGAGACTAATTTATATTTAAATAAATTGTATACCTTATTCACTACATTTTTGGCGGCCCCGCTGGGATATCATATCCATTGACAATAATTCAGAAATAATTTATAAAACACATGTTCAGAAATACCAAAATGACATGGCACTATTTTAAAACTCTCACAGACTGAGTTGACACACAAACTGGGCGTGGCCTGCTTGCCTCTGCGGAGCTGCTGTCTGTGTGTGTGAGCTGTAATGTGAACGCGAGTTTAGTGCTGTGCACATTAAATTAGCTGCAAGCAAATTTTGGTTGAAAGTAATTAGATATAATTATTTTGCTGGTACTGCTTTGAATAACAATGGCACCGTTGTTTTGTGAATTTGAATGTTTAGTCCAAAGAGTAACAGATGATGAAGTCCCTGTTTGCATTGAAAGTATACTGGATGTTGATTTTAAGTGTGGCATTAAACAAACGCCATCTAAAATTGGTAAAAAGGAGATCCTGGGTTCGGATAGGAGATGGAAATGGTTGAAGCAGTTAGCGTTTACTCTGAAGGAGTTAAAGAAAGCTAAAAATATTGAATGTGAACAAACTGATTCAGTTGAAATAACAATTGCAAAAGAAGCAGGAGTTAATTCTGCCCGAATCAGTGAGGTAGTAATTCAGGAGAGAGACAAGTTAAAATTGAAATATTTATCAGTGGTCTGTGAAAAAAAATGCTTTGGAAAATAAGTTTGACACATTGGTAAATCAGAGAGATAGTCTGCAAAAGGCATTGTGTATTGTGATAAAAGCAGACTTTCCGAGATCAGTTTGCTTTTCTAAACAGAGTGCAAGCAATGAGAAACAGCGGTCAAAAGACATACAGGAAAGGGGGAATGATTTTCAATCTCCCTGCCTTGCAGCATCTCTCAATCAAATCCCTTCATTCCCAGTAAATGGGGCTCTCTCACTCTCAGCCCGGGAGACGTTTTCGCATAACAGCGAGAACTCTCCTGGCAGATGCACGACAGACCTTGGTGAAATTGAGCTCAGCCTGTGCATTGTTCCCTTCGCTGTTCAGACTACTGTCATAGAGAAGGGGATCCGAACTTAGATTGGCAACAAGTGAGAGTATTGGCTAGAAACATTGAAATGTTTGTTCCCTCAAATCTCCATTGTAACATAACAACGTACATTAAAGATTTGAATTTTGCCCTGCAGTTTATGCCAAAAGCTACAGAGCTTGAAAAATTATCTTTCGAATCACGAGTGACCGTGCACTAAGGGACTGGATTTTTAGACAGAAACTAGAAATGTGTGATAACTTTACGCAGCTGTGTCAAGCCCTGATTACAGAGTTCTCACTCGGCTTGGACAGAGTTGCTGATGAGAGGACTTTCTTTGCAGATCAGGCAACAAGAGAATAAGTGTCTGTGGCAAAGTGGTTGCTGATTATGTACAGGTGCAGAGGTGATGCAGTGCAGGAATAAACAGACAGAGATTTGTAATCCGGTATGGAAAATAGACGTTTTATTTTCGTTATAATCCAGGTCTGGTGACCAAATAATAAACTCCAGTTATACACAGTGATGCGTAAAACATGGAGAACAGTAACAGGGATTGCAGTCCTAAACAATAAACACAGTATCTCTCCCACAATATATAACCACGGTCACCAGTCCTGGGTGCGTGCTGTAGTGCTCGTGGTGGGCGATACAGTTTAAAGAGTGACAAATAGTGCAGTGTTGTTCCGGGTTCAGTGCTGGCTCTTAGCAACAGTTCTGGAACATGTTAGCCGTCTATAAACACACAAATAACAATTATAGACAAGACAAGCAAAACAAAACAAACACTCACAATACTTTTAATACAAAGTGCACAGGTCCTTCCGGGTCTATTTCGAAACCAAAAAGCAAAGGAAAAGATTTACAATTCTCCGGCCCCTTTTATGCGATTATGCATGACCCCTTGGTAAATGATTGCAGCTGACTCTATTGCCTGCAGCTGCTACCTCGTTTACCTTCCAGGTCAATACGTTCCTGCAAAGAAGTCTTGTCTTTTTCCAGGCTGACTGACCTCCCAACCAGGGAATGAGCTGTCAGGCCAACCTGTCCAAAGCCTTTCCCTTTCTCTACTTAGTGCCCTCACAGGTTGAGAGGGAGATTTACAACCAGAACTCATTACAATGTCCCAGGAATTATTACGAAAGGTTGAGAAACACATATTTTTCTGTACAAAATTACCCAGGAATGGAAAAGATTGTTGCAGTCTTTGGAGTTGTACCTGAAGGAACTGGTCTGTCAAGGATGCAGTCTGACACTCTGGCCTTTGCAACTTTAATAGCAAGACGCCACATTTTATACTATTGGAAACAAGCAACCCCTCCTCTGTATGTCCACTGGATTAAGGATCTCATGCAGATGCCCCAGTTGGAGAATACTAAATTCACAATCCGCAGATCCAGTGACCAATTTTACTCTGCCTGGCAGCCTTTCTCATCCCACTTTGAGGAGCTCAGATTTCCCACTCTCCCCTGACCTCTCTGCATGGACTTCTAGATCCTAAGCATCACTCTCCCTACTACTGTCTCTTCTCTCTCTCTCTTTTCTCTCTGCCTTTTACCCTTTAATTTAGGTATGAATTATATATTTTATGTTTTTTTGTGTGTTTGATTTTCTGTACTTGGAGCAATACATAATGTTAGCCTGTTACTTGTAGTGCCAGAGAACAGTGATTCTTTAAATACATTGGATATCCTATAAGACCAGAGCAAGACCCCATTCGACACCATTCAACTTGATCTTGCAAGCTGACGTGGTCCATGCTCTGAAGATCTCTGAAAAACTGATTGCTGTTTGGTTGAATTTAGAAGTCTCCACCTTTGAAGACACTTCTTATTTTTCCTGTCCTTATATTCTACACTTCCATATATTTTGGAAGGTAAGAACTATTTTTATATTGATGCATTGCTATAAGGTATAGAAATTATGTTTTAGTCTTAAGAGAGCGATATATATTGAATGTTCTAGAATTTAGTGGTGTGCATTTTTAGCTTTATGCAGGCATAGCCTGAAGGCTAAATATATAATAACCATATTCGTATTACTGTATTGAAGTACTAATGCTGTTAAACCTGTAAAGCACTGGATCACCCAGACTGCTTTTCACTTGGGATTTATGGTGGTCTGCACAACCAACCAATCCAATTTTTAAAGCATTTAATAAACCGAAAATGAGTCTGTGTGATTTTCTTGATTATTAAAAGGCATCTGGATACGTTGCAAGCCCAGTGCATGAACGACCCACTTACAGAGGTCTGAAACATATTTATGTCCTCCTGAACGTCTTCCCTGAGTGTGCTTAGAGTATATATATATATATATATATATACACACACAAAATTCTTGACAAGTTACCACACCAGGCAGGAGAACTGTGAATTGTTATTTATTTAATTACTTTAGGCCAAGCGCACCAAGTGGGTCGGCCAAGACAATCCAGCGAGTCGACTCAGCTGTGGGGCGCGGCAGAGCCGGATCTCGGTGGAGGAAATCACGCATCACTCTTTTTTTGCTGCAGTAACAGGAGGAAAAACACACACAACAGCAGATGCTGCAGAGTTAGAAAGCAGACTACCATCGCAAAGCTATGCAGGCTGTTGAAAAGACAACAGCCTGCATAAAAAAGAAAAGAAAAATATTTAATGAAGCACTGTTGCACAGCATTTATAGCTCAGTCTACAGATGCCGAGTTTCTGATACTGGGGAAGTGGCAAGCTGACTTCCAGCAATATAAATATTGCAGGGGAACTCCAGAAAACTCGAATGAGAGCTTTTCACACAGACTCTGGAGAGCAACTGGAGAGGTTAGTATACCTAGTATACCTACCTTACCTATCTGATTGTGAGAAGCAAAAGAGGAAGTGAGCTCCGTGGAGTGACAGGGGCGGTGAGCACCGAGGGCACGTGTACTGAGGGCACCAGGGGCACCGAAGCATAAATTATAAAAACAATGATGTTGTACCACTGTTTGTTTATTGTAGCAGTAGTTACAGTATGTAACTGTGAAATGTTTACTTAACTGGGATATCGAAAGCTGGCAGGAGAGCAATCCGATTTATGTTAAAGCCTTTACCCACTATAAAAACACAAAGGTTGCAGTGAAAACAACAAACGTAATGTTACACACTTTATTACTATAAAACGAGCCTTAGTGGAAAAACATTTTCGAGTTTGTTATAAACCAGTGGCGTGCTTTAAAAATACTTGCACATTTTCTTAAAATAAGAATAAGAACGATGTTAATAAAGCGCAGCATGCTATCTCGTTACAGTGACATACCTACACTGGTTGGAACCCTTGTTAGCCAATCAGATTGCTCCCTCTATTCGTTCCTGTGACAGGGATGCGTGTGGTGACGTCAGGCCAGGTGCAGGAACAACAACAAAGAGACACTGCTGGTACGGTGCGATGGCACTTGCGCCGTTATATTTTTAAATAACAAAAATAAATAGAATATTCAAACAAAAACAGTTGCTCACAGAGCAAAATAAAGGTTTTAAATAAAACAACATAACAAACACAAAATACTGTGATCAGGCTGGGCAGTAGCCTTCACTGATCGCTCTGACCGTCCTTATTCTTTATTTTTTATTTTTACACGCCTCTCTCGCTCTCCCGTACTCTCCTCTGTACTCCCACCCTGAACTGAGAGCACTGCAGGTTTATATACCGTGGCCGAGGGGTTTAACTAGCTAGTAATTTTTCTATTACCCCTCGGCCACAATCTGCACGAGTTTATTAATTACATGTGACTGCCGACTAGTTTAACAACGCACTAGCAACAGCCACACATTACCACAAAGTTTTTAATGCGGATGGGGCTTCGCATCCACGCTGCAAAGCAATACAAAACATACGGCACCGCCTTCACATTTATAAATAAATAAATAACAATAACAAATACAAAATAATAAATTCCACAGGGGCGGAGGGATTACCCCGTTCTAAAATAAACAATACATTTATGGCAGGGCTTTGTCCCACCCCTTTTTCATGTACAGGGCTCCTGGCCCTGTTATAGTTACATTTTATAATGTGAGACTAAAAAGATGATGTATTGTTGGCAGCTTGTGTTCTTTCATTTATATGTTCTGCAAGCCCTTTTAGTCTTTATTTACAATATGTTATTCCTAAACTCTAATTTCAATGACAACATTAAATCTACAAGTACACTGTGATACCCTATAGGTGATTTTGTAAAAAATAATGTTAACCCGCAGTGTGGTGTGTATACTATTTCCAATTTATGAACAAAGTTAGCAATCAGGATAAATACTAATGTAAGTAGCCCGTCTTTGTTCTTTTATAATTTCGCTACAATTATCTAGAGGCAGGTTTCTGCTTCGAGAATACAAAGGGGAAGTCATCTTATGAAATACAAATTGGCTTTGAATGAAACAACACTTATTATCCTCTAATCATGCAATCACATTTCGTCACCTCTGGAATTCATGTCGCGCTGATTATCATTTAAAAGCTTTAATTGGATGTGCTGAAATTTCTGGCAAGACCCATTTAAACAAAGGTTCATTTGAGATGGCTCTTTTTGTAGTTGGCTAGAAGATACCCTCTACTTCTCTATCCTCACCTACACTGATCTCCCACTTGTTGTAAACAGCTTTTAGTTAATTGATCAGACAAGTGAACTGCAAAATATTCATTTTCTACTTCACAGACAGATAAATCTCTTGGGAAGAGGATAAAAATATTGTGTATGCACATTGGGGTTGGAACAGTAATAGCAAGTTAGCTGCTAAGTAGGGTTCTGCTACAGTGTAAATGCTTCGTCTATACCAGACAGGCAGTGATGCATTTACTTTGCCTTAAAGCTCAAAGTCTCATTATATACCAAATCTAAGGCATCAACACCATCATGCTTGTCACAACTGCTGCAGAAATGGTGCTCCCTGTTTTAATCGATAAGGTTTGTCCTGGTGTGTGAATAGTACCTTGCTGAAGCAATCAATTAACTACTAGCTCTAGAAACTGACATGTTAAATGCTAAGATGTCAATTGGAACATGTTTCAGAAATACAACATTTAAGTTTCAATTTCATTTTCACAGTACAGGAAATGTAATTTGAACATTTACATTCTAAACGAATCCTTGGTTACTGTTGGCTGTGATTTGTAATAATATTATTATGAAATCCCCTTCAAAGGGGATATGGTGGAGGCAGTCCTACATACATATTGCAGCAAGCTGGCGGGTGTGCTCGCTACAGCACTTTGGGACCACTGTGACCTTTACCCCACTTGGCATTGCGCCAGCCCCCTGTAAGAGACTTGCAGGCATTCAACCAGGACCGCTTGTCTTGTACATGCAAGCGCCGGGAGCGCTCTGTTTCAGTTATCTGGTAAGAAAAATATTCACTCCGGACCACCTCATATGAAAAAGTTACTCTTGATATCTCAATGCTTATTGTAAAACAATGGATAATTGGATATTATTTTATAATTATGTGTTATGATATATTATGTTTTTGTCAAATGTCACCAAGTGCTCTTATACTCAAATCACAAATTGTTTTTAAAGTTTTTAAACATTAACTGGAAACTAGAATAGACATTTTAACTGTGATCTATATTGTTTAATTCTCTGGGGAAATGATCACAGTATGCACTAATATAGGACATATAAATAGTAATCTGCACTGTTAAATTGAACAACTTTAAATGAAACCACCATTCTGCATTATTTAAATGAGCTAAACAAACGTATTTATATTCTGTCATAGATAAAGAAGCAATTAATTGCCCAAGTGTGGTTCTGCAGCTTGCACACCCATTCTATTCATGAATAAATGTAACTAGTTTATCTGCTTCATTCCAGTTTAATTCCAGTGGGAAGCTGGAGAAACGATGGGCATTAGCCAGACTACTGTGTCTAGGGTGCTGATAGCTGCTTAAATATTTCTTACCAACATAGCATATATTGAAAATGTAATTAGTGTTTCTTTCCCCCAAACCTCAGAAAACAAAAAGCAACTTTAAAAAAAAAGTCTGCTTATCTGAATACTGCAAGTGTAATTGAATATGCCGCAGAGATGATGTAATTGCAATTCAATATAAATCAATATACCGGATTCTGCCGAGTCAACACCCCGGTTTGAATGACACCCCCCACAACTTTTAGCTGCAAGTAAAAAGTAAAATTTTCACGATTAATTTCCGGTTTTTAATATCCATGATGAAGAGATTTCATCGCTCCAGATAGCAGTGTGCCTTGATTTCGGCATCTGACGTCGGCATTTTACAACAAGTCTCAGAAATTGTATATGGTATAGCAGTATTGACAGTCGTTCTCATCTCCTTCAGGGTATAATACAGTATGTAAGTACTGTATTTGTAGTCCACGCGCCAAAACATTTCAGAAAGCATTTTGGGATACTGGAGGATATACAAAAAATGTAGTATGGTAATACACCGTCCACACTTCCGATAAACTGCACTACCTGATGCGATCTAATTTAGAACCAGACTCGAGACTACCCCCTGAGGTGGTCTCGAGTCAGGGTCTCGAATACTGTATTAAACACTGCATAGTGTAGATGCTAATTGTATTTAGCACTTTTAAGCTGGTTTAAAGGCAACTAATACGTTTTCAAGAGATAGTGTGGACAGGGCCAAAGAACAAAGGAACTGGCTTTCCAGCATGTGCCCAGGGGTTAATTGATACCCAATCAATCAATTAACACCTGACCACATTCCACACTTGTTCTAATTAGAGAAGGGATTCTAACCTCAGCCCTGCCATATATAGCACAAATTACATTTTCAAATTAAACAAACTTTATTTACAAAACCAACACCAAAAACACACTGTTTACATGTGCAGGGCCTCAGCCCAAATTATGGCAACAACAAATTATTTACAGCAAGACTAGGGGTGGGGATTGTATTATCCATCCTGTCCTCTATAATTCCACAATTCCAGGGTTCATCATTTGGCATTGGAAACTATCTTACAGCTGCCCTAGAATGACTTAATACAACTTATACAATTATACAAATGATGCAGGAAAAAATTATATTTTAACAATTTATTTGGTGATATTTTTTGGGAAATAATGTGAAAACTGCTGGCACTCAATGTGTAATGCACAAAGTCAGCGCTTTAAAAAAATCAAGAAAAAAAAACAAACTTGTGTCAAAACACATTTCTTGATACTAAGAGTGTTCTACAATCCACATGGTCCTGGACACATTTTTGAAAATTACTTATTATAATACGAATTCACTTTACACAAATTTCAAAGTTCCTATTTGTGCAAATTATTTTAAAGCCCCCCCAAATTGCGAGAATGCGAGCGGTGATCGGGAGCCAGTGGAGTGAGCGGATCAGTGGAGTTGCGTGGGAGAAGCCAGGCAGAGAGAACACCAGGCGAGCAGCGGAGTTCTGGATGAGCTGGAGCGGACAGGTGGCGGATGCAGGGAGGCCAGCCAGGAGGGAGTTGCAGTAGTCTAGGCGGGAGAGTACCAGGGCCTGGACCAGGAGCTGGGTGGCGTAGTTGGTGAGGAAGGGTTGGATTCTTTGTATGTTGCTCAGGAAGAATTGGCAGAGTCTGAGAGGGGAGAGAAGGTGGAGAAGTATAGGGATGCAGTGAGTGAGATGCAGTGAGTGTAGGGATATTGGGAAATGTATTAACTTGCATTCAGATTAGCTCCTCTGTACTGTATTCTAGCGCTGTTTTGGGAATAGTGATCCTATGATGCATTTCTGGTTGCCATAGACACAGTTTTCAAGTTTCCATAGTGCTCACACATCAATGTCATTTCCATGAAGCTGTGGAAAAACTTTATCCTTGCAGACAAAAGTGAGGGTGTTGAAAGTGGTGAATAATGCACCACTGAAAAAGAAAAAGAAAGCTGCCGATTTGAACATTCTGGCAAACACTTTGTCAGCCATTCTGTAAACCGGGATACAATAATACAGGCTTATGAAAAGCAAACTGTGGATGCAAGTTCTCAGCGTTTCTGATTTGCTCAAAATCTTGATGTTGAGGACATCTTTCTTTTGTGGTTTAAAAATGCCTGTGATCAGAATGGGACACAGAGATTTCTTTTGCCATGTATACTTTTTAAAAGTTCACTTACAACCGCATTTTCAATAAACTTGTATAATACTTTTCATCGTACTGTATTTGAAATTTGATTTCAGTGTCACTGTAACATCAATAAAAAACTTACAGTTTGCATTTGGCTTAGACTCCTGATAATAAGAATTACTGATAAGACCTTTTTTTTTTTTTTTGCTGGTCCTCTGAAATTCTGTATTTTTAAATAACTATAATGTAATAAGCAAAATAACACATTGAACTGTGTGCAGTCATTGTGATATACCACTTCTCTGGTGGCAAGAGGTGTGGTATATTTAGGGCTTCTGATTTTTGGGTTTAACCGATAAAAACTTTAGGTTACTTACCGTAACTCTGGTTCCCTGAAAGAGAAGATGACCACCAACGACATTATGTGTGGGATATGCTGCTGATCTCTCTATACCACAGCTGCTGATAGGCCCCTTCCTGGGATGATGCACTCGGTCCCGCCCACCGAGGGATTAAAACCGTCATCCTGAGGAAGCCATTTCTCTTTTTCTATCGAACCCGTGAGAGCGATCGATGCGACCTCGCGGTTGGTGGTCGTCTTCTCTTTCAGACACCGAATCTACGGGGGAATGACATGCAGAAATAGCTGCTAAATACACCTTCAAATTGGAAGGTGACCTACCAGCATCAAGCAGTTCTTGCAGAAACTGTAAGATAACTGACATAGGGCAAGAGATTGGGTCATGGCTTTCAGCCAGGCACCAAGCTTGGAAATACCTCCACTAGGTCTTTGGTGTACAAAGACCTAGTGGAGTCTGCCCTAGCATTCTGCAAAGTACCCACAACCGCATCTTATAGCCCAAAGGCTAACCAGCGGTCCCTTTCAGGGGCCAGACCCATAGCCGGAACATGCCCGGTTCCGGGTGCCAAAGTGTGCCTCTTGCCTGACTGAGGAGATCCATGCATGCTCGCCGTGTTTGATAGGCGAGTTGTCTGCGCCTCCGCTGCATAAGCTCGCATAAGATGTGTTTCTGTCACCCTGCATTGAGGGTTTGTGCATGCCAGGTCTCTGGCCAACCCACCCACCAGCGCGGCCTTAACCAGGGCTGCAATGGTGGAGTCTACTGGGGGAGCCCCGCTAGGCCCAGCTTTTCCGTGCCTTCTAGAGAGGCAAGCGGTGTGGCCTGTTTTAGCAGGCATAGTACGGAGGTCAGACAATCCCAGGAGAAGCGTACCTCCTCCATGAAGTCCGGGAAGGCCTTGAACTTTTGAGGGCGAGGAGCCATCGCCTGCGTCAGGAAAACAGACTGGCATGGTTCTGCTGCTGGCGTCCAGGGGACCTGCAGGAAGGTTGCAGCGCGTCCCATAAGTGCCGAAACAGAGCTAGACAACGGGGGAGCACTGGCTTCCGAGGCTACCTCGAAGCCAGGTTCTTCCTAAGCAGGGGTTCGAGCTCCCCTCCTATCTGCATGTCAGAGGAGAAAGAGGCCCCATCCCCAAAGGCTGCTATAGAAAGCGTGTCCTCTTGCGCCAGCTGGGATGCCTCTTCCCATCCATCGTGATCTCCCCTGGGGGAGGGGGGTATGGCAATTGGGGCCAGGGCATACCCTCTCGTGGGCCAAGGTGGCATGTTGGATGCCCAAGCACCATGCACAGAGGGTATGCTTATCCTCCTGTGGGATATTTGTATTGCAGGCCATGCAGGGGTGGAACCGCAACTTGCTTGACATGAGTTTGGTGTTCTGCATCAGCTGTGCACCGAACACCATTTGCACTGGTTGTAATGGCGCTCAAGCACCGATTAATAGTGCCCCGCCATGCGTTCACCCACTAGTGCTGTAGCGGAGGGCACCGTGCACTGTGCATACCGAGCACTGTGCGCACAGAGTACTGTGGGCATTGCATGCCCGTGCACTAGTGAAGCGGTCAGCATCTAGCACCGTGCGTACCGAGCACCATGCACTCCGGGTACCGCAAGCACTATGTGTACCGTCTACCGTGTAGCACTGTGTTATCGTGCACTGACGTTGTCACAATCAGCCAATCACTGTGTGCACCGTGCGCACTGAGTACTGTAGCACTACGTGCACCGTGTACCGTGCAGCACTGTGCGTTCTTGCAGTAGCATTGAGCAGTGGGCGCCAAGCACCATGTGTACCATGCGTACCGAGCACCGTGCACACAGAGTACCGTAGCACTACGTGCACCAAGTACATGCAGCACCGTGTGCTCTTGCACTAGCTTTGTAGCAGTGGGCACCAAGCACCGTGGTGCACGCGTGCGTACCGAGCACCATGTGCACCGGCGTTCGAGCACCATGCGCACCGCGGCGTTCGTGCACTAGTGCTGTAGCAGTGGGCACCAAACACCGTGCGTACTGAGAACCGAGAGCACTATGTGCACCATGTGTACCGTGTCTATGCACTGAATCTGTAGCGCTGGGCACCGTGTGCCATATGCAATGAGCACCTTGCGCACCAAGATACCGAAGTACCAAGGGCTACGTGTGCGCCGCGGCACCGAAGCACTGGGAGGCAGCTATGCAACTGTGCCTACCCTAACCATGCGGTCACACACCTGGTCAGCGCGTAGCATGCACCAGGGGCACACAAGGGCCAAAGCCGTGAGTCGGAAGTGGACAGAGAAAACCGTGGTAGAATAGATAGGGGAGAGCACACTGTTTGTTTACAAGGCCCGACTCACCAAGGTGGCCGGGCCTACGCAGCCGGCAAGGTCTACTCGACAGCAATTATTTTTCATGTGCTTTACCTAAGACAAGTTAGTCTAGTTCATTCTGCTAAGTTGCTATTTAACATACATGGACATATATTTTAAAAACATATTTGAAAGTCTAAATTTACAAGTGGCTTAGTTGCATTAAAATAAACTAAGTCATTGTAACACAGTTACAAAGTGTTCTCATAAAAAAGTGCAGTTGTACTTAATTCTGACTTGGAGAGTCAACAGCCTGGGACTATTGCTTTGATTTATTTCTGACAGGGATAAATGTCTGGTGCAATTCCACCTTAAATCTCGTAAGGTGTTGGCATTTCTATTCTCCAGTTATCTCTGTTGGCCTTTCAGTACCATAACAGCCTAATTAAAGGAGGTCTACTATTAAAGTGAGACTGTATAAAAGTGCAAAGTTTTTGACAAATATACACTTGTACCTTTTGTGTTATCTGCGCAACACAGACCATCTGGTGCCCTGAGTAAAACCTTTCCATCTCTAGCCAGTGGTGTAGAAAGTGGTGATCTCAGACAAACTGACTAGATCTCCTCAGGCCTGACAATTCACATCCAGCCCCAGCTCTGTGTGTGTGGAGAGGATCCTTCACCTGTTGGGTGAGATAAACCCTGGTGCTGTCCTTTAAACTTAATAAAGACAGGGACTTTGTTTCATCTGTGACAGATTGGTATCTGTTTTCATAAGTACAAGTAGTGTCCCAGAAGGTAACTTATGACTACCTGCTGAGAAACAGTCTGCTGCAATTATTGATAAACTAATGTCCATGTTTATTTTTGGTTACCAAAGACCTGTTACATGAACATTCTCTTGACTAGTGTTTAACATAAATTATAAGACTAGAAAAGATGCAATAAAAAAGTGGGAGTATATGAACTAATAATATGT
The DNA here is from genome assembly GCA_030684275.1 of Acipenser oxyrinchus oxyrinchus. Classification (NCBI taxonomy): domain Eukaryota; kingdom Metazoa; phylum Chordata; class Actinopteri; order Acipenseriformes; family Acipenseridae; genus Acipenser; species Acipenser oxyrinchus. The sequence continues at coordinate 10,046,121 of CM060249.1, forward strand.
AATGTCATGTTCATTGAGCTTCCTGTTTTCTGGATATCCCTGTAGTCACAGTAATCATATAGAGATCTCTATACATTGCACGGAGGGAGTAGACTGCTTGCTGCAGTAGCACAGAACATGCTTCTCTGACCTTTTTAAGTGTGTGGAGAGGGGCCATTACTCATACTCATACTAATTAGGCTATGAGAACTCAGGTAAAACCAGAAGTGTCATAAAACTCATTTCTGGGACCAGTGCTTAACGTTTGACAGTGATTTTAGTCAGTTTTGATTTTGATCATGTTTATGTGTATTTTTATTATTGGAAGCGGGCATGGATAAAACCGTACGCGCTCTACACATTTGTAATAACCCTTGTACTTGTGAATTGGTTGTATCTGGAAGAATCAGCATACTCATTACTGCTGCTCATGTATACGAGTTACTCCTGCTATATATATATTTATATGAGCTTTTTTTTCTGAGCTAAAAACTATATAGATTAGATCAAATGCAAAGTTGGGGTTTTTATCGATTAAAGATTAATCGATTGATCACACCTTTGGGCTTTGATCGATTAGAAAATAATTGCAATCAATCTTGTCTACCTGAGTGTGGTATCAAATAAGAAATCTTGAAAAATGGCAGAGAGTACTGGAGGGTACTTACTGGAAGACTGCAACTTGCAACATTTGCTCATTGGTGCTTTCCTACAAGTTTGTCATATCATCTTAGTCTCAAGTAAGTAGATTTTTATTTTCTTTCAAACGGTATTATATATATATATATATATATATATATATATATATATATATATATATATATATATATATATATATATATATATATATATATATATATTGTCAATGTAAAAAAAAACAAGTTAAAAAAACGCAACAGCCGTTTAAAGGGGTGATATCAAACACAAAAGCCCAAGTTAGGAGAAGCAATTGGGGCAACCTTGTCAAGCATCAAGCAAATAGGCACAATTGGAAAGGTGCTGGGGCCCAACATTCACACAATTCTTACTTCTAACTTGGCACCTTTTTTTGATCACTTCGCTCCACTTGAAATGCTCTTTGTATGACTTACAGTGACTGAGAAACATGCACTGAGACATACAAACACACACACTGAGACACACACTCTGAGACATACAAACACACACACACACACACAGTCTCAGTGTGTGTGAATGTGTCTCAGTCACTTCAAGTCATACAAAGAGTATTTCAAGTGGAGAGGTGTTTTCATCTTTTTATACTGTTTTGATGTCTACAAAAAAATATTGTAGCCTACTTCAATAGGAACATTAGCCTGCTATATTATACATTATACATTAGTGTAAACATCTAACACTAGTAGGTACAATGCTCTTTCAAATAAACTTGTTATGATTTTGAATATGTGCTTCTTAAGGTCGGTATTATTGTCATTGCTTGCGCCCCAGCACCTCTTTCTTTACAAATTAAGCACTGGGTACAGAAATATTTAGGTTTTGAGGTGGCTGATGATGGAATAGTAAAACAATATAACAAGACCTTGTTTTTCTCCATGGATGTTGTGAAGCAAAGCATCACTAAGTTAAAGTAAGTTATTGCTTTTCATATGTAAATATCTGTTAAGGTCTATATATGTATATATGTTTGATATTGCAATTGTGTTATTATATTTTTCTGTATTTTGGATGACTTCAATATTATCGATATCGAAATACGTGCACGATATCGATATACAATTTTCATATCGTTGTCCACCACTTGTTATTAGTGTGATTAATGGGGTCAAAGCTTACCATCCTCCCCAAAAAAATAAAAAAGATGATTCTGCTATTTCCTAGGTCGCTAAATGTTTCATTAATTTTATTATTTAATCAGTGATTTCTGCAAAAACGAGATGTGACTTGCTCTCAGCATAAATGACCCTTTCACAAAGCAAGATATTATCGAACACAGATGCTTTTAAAAAAGAAAAATCTTAGTGGAAACAGAATAACTGCAATACTTTGCTTCAAATTGCCATGGGATGCAAAAAGAGCTTTGAAGCAGTGCGATTACTTTTTTCAGGTGCTAAAGTATTCAGTAATATAAAGCCTTACAGTATAATCGTTAACACACCCGCTGTTATTTCTCCATTATTCTGACAATGACTCACCAGTATTCTCTGGTGCCTCGGCTTAAATAAAGAACTGTTCGTAAGTCCTCCCAGTGCTGCCACTTATATGGAAGTTTCAGCTCCAGGAGGTCGCAAGTGTGAAGAAACCAAACCTCAAAGGTGCTCATTCAATAGCTAAGGCGCTTCAGCGGTTTAGAGGAATGAAAGTCAGCCTGTTCCTTGTCCCATTGCATACATAACCTTGGAATGATTTAGTAAAAAACACAAAAATGAATTCCTTGGTTGGTTTCAATATGTAGGTGTTTTTGTTACAATTGAAACATGCATTTTTAAATAATACACACTTTAGTACAAGCACTACTAGGACTGTATCTTGAAAACCTTTATTCTCATTATGGTAACATCCATTTGTTATACGAAAATATATTATATACAGTAGGGCTGAAGGACTATTCCATTTCTTAAAAATGTCTTGTGTGATAGTTTAGCTAGTAATTAAACAAAACAAAACAAGTGAATATAGAACGGGTTTATCACAAGTTCCAAATTGGATAACTGAACTCCAGAGCCGATTTATCTGTTTAAATTAGATTGGAAATGGTGTGTTAAGAAGGAGTCTTGATGGGCTGAAGAGTCTCTTCTCGTTCCCAGACTTTCAATATTCTTATGTTTATTCTAACTTGAAATAATTGTTTGTGAAAACAAAATGTGTGTGTTAAAAAAACAACAACATATTAATACAACAAAATAACATTAACATTAACAGAACTCTCATGAGGTTTAACGCTGATTTTTATTTTTTTTTGTTTTTTTCTGATAGGATGTGGCAGGATGGCTTGGTGGTGACGTCACAGACCAGGAAGAGGCAGATAAGTACTGCGGATTGAAGTGTGGAGCGCATATTTATTGAAAAATAAATAAAATGTTTAAACAAAACAAAACCCTTTACACAACAGCCAATTTGATAAATAAATAATTTAAATAATAATAATACAAAATAATACACAACAAACATAGGGGCAAGGGTACCCCATCACATAGGAGCATTAATCAAAATAATTATTAATAATATTTAAGACTATTAATATTTCTTCAATGACGCTGATCTTTATGGTTTAGTTAATTGAATACCTTATCTGTATTGTGCAGATGTTACATAACCAGGGGTGTCATTTTAGAAAAGTTCTGGGGGGAGCAAAGTTGTGTCAACATTGAACATTCTCTGTCCCGAATAGTATCGTGAATGAGAACAAACAGAGAGTAATTGGACCAGTTTAGAACAAGATTGCATTGTTATTCTTAAAATAAATTATACAAAATGTGCAATGCAAGTATTTTTAAAGCACAGCACTGGTTAATAACAAACTCAAAAATTTCGTTCCACTAAGTGTCATTGTATAGTAATAAAGTGTGTAATGTGGGTAAAAGCCTGTGGAGTGTCCCCCTATGTATTATTATTTGTATTTTTGTTTTGCGGCGGGTAAAAGCGCCGCGTCTTTTATATTTATATTTAAAAACCCGTGAGGATGCATGACTGATCAGCTACTGATTATTTAACTAGCTGACAGTCATGCATCCTTACCAAGCGATGCAGACTGTGGCCGAGGGTAATAAGATAAACAGCTAGTTAACCCCTCGGCCAGAGTATAAGAACCGACAGCTGTCTGTGCTGCGGTGTTGAGTGTTGGATGCAGAGAGGAAGTACGGGGAGATAGAGAGGTACAAGAAAACAATTGCTAAAACGTGCTGGTTTAGCCAGCACGTCACTTACTGTTTGTCTGTTTATTTGTTTGGCCAGCGCCTTTTTGTTTTCTGTTTTGTTTAAATCTTTTGTTTTGTTTATTTTGATTAATAAAATTAACTGAGCGCCGTTGCGTTCAGTTTAAGCCCGCCATCCATTGTTGTGGTTTCAGTTACTTCCTGGTCCGTGGCGTCACCACTGCAAGCCAGCCTGCCACATATGGTGTCCTGCGTGGGACAAACAACGCCTCCAACAGCCGGACCAGGAATACAAAGGGCGTTTTTATTTTTTCGAAAAGTGTTTTTGTGTTTGAAAAAAAAAAAAAAAAATGGGAAGAAGCGGCCGAAGAAAGCAGCAACAGCAGCAGGTGGTGCATCAAGAGCAGCGGGCCCGGTCACAGGTCCCGTCGGCGTCTCTACTACGCCGGATGTTTGCCTTGCCTGTCTGGATGAGGAAGGGTGGTGCTTCCTGTGTGGCGAGGTAAGGTATCTTCCACTCAGCCAGAGCCACGCATGGCATAAGATGGAGGAGCCTGAGCGTCCGGCGTCAGGGGAGAGGGCCCGCTGGCTAAGGCGAGTTCACTCTCCTCTGAGGGAATCTGGGGCTGGCTGGTGGAGCCTGGGAGGAATGCTGAAGAGGCCCTCCCGATGTGATCAACCTCCTGTGGGCCAGAGATGGAGAGCGATGGGAAGCCTGGGAAAAGCAACACTGCCCAGTGTCCCTCGCGGAGGTTGCGGACATGGTAATCCACTACCTGGCTGCAGATATGGCAGGGCTACCGCTATCTCCAGCTCCATCGGGAAAAGCCCAGCCGCTGCCATCTCCAGCGCCAGAGGGAGATGAGTCGTCGCTGCCTTCTCCAGCGCCAGAGGGAGAGGAGTCGTCGCTGCCTTCTCCAGCGCCAGAGGAGAGGAGTCGTCGCTGCCTTCTCCAGCCAGAGGAGAGGAGTCGTCGCTGCCTTCTCCAGCGCCAGAGGGAGAGGAGTCGTCGCTGCCTTCTCCAGCGCCAGAGGGAGAGGAGTCGTCGCTGCCTTCTCCAGCGCCAGAGGGAGAGGAGTCGTCGCTGCCTTCTCCAGCGCCAGAGGGAGAGGAGTCGTCGCTGCCTTCTCCAGCGCCAGAGGGAGAGGAGTCGTCGCTGCCTTCTCCAGCGCCAGAGGGAGAGGAGTCGTCGCTGCCTTCTCCAGCCCAGAGGGAGAGGAGTCGCCGCTGCCGTCTCCAGCCAGAGGGAGAGGAGTCGCTGTCGTCTCCAGCGCCAGAGGGAGAGGAGCCATTGCTGCCGTCTCCAGCAGTGAGCAGGGTAGCAGGAGCCCTCGCCTCTGTCTCCACCAGGAGCAGAGCAGCAGGAGCTGCCTCTGTCTCCACCACCACCAGGAGCAGAGCAGCAGGAGCTGCCTCTGTCTCCACCACCACCAGGAGCAGAGCAGCAGGAGCTGCCTCTGTCTCCACCACCGCCAGGAGCAGAGCAGCAGGAGCTGCTTCTGTCTCCACCACCGCCAGGTGCAGAGCAGCAAGAGCTGCCTCTGTCTCCGCCACCTCCACCAGCAGAGGGTGAATGCCTGCTGGTTCTGCCTCAACCGCCGTGGGAGGACTGCTTGCCCCTCCCACCTCCACCAGCAGAGGGTGAATGCCTGCTGGTTCCGCCTCAAGCGCCGTGGGAGGACTGCTTGCCGCTCCCAGCTCCACCAGCAGAGGGTGAATTCCTGCTGGTTCCGCCTCAACCGCTGTGGGAGGATTGCTTGACCCTCCCACCTCCACCAGCAGAGGGTGAATACCTGCTGGTTCCGCCTCAACCGCCGTGGGAGAACAGCTTGCCGCTCCCAGCTCCACCAGCAGAGGGTGAATGCCTGCTGGTTCCGCCTCAACCGCCGTGGGAGGACTGCTTGCCGCTCCCAGCTCCACCAGCAGAGGGTGAATACCTGCTGGTTCCATCTCCACCTCCACCAGCAGAGGGTGAATACCTGCTGGTTCCACATCCACCATCATGGGAAGAACTGCTCCTGCCCTGCCTCGCACCGCCCAAGGATGCCTGTTGCTTCGCACCTACCAAGGATGCCTGCCTCACTTCGCCCAAGGATGCCTGCCTCACTTCGCCCAAGGATGCCTGCCTCGCTCAGCCCAAGGATGCCTGCCTCACTTCGCCCAAGGATGCCTGCCTCGCCTAGCCCAAGAAGGCCTGTCTCGCATCGCCTGGGGCTGCCTGTTGCTCCGCATCGCCTGGGGCTGCCTGTTGCTCCGCATCGCCTGGGGCTGCCTGTTGCCCGCATCGCCTGGGGCTGCCTGTTGCTCCGCATCGCCTGGAGAGCCACCAGTTATAGAGTGCGAGGGAGAAGTGGAGCTCCCGCTGCCGCCTCCATGGCCAGGGGCTCCCCTCCCGAGTTCGCCTCCGGAGGGTCCGCTACTGCTGCTGCTGCCATCGCCTCCCGAGGGTCCTGTTTTGCTTGGGGTCGCTACCAGTCCTGCCATACGGCAGGAAATACTGTGGCTGGAGCCCCATGAGCGGGAGCTGCCGGCCCACGGAAAAGGGGGAGGTCAGGAGACCAGCTCCCCAGCCGCACTTTCGCGGCAGGAAATACTGTGGCTGGAGCCCCATGAAGGGCAGCTGCCGGCCACGAAGAAGGGGGAGGTCAGAAGACCAGCTCCCCAGCCGCACTTTCGCGGCAGGAAATACTGTGGCTGGAGCCCCATGAAGGGCAGCTGCCAGCCATGAAGAAGGGGGAGGTCAGGAGACCAGCTCCCCGCAGCAATTTCGCTGCAGGAGAGGGTGGCGGAGCCCCACGGAGGGAGCTGCCGGCCATGAAGAAGGGGGCAGGTCTGGAGACCACCCCAAAAATTTTTGGCCAAAGGAGCCGGCCTGTGCGCGGGCCATTGGAGCCTTCGGCTGTTTGGGTGGGAGGAGGACATCCCACCGTGGCCGCCACCTTTGGCCCGTTGCTGCCCCTGTTCCTGCGCCGGGACTGCTAGCGGGACTTTAGGGAATAAGGGGGAGGTGGCGAAAAGGCCATGTGTGCTGCGCACAAGGGGGCATGTGTGGCGGAGTGTCCCGCCCTATGTATTATTATTTGTATTTTTGTTTGCGCGCGGGTAAAAGCGCCGCGTCTTTTATATTTATATTTAAAAACCCGTGAGGATGCATGACTGATCAGCTACTGATTATTTAACTAGCTGACAGTCATGCATCCTTACTAAACGATGCAGACTGTGGCGAGGGGTAATAAGATAAACAGCTAGTTAACCCCTCGGCCAGAGTATAAGAACCGACAGCTGTCTGTGCTGCGGTGTTGAGTGTTGGATGCAGAGAGGAAGTGCGGGGAGATAGAGAGGTACAAGAAAACAATTGCTAAAACGTGCTGGTTTAGCCAGCACGTCACTTACTTGTTTGTCTGTTTATTTGTTTGGCCAACGCGCCTTTTTGTTTTCTGTTTTGTTTAAATCTTTTGTTTTGTTTATTTTGATTAATAAAATTAACTGAACGCCGTTGCGTTCAGTTTCAGCCCGCCATCCATTGTTGTGGTTTCAGTTACTTCCTGGTCCGTGACGTCACCACTGCAAGCCAGCCTGCCACAAAGCCTCAACGCTAATTGAATTGCTCTGCTGCCAGCTTTCAATATCCCAGTTAAGTAAACATGTCATAGTTACATACTGTAACTATGCCTACATTAAACAAATACCGGTACAACATCGTCTTTTAAAAATCGTTTTACAGTAGCAGCTAGGGACATTATACTACTCTTATTTCAGATCATTGAAACAAAAACGTTATGTATTGCAGGGACTTTACAAAAAGAGCCAGGGGTAAGAATGCTGTTTATTTTAGACCATCCATCCAAATACATCTCGCCAGATTTGATACATGCTTACAACCTCGAGTTAAGTTTGATACATTTCACCTGCTTTCCACAAAGAATGAAACTTTGTATAAAATATAAACCAATGAACATAAACTGCTAAATAAGCATCACATGCCTGTGAATGTTGAAAATAGAAATATGTAGCAAAGTTTTAAATAACATGTTTACATAAATAAATTAAAATAAAAGGGGTTGGCGTCTCACTTTCATCTTGGCAAATTTGTCAACACCAACCTGTAAGTCTAATGTTTTTGCTTGTTGGGTTAATCTCTCATCCCCAGTAGCTGTGCGCAGTTGTGTTTTGACCTTTTTCATGCACAAAAATAACCTTTCATTTGCCTAACTAATACCAACATTTGCATACAGTGAAAATATGTTAGAAAAATAAATAGATTTGCATGTATAACATTGCCTAATCATTTCTTTTCATATAAATGCATATTTAAGCAATGTAACATTTTAAAAAAAGGGATTATAGCACTACATTTCAACCAGAATGTATCTAATACTGTAGTGTACCACCTTAATTTAAATATAGTTTTCCGCTGATCCATTCCAGTACCAAACCCAAAAACACACATAGCCCTACACATCTTGTTTTTAAAATCTATGGTACCTTTTTTTTAGAGCATATATGAATAATTGGGCATCAGCAATATTCATAATTTCTTCCGCAAGTGAATCCCTCCTTGTTGTCTCGCTGTGTTTCATTTCTCCCGTTTTCCACCTGCTATCTGACATTTCCCTTTGACTCATAATGATATAATAATATTATATTATTATAAAAATAATAGACTGCAATGTAATTCTGTGTTGTCTATATAATCACCGGACAACGATGAACTGTCAATCAAAAATGAATGAATGCTGCCGATGCCTCGAGACTCTGCGTTCGAGCAATTATATCACATAGCAATCGTCGCCGACTTCACTCCTGAACTGGGTTAGATTAGAAAAGAATGATGTGAAGAAAACTTCGACCATCTTATATGTGATTATATTATGTGTCTGGGGCCGTCAAAAAGTGGAAGACATAATGTCATAAACCTGCCCTATAGCAAAATACGCCCCTGTACAAAATAAATATCAACCTCCAACTCTGCTTTTCATAACATTTTATCTAACAATAAGCCTACATCTACATAAATAATGAATACTTTAATAACATAAATGATGCCATAGCCATTTCTGTTTTTAAATTCCACAATATTAAAATATCTGATTGATTCTATGTAGTTTGTAAAATCCTTTTTATAATTCCAAATGTAAGCCTAGCGATGAGGGTGGATTACATTTTGTATTACTGAAGGGTTTATCTATTGGATATTACAATATTTAAGACATCAACTTCAAATGAGTTGGTCTCTGTAGTCATATCAGACATGATGTTACAAAGTAGCATATTACAATATAATGAGGATACATGTTCATGAAATTAAGAGTCATAATTGTTTTTGAAGGGTGACATATCTAACATATGGAGCTTGTCGTGCATATTCATAAATCTGTTCATGCCCCTGTGAATCGATGTATACCATGGAGTGAGCTGAAAAGAACGTGTGCAAAGATGGCAGACATGTGAACCAATCCAAACATTAAACTCACTGGGAACCAAATGACACAAGCCTGATGTAAACAGTAGAATGCAATGATGCTGACATAGAGTTTTCATGGGCAAACTTGATGGGTGACATGATGGAAAACAAAGCAAAAAAAACATCAAAAGCATTTATGATCATGTATATGTGAATTAAAATACCAAAATAATCTGTTAGGATGTGCCAAGTAGCCAAAGATGGTATTGCAGGGAAGCACACAGACAACAGAAGTTTGCAAACTTTTGTTTTTTCCTTTTTATTTTTTTAAAGTTCCAAAAAGTGAACTGAACAAATAAATCCTAAATGCAGGATAATTCAACAGTTTTTGGCAGTAAAACAGCAAAGAGATATATCTATCTATATATTGAGTATAATTTCATTCGCCTTTCCCTTGTGGAACTAGAGTAATTAATTGTAATATATATACTGTATATATATATATATATATATATATATATATATATATATATATATGTATTTGACAGAGGCATTTGTTTGTGCTAATATTCACCTGGAAAAAATTGATAATCCCAAACTACGTGCATTTCTGAACAAACATGTAATAAATGCGGGAGCAATGCCTACAGCAGGTCAACTGAGAAGAATATCTACCCCAAATTGTTGAGTTGCACAAGATGAAAATTGTACAACTGGTAAAGATATCTGACAGTGTATCTGTAGTTACTGACGAGTCTACAAATGCAAAAGATCAGTATGTTCTGCACATTTTGTTTGTTCTACAAGGACTATCGCATACCTTTGAACTGAAAGTATTAGCCGATACAGTTAATCTCCACTCTGAATTACTCATCGGTGGCACAGGGCGTTGTGAAATGTTTAAACGCTTTTGAAGTTAATTTTAATAATGTGACTGGATTTGTCTCCGATAATGCCAGTTACATGATCAAGGCATACGATGATATTCTTCGAGGTTTACTGCCAAATTCAGTACATTTGACTTGTAATGCCAACATAATAGCCCTTGTCAGCAATATCTGGGCAAATAATTTTTCGAAAGCAGACAAGCTGGTTGCAACCGTTAAAAAAAAAAGTCTGAACATTGCCCAAGCAGAAAACTACGTTTTAAAGACCAACTGACAGAAGCAATCCAACAAGAAGGCGGTACTTTACCCATAAAGTTGCCACCTGAGCCTTGCATAACACGATGGGGCACTTGGTATTCTGCTGCTGAATATCATTCCAAATACATCACTTTTAACGCAGGCTTTGTGGAAAAGGAAATGCACATTTCATTACACATTGTAGTGTTAAAGGACCTCCAGAAATTGCTTAAAGATGTGCAAAGTTTAAAATCTCAACTCTCCCTAATTGCAACACATGCCAAGGGACTGGTCGATCTGATTCAGTGGTTTGAAAGCCGTGAAGTGAGAGTCCATCAAACATATAATAAATTTGCAGAATTAATAAATACATACCGAGCAATGGCACAAGAGGTACACAGCACAGACGCTGCAATAAACAAACTGTGTAAAAACCTTCCATGACGTTTCTGAAAAACTGACTAATTACTACAACCCGGATCAGTGCAAAAAGAAACCATGTTTTTTCCAACCAGCTCATAACTTTCTGATGGCAGTAAGGATATTCGACCCACAACAAGTGTGTAGTTTGGATCTGGAAGCCCTCCCATTATATTCTATTCCAGGATTTGATGCTGACTGTAAATCAGAAATGGACAAATACCTACCATATGCAAAAGAAAATGGCAGTAGAATGACTTTGAATGAATTTTGGATTAAAGCTGAAGAATTATTTCCCAATTTAACACGAAAGGCTAAAATATATTTGTCAGTTGTTTCCAATTCTGTAGATGCTGAAAGAAGTGTTTCTTCTTATGGCCAAGTTTTTTACAGAACAAAGTCAATCTATGAAAGAAGGCAGGGTTAACCAACTGACGATGCTTGAGTTTAATAGCAACATTTAATGCATGGGACATTTTCTTTCATGAAACTGTAAGTGACACTTAATGTGCTGCTTGCGAACAACCTTGCATTATTATTATTATTATTATTATTATTATTATTATTATTATTATTATTATTATTATTATTTTATATTTGTAATATATATGTTACAGCATTGATGTTAGGAATTCAGTATTTTATATAAATTGTTCCAGGAATCAGTGCTGTTTTTTTTAAAAATATATTTTGTTAACAAATTATGTGTTCCTACTAGTAAACTGAAACATTTAAATTATTTATTTACACATTCTATGAAATAATATTGAATAAGACGTATTAGTAATAAAGGGATGCATGACTAAATAAATGTCCGTAGCTGCCACCTAATCAACTCGCCAATGCGCGTTAATAGAATGAATAATTGAGACAATTAAAGGAATCGGGAGATTATTAATCAATAAGTGGTTTAATTAAGCAGACTATGTGACCACCTTGCGGTCACGTTTGAAGTGCAGCCTAAGAAAGCAGGTTGCGTAAAACGCAGGGCCCTATATATTACTGATATCTTTCCATTTCTTGCTGTAGTCAAAGATGCTACTGTGTCCCTTTAGTAGTGAATAATCAGGTGGAATATTTATCCTCATGATGCAAATGTCAAAGTAGTTGTGTTTTAGACTAGTGTACTCACAGTAATAGTCTCCCTTTCACTATTACACCTTCACCCTTAAAGCACAGTAGGTATATATTGACCTTTTGAATAGCCCTTTTCTGCAGTTGGCTTTTGATATTCTAGCTTTGAAATATTCTACAAATATTCTACAGTATCATTGCCTTGTATTTTTACCTGGGTTGTAAGAGTTTTCTCTGCAATCATTTGAAGATCACTTCTGTGTACATTAACTCACACTATGGCTACATACAGTGTTTTTTTCTGCAGCTTCTTGACCTTGGATTTTACCTTCAGTCCTATCAGCTTAGAACATTACTTACTGAGTGCCCTACAAAGCTACTTAGAAAATCATAGACAGTGCTGTGCTGCATATTATCATCTGGGTAGTACCATGAGTTGAGCCATTTATGTGTGTGCCTAGTAAATAGTAAGATCAAATAAATAATATAAGCAATCATCAGAAGAAGAAAAAGTAATTTTGAAAGTCTTTAAGTTAATTGAATTAGCTTCTCCCTCTGCAGTGACTGTGAATTTTACTGCAAGTGGGTGTATGTATAAAAACAATGGGAAAGAACACTCTAAACATGACATACAGATGACATTTAATGTAAACAATCTACATTTATTTAAAATCATGATCATTATCTAAGTGAAGCTCATGGACTGTTGCTGTAATAGCTGTTTTTAAATTCATTAATATTTAAGAAACATTGATGTCTTCTTCACAATTCCCATTCTGTTTAAAGAAGAGAAAGGCTCATGCAAATGAGTGCATATGATCAAGGCCCTTTATTTTCATTTTTATGGATTTTGTTTTGGGGGTTACTGAAAAATTACCAGGTTTAACATATGCTATAAGTCAGTTTTATCAGAAATTTCCCTCCCTTAAGCATATGAAAATACTAATGTATACCAAGATAATCCATGGCTTTACATTCAGAATATATATCCGTTCCCCAATATTAACCCTGATATTTATCCAGAACACTGGGAAAATAATATTTTGCATTGATTTTCATCTGTTTTTAAATAAATAAACACAGATACATTCCCAGGACAGTTTGTTTAAAATACAAAACAACCAGATTTTGACATACATTTGTGATTATTTACATAGTCCTTATAAGTATATTAGTCGTAGAAATGTGCACAGTTGAATACATTCTAGAAGAATATTAAAACTAAGAATTTAATTTTTTTTTTTTTTTAAAAAGTAAAATTTAAACAGGCTTACTGAATCAGGTTAATGGGAGTTCAAAAAGAGCCCATATACACCTTTGTATTGATATGCTGGTGGTAAAAAAACAAATAGTGACATCATTGACTACAGGTGTCAACTGATCTTGCAAACATACTCTGTAGATGTTGTCACCTTGTTGTATTCTACTACTGCTCTTAATTATATCTACTTCCTGTATCTTATATTTGACTTTACTCTTATAGACTTTACTCTTATTTGACTTACTCTTAACCGTATTGACATCACTACTGGTGAAATAAACTAATTTACAAGTTATTCTGTAATGCCATTGCAAGGCATAAATAGACTGTATCCATAAACCCCAGTGGAGGGGCACTGATGTCAATCAGCTCATAGCTGCAGACATTTGTGTTGTCATTTCAGTACTGTATGTCATATCTTCTACATTACCCAGCATCCTTACCTATAGGGTGTTGGTGTGTAGATATGGATATATAGACTAGGTGTTGGTTTCAAAATAGGGGACTTGATTTTGGTTAAAGTGAAAAATTAATTTCTTTAAAATAGCATCAGTTGTTTTTTTACTTGATATACTGTATATGTAGACCCTAAAATGTTATCAATATTTCAAGAAAACAATATGTATTCTTGACTTTCTTTCTATTTTATTTTTAGGTATGCCTTCAGACTTTAGTGGTGTCAGGTTTTTAAACGGTGTCATGGATTAAAAAACATGTATATATTGTGTGCCAAACTCACTCAACTCTCATTTCTAAGCAACAGTAATTGGAATTTACTGACTGCACCTTGTCTACTAGCCCTTAGGGGATATCTGTTAGCTGCCACTGACAGGTAATCCATCTCCAATATCAGGCTGCTTGATATGTTCATGATGAGGTGTTTTTCTGTGTTCTCTTCACTATTGTCTTGATCTCCAGTGACTCCTTGCTGCTATCCAACAACTCAACAGTGTCCTTCGGGAATGTGGAAAGGATAGCGTCACAGAACAGGCTGGTGGAGATCAGGTAGGAGAGCCAGAGACAGAAGCTGCAAGTTTGAAGTGTGAATGTGCACGTTTAATAATAAATAATAAACAAAACAAACAAATAGGCACAAGGGGCAAAACAAACAGTTACACAAAAACAATACAAAACACTTCAACTACAAGCTGCCGTTTCCATTAAAACACGGCTTCACTCCCCGAAACACCGACAATAATTCTCAATATATCAGAGCACCGAAAAACACACCAACACAAGCACTAACATTCACCAACATTAACACCTGTGATCACCTTTTTTATGCACCCAATTTACGGCTTCAGCCACATCCCCACATGTTCTGACAGGGAATTATCCCCCTCCCTGCTAACCCAATATTCCCCCCCCCCCACACACACACACCTCTGCGCCACATGTTAAGTATGGACTGTATATGGAATGAGTCATACGAGTCATATGAGTCAGGAGCTTGCTGCTTCAAATACTGGTCGCGTTGAGCTCATGATCTTGCCTAGGGTCCGCAGGGATTGCTTCATTGGCCTGTGTGCTCCTGTAGATTACGGCATAAAATGAACTGGAGATAGTTTGCCTCATTGCTTTTCAGTGAGGCCAGTAAGAGCTGAGCTAGGCTTAGGTTTATTGGGTGAAAAGAGTTGATTGGCTTAATACTGGGTTAGCTGTTGATCTCTCGTCCTGATCTGTAAGTGGGGTGGAGTGGTGAGGTGAAATAACTGGCTTACTAACACATTACCAAATGTTGTTCATTTTGTTGAAGAAAGTTAATATATAGTAACATATTTATAATCCTTAAAGAAAAGTAAAAAAATATATATTCACCCACAATCAGACATCACTGAAATGGGTACAATTTAATGGGTTTACGGCACTTTTAAATATGTTACAGTTTTTTTAAATGAGACATTTTTCTTATTTTATAAATCACTAGCAGACCACTACATTACCAGCAATGAATCAGGAACATAACCATACAAGACTGTGATCCCTTGGTACTAAGGCATGCAAGCATGAAGAATTCAAATCAGTGGAAACCTGTTATTTGAAGAAAGAATTGATGGTACAGTGACCACATCGCCAGAGTTCAGAACACTATTATTATATATATATTTTTTTCATGGCAAATATTCTACCGTATATGCTTTTTAAATGGAAAGAGGACAACACATTGCTGCTCTGGTTTTACAGTCTGCATGAGTTCAGCTGCTTTAGGTAATGGTTACTAGGGGGGACCCAAGAATGAATCCAATCACAACACTGTAATTTAAAAATAAAACAGCTGGCAAAACCTCCTCTTCTACAACCTGTTCATTTACTCCAGAGACACTGTGCGTTTCTTCAGTTGAAGGAATGCATTAATGTGTTTTCTGTGCCCATTTTATTAGATGTCAAGAACTCCTGATCACCTCACTGGAGGTGATAGAAGGTGGTACATGATGGAATAAACTAGTTGGATCTAAAACAAAATAATCAGCCAACTTTATATATCTACTTTACATTATAACAGCCATCCTTCTTAGATTCATTCAGTGGCCACATTTTACCTGGAAATAAACCAGACTCTTTGAAAGCCTTTTGGTTGTAAGGACACAGACAAGGACATAGAGAAGTAATATATATATATATATATATATATATATATATATATATATATATATATATATATATATATACAGTACTATGCAAAAGTTTTAGGCAGGTGTGAAAAATGCTGTAAAGTAAGAATGCTTTCAAAATAGACATGTTAATAGATTATATTTATCAATTAACTAAATGCAAAGTGAGTGAACAGAAGAAAAATCTAAATCAAATCCATATTTGGTGTGACCACCCTTTGCCTTCAAAACAGCATCAAGCATCAATAATTCTAGGTACACTTGCACACAGTTTTTGAAGGAACTCGGCAGGTAGGTTGGCCCAAACATCTTGGAGAACTAACCACAGTTCTTCGGTGGATTTAGGCAGCCTCAGTTGCTTCTCTCTCTTCATGTAATCCCAGACAGACTCGATGATGTTGAGATCAGGGCTCTGTGGGGGCCATACCATCACTTCCAGGACTCCTTGTTCTTCTTTACGCTGAAGATAGTTCTTAATGACTTTCGCTGTATGCTTGGGGTTGTTGTCATGCTGCAGAATAAATTTGGGGCCAATCAGATGCCTCCCTGATGGTATTGCATGATGGATAAGTATCTGCCTGTACTTCTCAGCATTGAGGAGACCATTAATTCTGACCAAATCCCCAACTCCATTTGCAGAAATGCAGCCCCAGACTTGCAAGGAACCTCCACCATGCTTCACTGTTGCCTGCAGACACTCATTCGTGTATGCTCTCCAGCCCTTCGCTGAACAAACTGCCTTCTGCTACAGCCAAATATTTCAAATTTTGACTCATCAGTCCAGAGCACCTGCTGCCATTTTTCTGCACCCCAGTTCCTGTGTTTTCGTGCATAGTTGAGTCGCATGGCCTTGTTTCCACGTCGGAGGTATGGCTTTTGGCCGCAAGTCTTCCATGAAGGCCACTTCTGACCAGACTTCTCCGGACAGTAGATGGGTGTACCAGGGTCCCACTGTTTTCTGCCAGTTCTGAGCTGATGGCACTGCTGGACATCTTCCGATTGCGAAGGGAAGTAAGCATGATGTGTCTTTCATCTGCTGCAGTAAGTTTCCTTGGCCGACCACTGCGTCTCACGGTCCTCAACGTTGCCCGTTTCTTTGTGCTTCTTCAAAAGAGCTTGGACAGCACATCTGGAAACCCCTGTCTGCCTTGAAATTTCTGCCAGGGAGAGACCTTGCTGATGCAGTATAACTACCTTGTGTCTTGTTGCTGTGCTCAGTCTTGCCATGGTGTATGACTTTTGACAGTAAACTGTCTTCAGCAACCTCACCTTGTTAGCTGAGTTTGGCTGTTCTTCACCCAGTTTTATTCCTCCTACAAAGCTGTTTCTGTTTCAGTTAATGATGTGTTTCAACCTACATATTGAATTGATGATCATTAGCACCTGTTTGGTATAATTGTTTAATCATACACCTGACTATATGCCTACAAAATCCCTGACTTTGTGCAAGTGTACCTAGAAGAATTGACGCTGTTTTGAAGGCAAAGGGTTGTCACACCAAATATGGATTTGATTTAGATTTTTCTTCTGTTCACTCACTTTGCATTTAGTTAATTGATAAATATAATCTATTAACATGTCTATTTTTGAAAGCATTCTTACTTTACAGCATTTTTTCACACCTGCCTAAAACTTTTGCACAGTACTGTATATACCGTATATATTTCTGTGATGTTCGGTTGAGTATGAAATTACTGGAGGGAAATATATTATGATCCTTAAAATACAAAAAAAAAAAAAAACTAAAAACAAACAAAACAAAAAACCCTGCGCTTGACGGTGCATTTAATGACTAGAAAACTGTTCTTGCAAACCAAGTGTATTTTCATTTTCTAAAAATAATGTGATAGTGGCCATTAACGCTTGGAACAAGGGCTGCTTGATTCTTTGTACATTCAACTTCTGTTTGCTGATACACAATACTTAATATTAATCTTTGTAGCTCTTAAGACTCATATGTTATAGAAATATGTTAAAATCGGATGTAAATTTGTAGAGCCTAATAATATAAATGTATTATACACAGATATATAACTTTAAAAAAAAAGTTGGGGTCACATTTATGTTTGACTAATGTTGACCTTCACAAGATTGCAGATCTTTCCAGTTGTATGGTCTCTCGCTGTTTTTGACACTAAGGCAACATTTCTGAGCCAACAATGTGACTACTAATCATTTTTTGTTCCCAACATGATGGTTTGCTTGATTAAATTATAATGCAGCATTGATGGTATGTTATATGTGGATGTTGATAAGGTTGTTGCTATTCATGAATATAATCTCCTTGCATATATTTTTTAAAGACTATATGGCATCTAAAATTTACATACCAAAAGAAAAAAAGGTTTTAAACGTGTAAAAATGTTTTTTTACTCACCAAATTCGACTACATTTCCTGCTAGGTGACCATCTTGGATTTAAAGTTTGCACTCTACTGACTAAAATATTAAAACTTTTCAAAGGGAAAATTCACTCTAAGCTAGATTGTGATTTTAAATTGAAAGATTTGTTTTTTACACCACAACCTGCCCCTAAAAACACATCTGTCACTCTGCCAAGACTGTCAAGAGGGTGTGGCACCGAGACAGCTACTCTGTCAATGCAGTCTCACTTGCTATTGCCATCGTCTCAGAGAGCAGAGAATGAGTTAAACTTTGATAAACCTGAACGCACATCACCTTAATCCAACCCACATATCTTCTAACCCCGACCTAATAGGATAATAGGTCAAAGAGGTATGTCTACCAGACACATAGCATTAATGAATTATATAATTAGTTTTTATTTTTTAAATACCGGACCCAAAAAATGTAAACTCTTTTTTTAATGTTCTGACTGTCAGAATAATGTAAAAACAGGGACTCAGAAAGATTAAAGGGTATTAAGCTTACTTTAAAGCAGTTTGTATGTGTAGTGTAATGAAGTCAGTGTGGTTTTGTCGAAAAATAGGTAAACTGCAACCGAAACTTACCGTGCCACAGACCTGGCGCCATGGCTAAGTCTGGAAATTCAATGGCCGCTTGTCATAAAAACAAACTTATACAATACAGTCCACTTAAGAAAATATGATTTATTTTGTGCCGAATGTAATCTAGGTGAATTGTACAATCCAAAGAATGACATTTGTGAGATTTATATAATACTTGGAGAAATTATTATAATGATTAATAAGTAGGTTTCATTGTCTTGTGATATGTAATGACTTTAGAGCTCTGTAAACGTAAAACTACTCAAACATACTTAAATATTTAACACCCTATTTTAACACCCTGTCCCATCCACTCCAACACAAGAGGTGCAGATTATAGGTATGTAACCCAAGCATGCACAGTGCATGTTATACTATATACTTTACTATATTCCGAAAATTACCGAAATGTTTTCAGCAAAATATCTTAGAACAGGCATTTTGGGACTTTATTGCCCTTTGATATACTCTAGATCAGGGGTGTCAAACTCGTTTCGTTTGGCGGGACTGATCCGATTCCATGGCGCTTGGCGTGAGCCGAGTGACAGTTATAAAAATACAAACCCAAAACTTAAAAATTATTGTATTTAACAAACATTATCATACGTAGCATATTTACATTCCCCTAAATAACACATATTGATTATTTTAGAACATGTGTGCAAACATGCCTCCAGCGAGTTCCTTCGCATAAGCAACACACACTGTCCTGTTGCTGTGATTGCTGTCAATCGCCGACCGCGTGGGTGAGTGCGTCAGCTGATTCAAGTAGACGACACCAGTGATACCAGAAAAAGGTTTTCAGTTCTGATTTGTAAGTTCTGTAGTGACAAGTGACAAAGTGGAACAGGAGTGCTGTGTGTTTCAAGAGAAATGGGGAATTTTGTATTTCTTTATGGACGTCAATGGAAAGGCAATGTGCTTAATTTGTAAGCAAGTTAATTTTGGAGTTAATTTTTCCAATGAAAACTTTTAATATTTTAATGATAAATCTTTTATATTTTTTTAATTCTAAAAGCTAAAGTCAGTAGAGTGCAAAACTTAAATCAAAGATGGCCACCGGATGGGAACTATAGTTGAATTTGGTGTGTAAAAAAGCATTTTTAAACGTTTTAAAACTTGTAATTTTCATTTCAGATATGTTTAAATTAAGTAAAAACTATTAATAATAATAACCTATTTGGGGGTTTGTTTGCTGAAATAAAAAAAATAAAAAAACGTTTGCCTACCCTATTGTGAGTCAAATCTTTTCTAACATATCGGCTGAGAAAAGTGTTTTATAGTGTGTAAATAAAAGAGAAGTGCTGTAGCGAAACTGAATTTGGGAGAATGGACTGTTTTAGAAAATACTTACCGGTGTAAATAACCAACGCACACCAAGTTAACAAGCAGCAACAAACACATGTTGTTTTAAATCAACGTTATTTTGCATCCACGTTAAAGAACAGCACACTGTCAGAAGTAATACATTCTGTTGTATTTGTTTGGCCACATCTTCTTGTCACTGTGTAGAAAACAGCTGTCAGTCGTGATGTAGTTATTTTGTATTAATTCCTGTTATTGATGACTTCAGTTTGACCACTGGTTGATTTGTAAGCGCTTTTAACATAAAGTTGCTCTTGTGGTTGTCATTGCTTTATAGTAGTGTGAGCTACAACCAAAGTGCTTATTGGAACCAAGGACTGTGTAAGCTGGAGGAAAGAGTATAGTAAAAATACAGGCTGACAGAAAAACTGGCCACTGTGGAGTTCAGTTTTAAAGTACCCCACAGACTGTGGACTTAAAAAAGGGGACACTGCAGCCAATAGTAACTACACAATACAGGTGGCTTTATGTTTATTTATTATTAGTTGTGTTGATTTAGTTGAACGTGGATATTGGGCCAGTGAGCTACGCAGTGGGTCTGGCTGCACTTCAGTTCAGGCTACCAACAGATATCAGTACTGAACGACAGACTGTAGGCTTGGGAAACGTGGAGCCCAAGCACACCAGCATACCTAAACAAGCGTTCTCCAAGTGTGGTGCACTTTTGCTTGGGGATAACAAGCAGGCCAGCGTCGGAGGACCTCAGCTTGCGGGTAGGGACAGCAAGTTGAGGAGGTACTAACCTGCAATACTGGTACTCACCAGGAGGGTACTGTGACCAGTAGAACGTCTTCTGGGCCCCCTGCAGCCAGTTACCACTGCAGCCCAAATACTGGACTATTTTTCATTGTGGTAAATTTACCACACTTTACCACAGGGTCTGTGTTTGTGCATTCAAACTGCCTGTTTTCACCTGTGCGGAGAATAGCTCCCGCAAGGCTAGATAGGGAAAAGACAAAAAGTTTAGACAGAGCCCAGTGGGGCAGGTTTTCTTTTATTCTTTTCATTTTTGTTTCATTAAAAATGAATTCTTGTTACACTCAATAAAACTTACCAGTTTATTGTACTGTATATTTATTATTAATGTATCCTTTGTGCTGTCTCAAGCTGCCAGATTGGCTACCATACCAAACAATTGAACACAAATAGTTCACAATTTTTATCTTCCAAAATAGATGACTATATTATTCAGCAAATAGAGTGAACAGCAACACTCACCAGCGCGTGGGGCTGATCTTAGCTGACAGTCAGAGCGCACCAGGATAACACCCTCCACTGCTCCGCCTCTGCCAATGGGGCTCAGGCAGGACACGCCCCCCACTCACAGCAGCAGCAGTGACAAGCAAGGAAAAGCGAACAGCGGCTCTAGCAGAGTAAATCCCTCTGCCGGCCTCCGTTACAGTATATAAAATCTAACACAGAAAAAATAATTTGATGGACAAGGACATTTTTTGTTTGCCTTCCAATACTCCGTGGGCCGGATGTTACCTGGAAGAGGAATAGCACTGGAGGCACAGCTCTTACTGCAATGCATGCAGATGTTGCAACAAAGCTAGGTCTTTGTTGGTCCCCACCATGACTATCTCATTTTATCTTGGCAAAAGCTGAGTCCAGTATTAGCATGAAGTAAATATCAGTTACTCTCATGTAATAAAAGACTGTCACTTATACATTGTAAAGTTTTCTATTAATTTTTGGATATTTTAATTGCTAAGTAAAGGTCATTTTTAATGGACTTTTCCTTCACAGGTATAGTGTGCTACAATTAGGATAGCCTATAATGGCTTTATTATACCATATTGATTCTCAATTTACTGCTTCTTGAGAGAGCTGCTTTTTCATTTTAATTACTTGTACGATCCTTACTGTGAACACAACGTGCTAAAACATTATGCAAATTAACACTTGACTCATCGAGCAGTAACAGTTCTATTTTTTTTAACCTGCTACTTGCAAAGAAAAAACATATCTGGATTTGTGTTATGGTTTATATGTATATGCAGGTTTCTAATTTCTAGGTTTAATCTTATTTCTGGACAGACACACAGAATAGAGGGAAATTGGGTATAATCAGACCCTAAAAATGTTACAGAACACTCTGCAGTGTTTACAAGAAATTGATTACTTTATGTTTACTGTAACCTGTGCTGTCCAGTATCTTGGTATATTTTTAAACATATTTCTCATTGGGCTCAAGTCTAAAATCAGAGCCCCTGTTTTTATGATATAGTTTGCCCTAAATTTATGACAAGATATTCATCACTTTGCAAATTCACTCATAATTAACTAATCATAATTTACAAATTATTGCTTCATTATGGTAAAGTTTTATATTTCTTTGTAATTTTTGTGAGTTATAAAAATAGACATGTATAGTATATTAGCAGTGTCAATGTTGTCTTTTGGTCAGTGGTAAGATCAAGTAAGTATTATATTAAACTGACACACTTCTATAGTGAACTGCTTCTGGAGCAAGTGGGATTTAATAATATATTTTAATCTCTCTTTGACACATTTCTGTATTTTGTCTTTCTGGTGACATTTTCTTTCCTGTTCGATCCTATTCAGCTCTTCAAGGCTTAAGACAGGTCAGTTAATCTTCTTTACAATGCACTAGGGAGAAGCAAGCATACTCTTTTAAATACACATCTTGCTACTATATTAGTGTTAAGCCCAAATATACCTTAGAGGATTAATACTGTTCAATGGCAAAGTCAGTAAATTCATGGTGAAATTAACATGGAATTAAAACTGCATGTTAAAATGGTGACAGTGTGGCACATTACTGTCACCAGGCCTGACAGCAAATGTATTTTTGCAGGAGCTGAAATGTAATTAATCTCCACTGTGGGAGAATTCTATTACTAGTAGTTATTCTTCCATGCAAAGTGCAGTGCATGGAAATGTTACAGGCTGTCAAGCAGAAAACGCAGACTTGTCTGCATTTTAAACTAAACTTCCAATTTTCTCCTATCTCTCTTCATCTGCACTGAAGCTGGAAATTGATAGAAGTACACTTGTGCGAAGGAAAAGGTAAAAAGCATTAAGAGTTTCATAAGGTATTTGTTAGATTTAAATGACCTTTCGGGGGGTTTCAAATGACTGTTTGTTCTTTATGGAAGGAAGGCTGTGATGCACCAGAATGACATTCAACCATGAACAGTTTCACTGCAGCCATCTATGAGAAAATGTCACAGAATCCTCCCCAGTAATCAATTATAAGCATTTTCACTGCTTACTCTCATTATGAGACAGAATGAAAAATGGTCCTCCATTCTTTGCCCGTTTAAAGTTAGTTAAAATTTTAAAAAAACCAGCAGGTATTTCTTTGAGTGCTTGGAAGGATACAGTATACTGTTCTTTGAGATGGGAAGTAAATGGTACAAGGTAGAAAAGGCAATTTGAAAGCCAAAAGTGCAAAGGGCAAGCTAGAAATTACAGGGCATGTACATTTCCTCTCCTCACTATGCTTTGAATGACAGCCTTTCTATAAAAGATTGTTTTACTCCTCCTGTTCTGGGAAAGTGACTTGGAAGCAGGTATATTGCAATAGACAAAGAAACAGGATAATAAAGTATTTATATTGAGAATTGGCTTCCATAGGTACAGATGTCCCACAGTGAATCACAATTATTTAAGGTCTACGTGAATCTGAAGATGAATGCACTGTCTGCTTGTCTCATAAGCCTATTGTCAGATTTTGGACCTGCTAAAATTACCAAATCCATTTTTTCTTACAGCTGCAAATAATAAATAAATACACTTTCAACCAGTCCCCACGTTCGCTCAGTTTTTAAATCTGTTAGAATGTTGACAGCTGTTTGAACAGTTTTGAGGATCATCCACTTTGGTCTAAAGAAGGACATTGATTGGGAGATGCAAATATTGTATTGCCATAAGTAGTTTATTTCTACTATTGTTGTTTTTTTGTTCTTTTTTAACAAGAGCTTTGCTTTGATAACGATAAAACACAACTACTGACTAAGGTGCAAAATCTGAATAAAATGGCCTTTACTGGTCAGATGGAAACAGCATCACAAGAAACAAGACATGGTTGCTTGCCATAGGTAAGTCACATACCAACAACATGAAACATAAAACATTCATGGTTTGATGATGACAAAACATATTTTCTTCTGGGAATATTTATGCAACTTTTGTCACAGATTTGTCAGAAACAGTTTGACGAAACCATTTGTGTTTATAACATCAGCTTGCAAGCAAAACACATTAGCTCCTTAGAAACAACACTTTAGCTCTGCAATGAACAGCTGGGTTTACCTTCCTAAAAAATGCTGCCCTGAATAAGCCTAGAGTAAATAAATATAAGGAATGGTACATTTATATAGCACCTTTCACACAGAGCATAAGTTACAACTAACTCACTTAAACTACCTACTGTGTTTATTTCTAATTCTGTAACTTTAACAGACGTTCTCTTTCTGACAAAAAAATGTTTTGGACTCTTTGCTGTAAAAGGATTTGAAAATCAGCCAGTTCAGCCATTTTACTAGCAGCCACCCCTAGAGGGAAAAGGCTGCACTTTCAACAACAAGGAGCTCCTGCAGCATCTGCTGCTTATTGGCCAGGCCCGACTTTGCTTCGCTTCTGATAGGAGAGGATCAGGCTCCACGGTGGTAATTCTGCTGCCAGTGGTGGCCTCAGATGATTTGGTATTGGTATTCTTTAATTACCACATATCATAACATGTTATCCAATATACAGGTATGTCACCAAAAGTTGCAGAACGTTCCAGATACTTTCAGAGCATGCAATCCTGTCATATATAATAGCTCAAGAACTCCCTGTCTTTTAAGTTGTGTACATCAAAGAATACTGACTGTATATCAGAAATTGTCAATGCTTTCACAAATGATATCCCTTGTACTTTGTGTCTTTTTAAATTAAAAAAAAATAAAATAAAACAAGACAGAACAATCATTAAACATTGAAAATGAATGATCTTTATATCACTGTGATGCATGTACTGTAAGTAACAGGCAGCTACCAGTACAGAAAACCACTATAAGACTTAATTCCATATTGTTTCTATAGCAACAATGAAGAAGACAGTTCACTGTGCTGGTTTAAATGGTTGTGAAGCAGCCATTTTAAGGCCTCAAAATAAGATAAGACAGAAGTGGATCACACTCAAGCATTGTAAACAAGAGATGACTATAAAAAAAAACACTCATTCAACATAAATTCATTCCAGTTGCTAGGTTCAATTAAATGATGGACATAGCTAAAACAAGGTCCTGGAATGGAGTACTGTTGAGAACAAATGCTTCAGTAAAGTGTTAATAATCAGTACTCTCATTCACCAGGGAGGCAACTGAGTTGATGATCTGCAGAAAATTGCAGGTATGACAGCATTCCATATGGGTTGCTGTCTGATGGTCCTGGATGCTTCTCTAGACTTTGCAGATGTTAAGTTGAATTTAACAGGACAAGGTGGTATGGTGTATTCAAAAGTACAGAGAATCCCCTGCAGTCCTGATATGTCAGGTGTTGAATTTATCTGCAATTAAACTGGATAGAGAGGTGGAATCAAATGAAGATTGGCATGAATTGTCAATAGTCAATCTTGGGAAGCTGACTGATTGAATAGCTCTTATCTGCCAAGCTGTCTTTCAAACCAAGGAGATCTTTTTTTTTTTAATTAGGTAGGTTTTTAAGTGTCTGGAAATGTCTACCCAGAAGGTTCAGTTTAGGTTACCCAGCTGATGTTCCTCTTATTTATTTCAACTAAGAATATGAAAACATCACATTATTTAACACTGTAGGGACTACTATTAGAATTTATTTGTATTTCCCTTTGGTTCCAGAAGAATAAAAGCTTCAAAATGTGTAACCATTTGTCTTTAAAATGTTTTTTTTTATTCTCCAAAGCTCATATTAGAAAATCTGCAATTTGCTTGTTTTTGTGAAGACCTTAATATTGTATTGCAGTGATATTTTCCATCTAATTATTGCTCTTGTTGCTTTCCTTACTGCTTGTTTCAAAATATGTTTTGATTTCCTCTGATTCATCTGTTTTGTCTTTGATAATAATGGGTTAAATTTGGGGAGCAGGATCACTGAGGGCAATCATGAAAATACTGGATTTCTATTATGTGTGTCAATCACACTGGGCAATCAAACTGGGCTGTTTGGAGTCAATTTCCATAATGACTATGTATGTTTCTGTGTACAGCTACTCATATATTATACAACATGATCATTTCCCCAGTAGTCTTGTTACAGTACATCAAGGACACATTTAGGTATATGAATAAGAATGCAATATTGTTATTTTTTGTTTGTTCTTTATGTTTACTATTCTACAACCTAACCACCAATAATAAAAAAAAAAAACCTGCATATCATTCTAATCACGAGACTGTCTGTCAGAGTTCTGTAGGCGTGATTTTTTTTTTTTAGGCATTTTTTAGGTATGTTTCGGGACCCTTCAGAAACCTAGCTGCTGCCCTGATTTTACATATCATTTTTATTAAACAAATCTAATTGAAAGTTTCAGGTTAATGTTGTACACCTTTTCTTTGTAGGTCCTTAGAACAATGACATGTGATTTCATGCTCTGCAGCTAAAACAAAATAAACATTCTGAATATAGAATTGTAATTAAAAATAGGTTAATATGCAAAAAATCAAGTGAACGTGTGGCAACATGAACAGTTTTGACCTCGAATACTGGAATCTGGTAAGTAAGTGAGTACTTTTTTTATTCAGAAAAATAACGTGTCTCATTAGAGTAATTAATTTAGTACAGAACTATTGTGGCCAGGTGTAAAAATAAACAAAAGTAGGAATGCCCAAGGTATGTATTTTTGCAGTGGCAATCTCAAAATCTGAAAATTCTTGACATATAGAAATATAATACAATAAAATCAACTTATCACCTTTAATTCAAATACATTTGTATAATGAAAATATAAAATGAAAAATCTATTTTAATACAAATCACGTAAAAGATATGTTTATAATCCATACTCCACACAATAAAAAAATGTTTAATTCATACGTTTTTATAGCTGTCATCAGTGTTTGCAGTTTCAAATTTGTATGTTGTATGCATGTTTAGCAAGTTATATTCATTCTCTCTCTCTCTCTATATATATATATATTGTGATATAGGCTCTACACATGGGGGTGCACGGGTGTGTGTGGGTGAGCACGTGTGTGTGTATGAGTGAGCGTGTAGGAGGGAGGAGAGTTTGTTGGAGAGAGTCTGAGAGAGAAGCGAGTGGAGAGAAAAAGTGAAAGAGAAAGGAAGAGAGAAAACTGGAAAGAGCACTGTGATTTTGTCCTATTTATTGCCCAGAGGGCGGACTACACTGACTGCCCAGTGGCAGCCGGTGCACTGGCCAAAGGCGCCGGAGAAAAATTCAGTTTAGCACCCCTATAAAGGGGTGCTAACAAGACTGGGCGATAACTAATTTAACAGAAAAAAACGGTAAAAGGACTGTAAATTAAATGTTTAATACAAAAGGGGAGGTGGTACAGAGCACGCCCCCTAGAGCCCACTGGTCGACAAATGATGGCATGTCGCCAGCGGACTCCGCGTGGGCGTGCTCTAAATTAACCCGGGATCGGGCAAGGGCCCTGAACATGGCCCCACAGTCAAAGAGACCCTCCCCGATCATTTTATGTCTCCTGGTCTTGTAGATGGCGAGTCTAGCAAGAGCCAGGAGCAGATTCACGAGGAGGTCCCTCTTCCTGGTGGAGCCACGGACAGGGTGCCCGAAAATGAAGAGGGTGGGTGAAAAGCGCAGCCAGAACTGCAGCAGGAGGTTCTTAAGCAGCAGGTAGTACGGCTGCAGCCTGGCGCACGAAAAATAAATGTGACTTACCGACTCGGACTGACCGCAGAAAGGGCATGCGGCGTCCGAGTCGGTAAAGTGACGCAGGATCTCTCCTGACGCGAGCGCTCCGTGCAGGACCCTCCACCCCAAGTCCCCAGCTCCTCTGGAGACCAATGGGGAGTACAGGGCCTCCCACTGGGGACTGATGCCCTCCGGGGGTCGGAGGGTCTCCCGCCAAGCGGTGTCTCGGCGGGAGACGAGGGCTGGGAAGTGGAGGGTGTGGAGCGTCATCGCATACAGGGTCCTCCTCGATGCGGATCGGAGGGGGGGTCGAGGAGAACTGCGAGATCCTGCTCAGGTTGTTCTCGAGGGGAGGCCGAGGGGGGTCTTGGGCCATGGGTTCGATCAGCAGGACAGGAGAGCCGAGGGTAGGAGGGGGTGCAGATGGCTCCCCGGTCCTGAGAACTCCCTCGAGATACCTGACAGAGTCTGGGTGCAACGCTGCTTTGCCTGGCGACCAGCGACTCGGGCATCAGCCACTCCGACCGCTCGAGATCCAGGAGATCCCAGCACTGTGATTTTGTATCAGTTGACCAGGTACCTTTGTTTGGATTACTTTTTACTGTTCATTAACTGTGCTTCATTATACCATGTATAAAAATACTGTCTAAAATAGAGAACAGCTGATTCACAACTGCATGTGGGATACAGCACCAGCCTATCTGTGCACCATGTCAGCTTGTGTCCAAATTTTGAAGACCTTAAAGAAGTATTTTTACGTGCTGGGCCAAGCTAAATCTGGAAGTACCCTAAATAACAAGTACAAGTAATGAGCTTTACAGAAAAAAAAACCCATGTCCTATTCATTACAGATACTTGTTTATACTTATTACTCGTCACACCCTGAGCAATACGGCTGGAATACATTGTCACTAAAATGAAAGCATGTGTCAATAATGGGATAACGGCTTTAGTTCAGCCCATAAAGAAACCACATTCATCCTCTAAATAATTAATTATGGCTTTTGAAACACGTATTATCTTTGTAAATCATAAAACAGACTGTATTTAGTTAGAATGGTCTTACAGGAGATAACAACTGCATCCTCCAGCTCTTTCTATTTATTATCTGAAAAGATTGAATGTCAATTCCAACCATATTAAACTTTCCCAAAACCTGTCACCATTACATTTGGCTTTCCCCTGATTGGTTTCAACACCCTATTATGCTAAAGCTACTGCTACAGAATTCAAGCCTGATTTCTATGTAAGACTTGTCAGGGTTCACACAATAGCTTCAGAGCATACAGAGTAACCATATAAATGAATGTCTCCTACAATTTTTTTCAGTTCCACAATCAGTACAATCTGTCATGACTTCCCCTACTATCATCCCTTCAATAACCATCTCACAAAACACTTTTTTTTGTCCCTTCGCTACAAAGCAATATACAGACTCCCTAAGGGAATACCATAATGTATGTACTGGTGCTGTAAATAAAAACTGTTCAAGTCATTGGCACTTGAGACATATGTTATTTAAGCAGTCATTTGTTTTGTTTTTAAGTGTACTGTACGGGGAGGTAAATATTCCGAATTCTAATAAACGTGGCCTGACAGGTCGCTTATTTTAGAATGTTTACCTCCGAGTTCACTGCACTTATAAACGAAGCATTGCTATTATACACCATTACTTTATAAAAAATAAACATCTTAAAACGTGTTCTGTTAACACTAGAACCGCCGTGGTTATACTTATGCCTAAAATTGCCGCCGGCAGTCAATATGTTACATTTTAAGCAACATCAATATTAAAATGAAAGACAAACTATCGGATACACCTCAAAAGTTTTATTCAAGCACATTATAACAAACATCTGCACAGCCGAAACATCATATTTAAATGAACAATTAAACATAAAAGGGGTTATTTTCTAACTTACCACATATAAAGCACAACTTCAAAAAATGCAAAACTATAATAAAATTAACATTTCAAAAGAAACTAGTGTATAAACAGGTATATGTACATACAAAACTGTAAAAAATGAAATACATATTTTCTCTTGCATGTGTCACTCGGTACAGCACTAAATCCAGGTTGAGCTGCTGCAGCTGCTGCTTTGCACTTTTCTGATCGAAATGTTTCTGCCAAAGCGCTGTGGCTAGCTTCAAGATCCTACTGATATTTTCCCTGGTGCATTCCTTGTACAAAACGAAGGAATTGAAGGCTGCCAGGTCTAGTAGAGATAACAACAATATAGAATATTGTAGGTTATATTCAGAATAAAAACATGTATTGTAAAATGCAGTCAAAATGACAGTTTTGGCGATTTTAGGTGGGCAAGGATTATAACTTCCTTATTTTTGTGATCCTGCCTTTAAACACCGTCAGGGTATTTAAAACATGTATTTAAGAAAAGTCATAAACAGATAACATTTTTGCTTTTTATTAGCTCTCTTCTGCAGTTGTCTACATGGTTGCCGTAGTGATGAAATGTTGTTTTTTTGTTCAGTGTAAACTTAATTTCATACACTACAGAAATCAAAAGCTGTACTGTGTCATGACATATCCTGTTGCAATGAAGCAATCTGATTGGTTGGAAAGGTTGTGATGGTGTAAAATGTATAATAATATATATTTTAACCATATAACATTCTGTTTATATTAACAATAGAGGGTTATACAAAAAGGGACAGAGTTGTTTAGCCTAATTAAAATTCTGCTGTATTTTCTGTGGAACAGGAGACATAAGAGCCCATGACATTATATTGAGTGCTTAACATGCCATAGAATTAACAGCAATGTACTTGATTACTGAAATTCCAAAACAAAGGCCTATTACTGCTTAATGGCTATTAGCAGCAACCATTGCAGGTTTGGTTTATCTTTATTGGAAGGTTCAATAGATAGAAACACTTAGGAAGTTGTGGGGACTAATTAGTTTATGTATAGTATGTGTTTCATTATGTCCCGTTCGGTTTTCGGTTTTACCCCCTCAGTATAGTTTCTGTAAAGCCAATTGTATGGCCATATCACCAGTGCAAGCTATTTAGGCAACAGAAGTTTACTAATATATAGGCAAAAAACATATAATATATCACATGCAACACAAATTACATTAACAGAGTTGATAGTGTAAAAACATACTTACCTTACAAAAAACAAACTGATATTTTGTCTTAATGGTATACAAAAGTGACCTTCACCATCTGTCATTACAGTGTACATCAGCAAAGATCAAGTTCAAGTGTAAATGCAGCTAAGGGAAAATCACCTTTTCAAACAGATTCTGTTTTATTACAGTGCTGCAGTGTTATACATCACCTTCCCCTATTCCCTAAACACATTTTGTCTTGTGTACTGCATTGTATCTCTGCTCACTAGTTTGTCATAGATTACCACTAAGTTTGTGTATGTGAGTAGAGGCCTAAACAAGTGGTGAATTGAGGAAAAAAATATTTTAGCTAAAGAGGAAGCTGGGTATGAAAGTATGTTCTTTGGCAGCAGTGTTGCAGCACAGGCAGTATGGAAAATCTGGATGGCATCAACAGTACCTTAGATTACAGATTGTGATGCTAATGACACAGATGTTAGTGGCAGCTGACAGGTGCTTTTTATTGCTCAATCACGCCACTCGTGATGTATTGATGAGGGGAAAATCACTTGAACAGAACTAGAATTGTGTAATTACAGTTATAGTAGCCCAATGGTTTCACTTTAGCCTGTACTTCACATGTCAGAACTTAAACAGGGTAATTTAAACATTCTTTCTGGGAACAACGTTTTCAATGACAATAATGTTGGTATTTTGTCAGGGAAGTGACATTTAAAATGTATTTGTATCAAAAGAAAGTGAAGTGTGTTACCCAGATAATGTGTATCCACGGATTTAATTGTATTCCTGAACCAGCTGTATGGGAAATGACACACCAAAAAGCTTTTCTTAAATGTATGTCTTAATTAAAATAAAGAAATAAAATAAAGAAATATTTCTTCATATTCAAAGAATATTCCAAATTCTGGGGATTTTGTTTTTATTTATCGTGCTCATGTTATTTATATTATATAATGCTCATTTTTTTAGCAGAGCGTTCCAAAAACTGTATGATTGATGTATTTGTTGTACTATATCTGAAACTACATTATTTGGTTTATTGAATTAACATCGAAAGGTATAACAACCACCAATAGGAAAGCTGTGGGGCAGCTTGATTTTGAGTCATATCCAACATGGAATCTGTTTGCCTTTACATCTGTTTGCCTTTACATATACCAATTTCTATTGGACCAGGGCTGACGTCAGGGGGGGTGCAGGAGATGCAACTGCACCCGGGCCCGGCCCCAAGTCCATTTTTTTTTTTTCTGAACCCACTTTAATGACTAGATGTAAAATATTTTTAGGCGCCGTCTAAACTACTGAGATTAGAAAAAGAAACCGTAGCAAGGTAGTATTGTCGGACTGTCAAAGAAAACACAAATTCACAAATCACAGCTGACAGATTGTCTTTCTAGAGGCGGGACACAAAGCAAGCGCTCTGGCAGTAGGTCAGTGTTCAGGTCATGTGATTGCTCTGCTGGGAGATGTGATACTAAAAGCTTAGTTCCGTGAGACCGAACAAACCGATTCTGGCAAACCATTTGGTCGAACAGCCCAGTCTGCTCAAGGAGCAGTTCCACAAGGTGAAACTTGACGGAGGTTGTAATTTATCTAGAATACAGTGAATTAGCAGTACAGCTTTGGCCAAAAGTTTTGCATCACATAAAAACATTTTTTGAAAAATATATATAGATTAACATAATTTAGGTGTTTTATTTAACATCGTGTAATGAAATAAACTACAGAACGATATCGCAAAAATCTACCAGAAGCCATAATAGTAGTACAGTACAGTATTTCATGTTTGAATTCAACATGTCACATTTTTTAATTGTTGTCAGTTTTTTATTAAGTATGGAAAACTACAAAGCAGTATGTCATTCAATATATTAACAGCATTATTCAGCATCTTCATTCGACTCTTTGAAGCAAAAATATTTAATTATACTGTGAGATGTAAAACTTTTGGCAATAGCTGTACTGTTAATTCACTGTATTCTAGGTAAATTACAACTGTACATGCAATACTGGCAAAATGCAATAAACATAGCCTGGATTTACCATGGTCTGTGCTATATAGCAAGAATTTTTTTAATATATATTTGACCCATAATATTAATGTTATAGTTTATTACATATGATAACTACTCCTTGGAACTTTCTGTGTGAAAAAATAAAACCTCACAATGCACAGCATCCCCAAATCACTGTCAACCTTGACGCTTGAACAGAAATAGAAATAAAACCTGTTCTATTTCCACATCGAACAAGCTGAACGAGTCTGTCCGCCTCAAGAAATTCTGCCTTAAGTAATGGAAGGTAAAAAAAGGACATACTTTTCTGGTATATTAATTTAAGTGTGTTCATAGAATTATGTTTGTAACAAATGCATTTGTACTGTGGGCTACGTTGAGATGGAGACATGTTTTTTTTTTATAGAAATGTTTTCATACTAACTTTTGTACTTGATAACATTAATTTAAAAATCCAATTGATGCCTAGGATTAATACGTTTTGTGACTAATTTGAAGCTTTTAATATGTTTAAATATTAATTAAATCGAGTTATTAATCAACTTGATTAAGCTTGTTACATAATTGAGTATTAAAATTAAAATGATTATTACTGTTAATGATTTCCATTGCATGAGAGTAAGTGTTATAACTTCATGCTGATATTGGACTCAGCTCTCGCCAAGATAAGCACCAACTGAGACATAGCTTCTTTTACTGTAAACTAATGTCATCCATCTGCGTTTCCTTCCATCTGATGATGTAGGTATCTTTCTGCCTGGTGTTGATGGCTGATGTGTAATGCTGGCTCCAGAGATCAGCCTATTTTGCCTCCCTGGTGCATCAGCACACACAAAGGCTGCAATGCTGGCTCCAGTTATCAACCACTGTGCAGCCTCCCTAGCACATCAGCATGACAGCCATCTGAACTGAGCTGAGTAGGGTACTTCTCTGGTGTCTTCATGTGGGCACCTTCCATCCTTGGTGTTTTGTCGACTAGCCCACTACACCTTAGGAGGGCTTGACAGTGATTCTGGCATCCCAGCATCACCCACCTCAATCCCCCACTCAGCTAGCCCAGCTTACTTACCTTCCTTGAGGTCCCCAACCAGAATCTTTTCGTCTCAACCAGAGCCAGTTGCTGCTCCTCTCTGCTGCTTCAGATAAGTTCTTCACTATGCATCGCAACAAATCCTCAACACCCCACCTCCACTGGGTAAACCTGGACTCTCCATCCTCGCTGTTCCACTTCAGCAGCCAGTTGAGTTTTGTACGCATCATCCACAGCATCCTTCCATGGCACTGCTAACTCTACCAGGTGAAAAAGGCATGCTCATCCAAACCGCAAGACAATATCAGGTCAGGTTAGTGGTGGCAATCTCAGGTGGGAAAATAAGCCGTTGACCAACATCTGCCAGCACTTTCCAGTCTCTAGAAGCTTCCAGTTGTCCGAGACGAGTTTTGGTTTTAATACCTTTTCTTGGAGGTTGCTCCCCTGGATTGATTACTGTTAAAATGTTTGTGCATGAATTTAAGGTTTTACTTTTTTTTCACGTACATTTATTGGCATTTAGCATGTTTTTAAAATGTGTATACACAACTGTTATCTTTGGAAGTGGACTGTGAGGAGCGACAACCAGCCCGCCCACCCTGTGTCCACGCCCACCCTATGTCCACGCCCACCCTGTGTCCACGCCCACTCTGTGTCCATGCCCACCCTGTGTCCACCTACCCTGTGTCCACGCCCACCCTGTGTCCACCTCTGACTCTGACTAGCTGCAGCGAAAACTTCCTGTCCTGAGCGCCTCTGGCACTGAAATCAATGAAACCCTCGCTCGCTGTGACAGCGTACGGCACCGTTAAGAAGACTGCGTCATTGAAACCCTCGCTCGCTGTGACAGCGTACGGCACCGTTAAGAAGACTGCGTCATTGAAACCCTCGCTCGCTGTGACAGCGTACGGCACCGTTAAGAAGACTGCGTCATTGAAACCCTCGCTCGCTGTGACAGCGTACGGCACCGTTAAGAAGACTGCGTCACGCTTAGGTTCTCTTCCTTGTTTGATTTATAATTTAAGCAGACTGCTTATTTAAGGATAGAGATTGCGGTTGCCTTGTATTGTTGTTAAATATCATTGTTTATTGTGGTATTGATTGTTGTTTGGGAACATAATGGTTGGGTGGGGGTGGGGGGACACACAATAAACTAACATTTCATTTGACACTTTGTCTCAGTGTCATACTACACTTTGTTTATCTTAGCATTTTGGTTTCCTTTTTTATTTGTTATTGCTAAAAGAAAATAAATGTATAGCAGCTAACAATGCTACACTACATTAATTTGAATCTTTTGTAATTATTTTCATATTCGTTTTCACAAGGTTCTGACAAGGTGTCCACAACGTTATTCTACAATGTAGTGGCTACGTTATTCAAACCATACACAATAACGATGCTGCAATGTTGAATTCCAATGTTACCATAACCATAATGCGACTTAGACACAATGTTGGTACAAAGTTTTCACAAGGTTCTGACAAGGTGTCCACAACGTTATTCTACAACGTAGCGGCAATGTTTTCACAAGGTTCTGACAAGGTGTCCACAACGTTATTCTACAACGTAGCGGCAATGTTTTCACAATGTTCTGACAAGGTTATTCTACAACGTAGCGGCAATGTTTTCACAATGTTCTGACAAGGTTATTCTACAACGTAGCGGCAATGTTTTCACAATGTTCTGACAAGGTTATTCTACAACGTAGCGGCAATGTTTTCACAAGGTTCTGACAAGGTGTCCACAACGTTATTCTACAACGTAGCGGCAATGTTTTCACAATGTTCTGACAACGTTATTCTACAACGTAGCGGCAATGTTTTCACAAGGTTCTGACAAGGTGTCCACAACGTTATTCTACAACGTAGCGGCAATGTTTTCACAATGTTCTGACAAGGTTATTCTACAACGTAGCGGCAATGTTTTCACAATGTTCTGACAAGGTTATTCTACAACGTAGCGGCAATGTTTTCACAAGGTTCTGACAAGGTTTTTCTACAACGTAGTAGCTACGTTATTCAAACCATACAAAATAAAGTTGCAGCAATGTTGAATTCAAACATTGCCATAATCAAAACGCAACTTTTTCACAACGTTGCTACAACGTAGAATTGTTAGCTGGGTTGTATTTTGATATTTTATAACAACTGTAAGTCACTCTGGATAAGGGCATCTGCTAAGAAATAAACAAATATTAATAATAATAATAATAATAATAATAATAATAATAATAATAATAATAATAATGTGAACCTCAGCTCACCAGGAACTGTGCAAAAAGTTCAATAATTTCATTGGGTCTGGAGGCCAACTTGGCTTTTAAACTAGTTCCTTATTATTTACAGTAGTAATAACAATAATTATAGTTATGATATTATAGTAATTTTGCCAAGAAGTCTTGTGTGTAACAAATATTTGCTAATTAATATGATTAGTGTTTCATGCATTTTATGAAAAACCTGTGTGACATGATTTGTTAAAATTGGAGCTGACAGTAACACAGTAGCTGCTGCGTCTCATACACTGTAGATGTCATTATCAGCAGTGATGTATTTTACTCTTTGCTAATTATTAATTATTTTGCTGAATTCAACACTCCACTTTTTTTACACGCTCCAGCAAACACACACAACTACTGGACCAAATTGCGGGCAGAAGCATACCTTCCCTGTGTGTAGTAAGGTGGACATCTAACAGCAGAGTTCTACATGCAATTGTCTCTGAGAGAAACTATGCAAAGTGTTTCAGGAGATGAACGATGCCAGAGGTTGGGACGTAGAATACCGGCTGCAAGCCTATGGATACCTTGCAAAGCATAACGGCTTGCAGTTTCTGTTTTTGGCCTTCACCTACTGTAACATCTTCACCATCACCGACATTCTGTATGATGTCCTTCAGAAAAAGGCTGTCGATGTAAACTACTGCAGTTTGCAAATTCAGTCAACAATTGCGAGGATTGGTGAACTGCGTGAAGAAGAGCAGTTCAAACAGGTTTAATTCTGCAGCCACTGCCCTTGCCGACTGCCCTGCACAAAGACCAACAAGAAAAAGATCTTCTGTAGACAGTCAGAAAAAGTTTTTGCCACTGTACTTTGAAATCCTCGATAATATCGTTATTTATTTAAAAAGGAAAACCATTTGAAAGTGCGATTTACAGACTAAACTTAAACATAAGTCTTCAATAGATACATAAACAAATAAGAAAAGCAGCGTGAAACAAAATGTTATAATGTATCTTGAAACTGGCTTTACATGGCTCGCACAACAGTAAACATCCCCTCTTGCAGTGCGGCTGAAGCCATCTAGCGATAACTTTGTATTATTGCATCCTGATTTCCAAACTTCCGAAGCTAACATATTTCATTTTAGTTTGTTGATACTTGGCTGTAAAATATGTAATACATTTATTTAATCTGTAGCCCGTTTTTTTTTTTTTCCTGATTTGTGCCTCACCTGTCAAAAAGTCACCGGCCGCTACTGAATAAATGTCATTCTGCACCAATTGTGGATTCTGCTTTCTGAAACAGAAAAAATCTTACCATATTTTGTGATCTCTTTATCACCATCTTTTCAAAACTGTACGAAGTATGAAATCTATATCCTTACATGTGTTACATGTAAGTATCCATTATATTCTGTATGCTCATGTTTTAAACTTGAATGACTTTGCAAGTTAAATGGCACGACACCAAAATTAATGAATTTTCAGAGATTTGTATATAAAGCAATATAAATCCCTGACTCCTGTATTTAAATAACGCTTAGCACCTCGAGTCATTTAATTTAAAATGGGTGTTAGGAGAGGTGTCAGCCGATGTTAATAT
Organism: Acipenser oxyrinchus oxyrinchus; assembly: GCA_030684275.1. Classification (NCBI taxonomy): domain Eukaryota; kingdom Metazoa; phylum Chordata; class Actinopteri; order Acipenseriformes; family Acipenseridae; genus Acipenser; species Acipenser oxyrinchus. The sequence goes on from CM060249.1 coordinate 10,083,956, forward strand.
CCAGATATCCAACATTACAGTTTTTGTAGGGTTAATGCAGGCCAGGCACTAATTACACATACTGAAAATTAGTCCTTGTATACACTTGCCTATTTATATCTCTTAACTATTTGGAACAGTGTACTTTAATAGTTTCACATTGGTTGGGACTAATTATACCTTTTGCAAATGGTTTGCAGATTTTTAAGGTACCATTAGAAAGCACTATTTAAATGCCTGATGCTGTTTCTCTATTGCCATGATGATTAAGTACAGGCTTTACAATTAAGCTCTCGTGTACCTGTTTATTTAACATACTAAATTAATAATAAAAAAGGGATTCTGTTCAGTTCTAAATTTGCATTTGATTAAAAATTGTCCCTAACTGTAGCGGGGACAGCTGTACACCTGAGAACAGAGAAAAATGCCCTTGAAATCACAGACCTTCAACTTTCCATTGTGCAAGAGGGCACACTAAATATACACTCCTTCAGAAGCTTTACTAATAATCCTGCATGATTCCTCAGTATAAGCTTAACTTTACAGTATAAAGTCAAGGATCTTTCGCTTCAATTAAATCAAAATCAGAGAACTCTGCTGTAAATCTGCTGTAAAAGGTCAAAGGCTTCTTACCTCATTGGATTTGAACAAAACAGTTTTGCTGCACTGCATTGCTTCTGCATGTATTGTCTTTTTTTCCTATTATCTCTGTCCTTGATTTCTTTTACTTCGCGGATGCCGGTACAAAATAAGTGTGTTATTTTTTTCCATCTTCTTTCGGCTATCTATCTATCTATGGATAAGAACATGGTTCAAATTATATATGAATAGTACCAGCATGTTGTCTCTGACATGCGTTCTTTAAAATAAGCGTACCATCTTTCCATTCCACGTCGGTTTTAGTCACTGAAGGTAAGACGATGCAGACATAGATGCAGTAACCACTGCTCAATAACCACATATTCCCCCCAGAAGAAAATGAACAATCAGGATAGTGTCATTGACAGTTTTTTGGCAGGCATGTCTATTTTTTGGGGGTCCAGCCCCTATACTGTATATTGGTTCTGACAAAAAGGCTTCACCTACTGCTGAACTGATTGGATCACTCATGTTGTGTGTGTGACCTGTGACAAATTCAAACTCAGCCTTGCAGATATTGAAGCCAGGGCTATATAACTGCTACATCCTCCATTGCTAATGAATAATGCTTTACCCTACTGCAGCGAACTGATAACAGATATGCAGTGTCTAGTGTTTTGTACAAATCGAAGCTTTGCTCTCTATTATTTACCTATGGGGACCATGATCTACTCAATGAGGAAAGGCTGTTTTATATTGCCACACTCAGGGGCTGTTTTCTAAACAAATGCAAATTATTATTATTATTTTTCATTTTTTACTGACTTACATTCAATTAAACTGTGGCAGTGTTTGAGAAAATCTCTTTCACACTGTGTCCACAGTTATGTCCACCACAGGATAGACTATTACAGTTCCTTTCCATTGATTTCCACAAGCAGTTGTGGCAAGGAGGGGTGTGTATAGTTATTAGGCGTGGCACTGATCTTAATCAGGTCCGCTAATAACGCTAAAGTAGCTGACTACGCCACAGGGAATTATGCCCTAAAAGATAGTTATGTTCACAAAGTATAATACTTAACCAATTTTAAAGTTACTGCACAAGTTCTTTTAATTTGGAGAGCAACCCGCTAAGCCTGTGAACACCACTTAAAGAATGACAACCACTCTGTATTAAAATGTATAACCAGTTTATTTTTGTTTTATGAAATACAACTTTCGTATATCTGGGGCAATATAACACTTTCTTGGTCCCCCCTACTATCTGGTTTGTTGGAGGTGTGACCAGTCTGTTTAACAAAAATCACCTCTAGTTTTCCCCTCTTTAAAAGCTCCAATTTTCCTGCCCCCCACTAGAGATCGCCACTGGCCAGATCTTACAACTGCCCAGCACTGGAAACACAGCTTAATTAAAGCCCCAATTAATATATATTCTGAAGTTTAAACAGTTTCACAATCTCACAATTATATTACTAGTCTAAATAGTCAGAATGGGAAAATCTATATTAACAACAATAATTAATAAATACGAAATCACAGTTAAAATGATTAACATGCATTAATTAAATAGGTAAAACCAGCACTAGTTAATTAAACAATCACTAATTTTTTTTAGTCAAAACAACCCTTAATTCACAACCATCCAACTATTCACTACTAAAATATTAATTATAAAAAGCAGGTTAGTATAAGGTTGAGTAGCTGCAGGAAGCTGGACATTTAACCATTCTACAATTAACCTGGTTATAAAAACACTTACCACCTTTGACAATTATTTAAGCCACAACTGAAAAAACTGAATAAAAGCGTATGTATGACTAACTAGGCAACCATTTGTCACCTTTCGATTTTTACAATTTACTGACACTAGATTAATTTAGTATATTTTTTTACAGAGCAAAATGCCTTTAGGCAGTTCATTAGTTCACTCCTAATGATATCCAATGTACATATAATACTTTAAACACTTCCAAGGAACTGTCAGAAGTCATTTTTCAGTTTAGCTTGAATGTCTGTGGGCAGCTATCCGTTCAAACCCATTGTAGGTCATTTGTCTGTTGTCAGAGTTGACTGTCCAGTTTATTGAAGAGTACAATTATTTCACTGCATCACTTAGTCCTGCCTCCTATTCTTTGGGAGTTTTGTTTGTTTTGGATCGATGTATTGGGGAAAATGTTCATTAATTTACTGATCAGTGATATTTGGCTTCATCTTAATTCTGTAGACCCTGTTCTTGTCAATGTCACATCAATACATTATTCATATTGCTTTAAAACCTTTTTCTTTCGGACCATATAAAAATAATCATTTGGTCTATACATTTTCACTTTACAGGATCATATATATATATATATATATATATATATATATATATATATATATATATATATATATATAGTGGAAAATAGAAGGTTATTTATAATCAAGAACAGTGGAAATAGCTGGGGATATTTCCATTGTTGTTAATAAAAATGATTATTAATTTGCCACAGTGTAATTATATAGTTAACAAATGTTAAAATAAAACTGTATTATGGTCTGGCATAAAAAGGGTTAAAAACCAGTTCCGGTGTTTCCAAAAAGGTAACGTGGGCATGGCTGTAAAGGAACTGCATTTCCGTAGCGGTTGCGTTATAAAAGAACCGACAGCCAGGGAAATGCCGATTCTGGAACCAAACAAACTCTGTTATACTCTACTGAACTAAGACTGTTTTATTATTAACCTTGGTGAACGAAAGTGCTGTCTGTGAACAATAGTGTGTTGTGCAGCACGGGAGAAGTGTGCACTGCTATATCTTATTGAATTGGAACACACACTCTGGCAAAGGACACGAGATATACAATGGTGTTTTGATTTAGTTTTGTTTTATTTTTTCACCTTGTTTGAATTATTGTTGTTTAATGGGAAAACGGCCCTGTTTACTACAGAAACCTACAGCTGAGCCGAGGAATGGCCTATAAAGACGGACTGTACTATTTAAAGAATCAGACTATTAAGTATTAAACCTCTGGGTTGTGCACGGATAAACCAGAAGGGGCATTGTGTACCTGGAATAAAATAGAGCACCAAAGAAGGAACTGGAAATTCAGAGTGGATTACAAATACACACAAGGACATAGTTTTTAAAAGTGTGTTTATTATTGCTTGGACTGTTTATTGAATGATTTTGTTTCAAACTGCAACCTGGTCACATAGCCCACTGCAACTGGCAGCTCTCAAATAAGCCAGGGAGTCTTGGCCTGGAAGACAGAAAATCACTGGGATTACAATTTTAAAAATAACACTGGTCCTGCTTCGATTTAAGGATATAAGGATACTTACTGCAACAGCAAGGGGGCGACCACAAGAGGGCAACCTTGTATCCACCTCTTGCATCATCAGCCTACCACCTTGAGGGGCGCCACCGCACCCAAGCAGTTCTCCAGTTGTCCATCAGGGGACAGTATACTTACCTCGCTACCAGTGCCCTCTAGTGGAGAACCACAACGGAACCTGGACAGAGATCGGAGAAAGGATTTAAAGGACATTCAACAACCAGTGACCAAGCCAAGTATGGAATAATACTTACCAGTTTAATGCCCAAAGTGGAACAAGTGATAATTACGGTTTCAGGAACCAACCTGGGACTGTGTTTTACTAAAAGAACAATAAACAGAGTTATTAAGGTTATTATTTTGATGAAATTTTAGTTGGGTGTTGACCAAAGGACTGCACAAAGCAATCACCCACTTAAAGGGCACTTCCTTAATATATGTTTATGAGTTTGGACTTTGATTTATTTGTTAATAAACAAATCTAATTTCTTTGAACTCTGGTTTCCTGTCTGCTTCCTTCCCAAAACCACCTGTGCACTTCAGTTACCTAACAATATATATATATATATATATACACTATACATACATATATATATATATATATATATATATATATATATATATATATATATATATATATATATATATATATATATATATATATATATATATATATATATATATATATATATATATATATATATATATATATATATATATATATATATATATATATATATATATATATATATATATATATATATATACTGTATATATGTATATTCTGTAATCATCGTAGCAAGCTTTAACAAAAAAAATAAAATGTTGTGGTCAGTGTCAGCTTTAGCTTCATTTTAAAGGGTGGTCATCGTAATAAGGATAACACATCTCCAATGTACTTAGAATCATTCAGGGACATAGCCTCTAACATTCATAGAATGTAATTTAATTTCCAACAATGAATTAGTTGCTAATCAATTTTGAATTTAAATTACAAAAAAATTATAAAAACTTTAAATGCCTAACTTTTTTGTTGAGTATCAATATACATACTTTCGCTGTCTTTTTTAAGTGAAATGCACAATGACTCTATAATAATACTCAGCCCGTGTTCTGATTCTGATTAAAAAGTATTTAAAATATTGCCTATTCATAATTTTTTCTTTTAATGCACCAGTGAACATGAGATTTAGCGTAAGGTGAATTTTTCAGTAAGTCCCCATGTGTAAAACCAAGATAAACACACCCCATTGGGTTTGCCACTGCAATTAGATGATGGATTTGTTTTATTAAAAAGTTTAAGGTATTAAAAGTTCATTACGCTTCTCAAAGACACTTTACCAAGAATACTAGCAAGCTATACAAGCAAAAATGGGCCTGTATTAATATTTAATATGTTTTCTTATGTATATATTAATAGTTGTTTGATATATCATTGTAACATAAAAATCTGATTTACAAATGGACTATTTAAACATATTTTTGGCAGGTGGAAAGAGACAAGACCAGTCATTAATGTACAGGTTACTGAAGCCCTGTGAAGGAAACATTAGTGGGGAACTGGAGTTGAATGTGGAAGTTAGGACCACTTCAAGGGCATTCTAACACTTTTCCAAAAAATGCATGATGTTTACAATACAAATAATAAAGTATATTTTGGAATAAAATATACTTGGTAATCAAAGCATTTTTCTATAACAGAAATGGCCTCATTTACGAAAGGCCCCTTAACTTTATGGTGCGCGATAATTGCAATAACTGTGCACGTTAATGATTTCCATATTTACTATTGCAATTTTATTCATTATCGTGTGCGATACTTGGCATATTATGGTAATCAGAATGAATATGTGATTAAAATGAGTATTAAAATGAGCATCCAGCTCAGAATATTGAGATGAGCTGTATTCACATGGTATTTACTAAAGGGCACATTAAAGTGACCATTTATTAGTGCGTATGGAAACCAGGCTTTAACCACTGATAGGCGCGTTATTTAAACCTCTATTTCTGGGCTGAAAACTAGTGACGTGTAGTTCGATTCTTTTTACTGACATGATTTGTTTGATTCATTCAGTTTAGTGAATCAATTCAACAGATATGTTAATTTGATTCACTAGCAAGGACCATTTAAGTTAAGTTCATTTGGTGGCCTGCACCGTAAAAAAAATGCACCTATATATATATATATATGTATATATATATATATATATATATATATATATATATATATATATATATATATATATATATAAATTGTATGTAGACCAATATACTCAAATATACTACACACAACACATTACCCCCACTGCATGAATCCTAGTCATCAATAAGCATGCAGGCACGGTTTCAATCAATTAATCAACTTATTACTTAATGTATTTTATAGTACAAAAATAGGCAGATATAACTATAAGCATCTTTCCTAGAACACTGACAAAAAAAAGTACAATGTAATATAATGGAGGAAATAGAAGAGTATTGTATTTTACTTTCAATGGAATATTGTGCACATTAAATTATTGCTCACAAGCCTGAGTTGTTTTTTCAGATGCACAAACTAAACCGAAGGTAAATTTGAATTTAAGGACAGCAGAAGATCACAAAGCCTCTCTCTTCACAATAGGTCCTGACAGGTCCAGACGTAGAGCAGTCTTCTATCATTGACGGCGGAATGTTAACAAGATGCAAGGTTGAGGGTTGCTAATGATTTATAACCTCAAATACAGAGGTGATTGACATATGAATGAAAAAGCCATGCAATCCACACCAAACTCAGCTAATTACAGAGCATTTATCAAACTGTTTCTATGCTGCCTTATTCTAGTGTTGGCAGATGTACACTATTTAACTACCATTATAGAAGCAGCTGATGAATGCCTGCGGTGGATATATTGAAGACTCCCTTCAGTGCCCACTAAAATCTAAAAAGTTATTTACCGGGGCTCATGAACCTCTATTGATTCGGGGATCAATACTTTCTAAGGGGACCATTATGTTTTTAGGCCTTAAATGCTTAACTGTACCCTGCGGCCCTGCAGGGGAACTCTATTGATTTTGAAATGAATGAGAGGATAGTGTGAACACTTATTCATTGATATTTGAAACCGTTGAGATCAGAGTATTCTTCAACTGCGTTTCTAACTTTTAAAAGCTGGAATTGGCACAGTGTTCACATCCTCTTTCAAAGTTTTTCATTTGTTGATCAGTTAATAAGCAGACCTATATTTTCTACGAAGATATCATTTACGCATAATTCTCTTCATTTTTATATAGAAATATGTTTAAATATTGAAGAGCATCTCAAAACAGCACAGTCTAACATAGCAGTTTTTAACCATCGGCACGCCCCCTTAGGGGGTGAGTCAAACAGTTAAGGGGGAAGTGGCAGGAGTTTGTATACAGTAAATAAACCAGGTTGTCAAAGTTCTTATAAATGTAATGTTGTTGTTGTTTTTTTTTTTAACATTCCTTTTTGATATTTCTTATTTTAGAACTGGAAAGCTATACATGATAAAGCAGATAACCAATCACCAGCGATTGTGTTTTAAGGCTAAATACACGCCACATTACAGGTCTACCTACCATTGTTCTAGAGTTCTATAGTTTGTGTGCTAAATCAAGCATTCTGTGGTATCTGAGACTCTTAAAAATGTGACCTGCTTTGATCAACTGCTGTACCAGACAATCCCCGTCAGATGATTTACACTGGCAGCAAAACCACCAAAAAAGGCAGGTTGCGTTTTCATAGCATGATATTAAAATTCAGTCAAATCCATTTTGTAAAATAATTTGCCTGAACAAATGCATTAGCAACACTAGGGGGCAACATCAATCTCCCTGTACAGCAAGTGCATGTGTGTTGTGGGGCTGGGGGTCGTATTCAATATTTTTGATACAGTGGTTTAAAAAAAATCTTAAATACTCAAAGATTAAAAAAAATGTAGCACTGCATTCTTTGCTCAAGGCAAAATAAAGAACCAACTATTATTGGAACTATTCAAGAATACCAAGATATTTTGTAAGCATGGGGCTGATTGGGGTAAAATGGGGCATACATGCCCTTGTTCCAGGGTTTTGTTGGAGGGAAGTTTTTTATAAGGGTTTTGTTTTTTAAAAACAGTTTGGCACCTTTGTAACGAGTTGTTGTATTGCAATAAATGAATACAAAACATGGCTTTATGAGGAATGGCTGTTGCTATTGCTGCAGCAAAATATGTTTGCCTAATGGTTTGCCTAATGGGAGCTATTCATGTGGAACTAGCCATTAGGGGCATCTTCTAGCAAAGTCATTTATGTTCTTAGAAAAAAGGAAATGCATTACTTCAGTCTAGCTTTAAAAATGATGTCTGCATGTTCAATCCAAATGAACTAGTTTGGGTTAACTCATATGGTAATTGTACTGTTTAATACATTGATACATTTTAAATGATCATGAAAAAAAACAAACATTGAGAAGCATGTTCCCTCATGAAAATAATAAGTAAAAAAATATTGAACGTATGATACTATGAGCTATGTGCCTGAGGAAACAACCGCGATTGCAAACTCAAAATGAAACGTCAAACGTCAGGCATAAGGGGTAAGTTATCATTTATTTTTAAGAGCGCTCAGGGAAATGTAAAAGTAGTCACGCAAGATATTGATGCATTTCCTTCAGTAATCAGGAGAGTCAGGCATTGTGTATGCATTGTGTAACTGTCGATCTCTTCTGCGTGTAAAAGGATAAGCATGTGGGGTGTCAGTGGTTGTTTAATCAATTATAATTATTAAAAGCTATTATTCATGCATCTCAGCCTTTTCTCATTTAATAACATCTTCTCCCATCTGAAAATACAATAAAATCTGTATGATCACACCAGAGAGGGGATGGAAGAATGCAAATTGTTGATTAGGATAATAGTTTTTTTTTCCATCACGATATTTTGTGATTAGGTCACAAAATGAAATAGAGAAAAAAACATCTAATTTAAAAAGGATATGACTGGCGTGATAGCAAATTGGTGCTAACACTTTTGTCCTGCAGTTCGATTGAGCAACTATCATTATAAGTTCCCTTGAAGACTGTCAATCAATGGCTTAGTTTACATATAGTTTAGAAACTCCAAATTCTCTCTCCATTGTCATGAGAACGTGACAGAGCACACACATATCACGCACATTTCTCACACTGTGGCTAGTGCTCGGCTTAAACATAGTAAGGCTAAAAAGGATGGGTAAATAGTTTTACTGACTAAAAATGAAGGTTTTTTTTTTTTTTTTTTGAAAGCCGTACCATTTTTTCACGTGACTGAAGATTCTGTTTTTGATGTAACCTTACACAACTTTCTACAATAACTAAAGGCCATTCCATACAATTATTTATAAACAACTCAGATCTGCTGGAAGCAGCTGTGGCAAGCTTCTTTGACCAACATAAAACAAAAGCATATAAGGTGTTTGGAGACTTCTTCGTTTAGTATTTTAAAATGCTTTACATATTTATTTATTTTTATATAAGCAAGGTTCTAAAAAATACTGAAGCTACTACAAAGTAACAAAAAACAGCCCTTAGAAAAAAAAATAAAATACCAAAGCCCTTTGCAAAGCATAGAAAGATATGCTTTATCCTTTACACTGTTGTTATTTTAATGTTTGGTGATTGGACAGCTGATTGCTTTTACCTTAGTAGTAAGATAAGATTAAATTCATATTACACTAGCCTTAAATATAATCTATTATAAGTACCTACCAAGAAAACAAAACTCATCTTTAATACCCCACAATGTATTAAATTAGCATAGTTGGGAATTAGAGCCAGTGGTTTCCTATATTATTGGTGCCGGCCACCGACGTCAACACCAGGCTTAAGTGACCGAGTATAGAGTGAAAAATATTTTTGCAAAAAATATATTATATGAAAGTAAAGAATCGGTTTAAATCTGCTTTTATTTTAATTGGCTTTTCTATTTCTAGACTTGAGATTGACAGTCAACACTGCCTTATAGTAACCTGTAGCTGATTTAATGAAATAATTATAAAAAGAAACATAATTTGCTCTGAGTACAAGAAATATATATATATATATATATATATATATATATATATATATATATATATATATATATATATATATATATATATATATATATATATATATAAATCATACTCTGGAATAACCATCACAGATACTCATTGCTGCTTGTTCCTCGGCAAACCCCTAGAATGCGATAGGTTGCGGATGCAACCCTGGTTCCCTGAAAGAGAAAATAACCATCAAGTATGGGATATCGCCATCAGGCAGTAGGGATTGGCTGAGCTTTATAGCAAAGCTGCCGTGTAAGCCCGCCCCCTTGGGAGCTTACTATACGCAGTGCGCACTCACTTCCTCTTTTGCTTCAGGCCGTGAAGGCTTCCGGAGCGACCTCGTGGCTTGATGGTTATTTTCTCTTTCAGGGAACAGGGTTTGCATCCGTAACCTATCGTTCCCTTTCAATTCCAAAAAATTACCATCAAGTATGGGAACAGTGTACCCAAGCCGTCGCCAGGGAGGATTCTCCGCAGCAGGACAGACTTATGTCATAACGCAACTGCGTAGGCAATCCATCTATGCATATGTGGAGCAGCGCCTCAGCGTTTATGCTCACAATGACACCTGTCCTAAGGTGGAATAGTCAACACCATATTGTCAAACTACTCTAAATGTCCGCATCCTGAGGCGTCATAGAGTGTAACACAGATGCTCCAAATGACAGAGCAGAGGAATCCAGTACATTCAACTGGTAAAACCTTGTAAAAGTATGCAGTGTAGCCCAACTGGCTGCAGCGCAAATGTCAGACACCGGCACCCCTCTGAAGAGGGCCCAAGATGTCGCCATCTCCCTAGTGGAATGCGCCTTCAGCTGCCCTGGCGGCAGAAGGTCTGCTAATTCATATGCTAACTTAATAGCATCCGCTATCCAATGGGAAAGGTGTTGTTTAGACAACAGCTGACCCAGAGTCCTAGAACCATGGCATACGAACAATTGTTCCGTTTGCCTTACGCTCCTCGTATGGTCGATATAACACCGTAATGCCCGCACCGGGCAAAGCACGTGTAATCGTTCTTCGTCTGGGGAAGAGAAGGGGGAGGATGGGCATGCATCAACTCCACTGACTGGTTCACATGGAACGGGGATATGACCGAAAGCCAGATTTGTACGCATGGAGACTCTAGATCCGTCTCCTGCGAAGCGAGTACAGGAAGGATGCACTGATAGTGCATGTAACTCGCCCACATGTTTCGCTGATACCACTGATAGCAGAAACGCGGTCTTCATAGACACGAGCTTCATATCCACATTGTGGAGAGGATCGAACAGGGCCTTGGTAAGGGCTTCTAGCACCACATCAAGGCTCCATGACAGTAAACTGGTCATCCTTGGAGGTCGCAAGTGTCTTGCGCCTTTTAAGAACTGAGATGCCAGAAAATGGCAACCTGGTGATAAACCGTCAATGCATACATGGCAAGCCGATATGGCGGCTAAATACACTTTAAGTGTAGAGGGAGATTTCCTTTCATCTAACAGTTTCTGTAGAAACTGTAATATCACTGCCATAGGGCAAGATATTGGGTCATGACCCTTAGCCAGACACCAATCTTGAAACAACTGCCATTTGTACATATACTGTGACCTAGTAGAGGGCGCTTTCACACTCTGAATGGTTGAAATAACAGCCGTCGAGAGCCCTAAGGCTGACAGACGCTCCCGTTCAGGGGCCAGGCCCATAGCTGCATGAGCTCTGAATTTGGGTGCCATAGCCCCCCCTAGGCTTGGGATAACAGGTCTGCTCTCAGAGGGAGTTCCCTCGGGCGACCATGCAATAACTGCACCAGGTTTGGGAACCATATTCTCCGAGGCCACCAAGGAGCGATCAGAATCACTGACGCCTGCTCTACCCTGAACTCCTCTAAGAAGGTGGGGAGCATCAGTATCGGTGGAAATGCATATAGGAGCCCTGGTGGCCAATTGTGGGCCAATGCATCGACTCCTGGGGGGCTGTCGAGGTCCTTCACAGAGAACAGTGCGTGGACTCTCGCGAAGCGATCTACTCACGCTGTGCCGAACCACTGCCAAATGCGCTCTACCACCCGAGGTTGAAGGTGCCATTTGCCAGCAAGGGGACCTCCTCTGGATAGGAGATCCGCTGCGTGGTTGACTCTGCCCGGTAGATGAACCGCTTGAAGAGAGGTTAATGGTGGTTGCTATCGGCAACAACCGTGTTACCATCTGGTGGAGCTTCTTAGAGTTGCCGAAGAAGACGGTGGAGCAGATAGGATGTGAGTCGAACCTGAGGAGGGGGAGTGACCCCCAACCGCTTTCCTTGCCCTCTGGCGGAGAGTGCGCTTTTGAAAATTGGCACACAATGCACAGAATGTTCTGTCCGCTAAGGCAGACGCAGCGTGGTCTGGACCGAGGCACGCCACACAGTCCTCATGTGGGTCTTTTGCAGGCAATTTTGCCTGGCAAGTGACACAGTGGTGGAACCCGGACATACTCATGACACTGCGACCGCCCGGCGTTGCGTGTCGATAAAACGTTGGGCACCAAGCGTAGAAGCGTCGAAAGTGTGTGCACCAAGTGCCGAGGCGTTAGGCACCGAGCATCGAGCAGCGGCGTCGGCGTCGAGTGCGTGCACCGGCGTCGAGTGCGTGCACCGAGGACCGAGGTGCCGAGGACCGAGTGTCGAGCACTGAAATGTCAAGCGTCGAGGGTGCATGCGCCGAGCACCGAAGCATCAAGCACCGAGCACCGACGTGATGCACCAAAGCGCAAAAGCACTGACACCAAGAGCGCCAAAGCGCGAGTACTAAGAGTCAAGACGCTATGCACCAGACGCCAAGCGTCAGCTGACCCAGAGCGGAGACGGCTAAGTGCTAGTACAGTGTCTTTGTCTTAAAAGACAATGGTGCAACTGTATAGCTGCACTTGGCGGTTGTCTTCCTTATGTATTGGATGGGGAAATCTTTTTTTTTAAGAGGCTGCAGCAGCACTGTTTTAACTGGTGCAAACAATCCCTGTAAAGGTGGGCTACAGCCCTACAGCTACCACGTGGTGTGATGTTTTACAATCCACGGGTGGTATTTGTTGGAGTGACTGCAGCAGCAGACTCCACACTGGGTCTAGCTGCAGGCGAGACCGAGGCTGCAAAAAAAATTGCGCGGGCTAAGGCCAAGCGCAAAACGCATCCTCTAAACTCTATTCTACTACCTAAAGGGACAGAACAGACAATACAAAAAACCCAAATATATAATATATACAATATTAATATAAATATTAATATGTAAGAAAAGGCAGAACAGCGGATAGAACGCAATGCCGAAGCAAAGCGTGAGAGTGAAAATAATGTATAAAAATATATATTTTTTAAATGCTCAGCAGAGCGAACACTGAAATAAACTCAAGGGGCGATAGCCAGCTTCTCAAGCTTAAAAGCTAACGAGTACAATCAGTGATGTAAATCTCTCAGAGAGAAAACTTACCACCTCAATGTTCTACATAGACTGAAGGCAAAAGGATCTCTGCACACTGCGTATTGTAAGCTCCCAAGGGGGCAGGCTTACATGTCAGCTCACGCAGAGGCCTATCGGCAGCTTTGCTATAATGCTCAGCCAATCCCTACTGCCTGACAGGGATATCCCATACTTGATGGTTATTTTCTAATTGAAAGGGAACCATTTACTCTTCAGACAGCAGATAGGTGGAGCTTTTAACCCATTCAGGACTAAGCATTTTTCAGTGGGATGCTCCCCCAGGGCTAGATGTATTTTGGCTGTATTTGACTATCTTCCTATAAAAATTCACACTTTACACTAGAACCGCCACGGCAGTCATTTTGACGGTTTGAGGTTTTCAAATTTAAATTACGCTGCATGTCTGAAAGTTATGCGGTTGCATATATGCACAACTGTAAAACCGATGGGGGCAAAATAGAAAGTAGCAAAATGAACACCAAAAATGAAATCATTTTTTGTGTAAAATTGAACAGAGTTGTAGGCTATGGCTTTAAAAATCTGTGTTTTCATTGTGAATGTGGCCTTTTCATCTGCAAAATTGAGAAGCATCTTTGATGGTTGCAGTAATTAATCCCAGCAAGAGGTAAAGGGAAAATGTTTCTAAAAGATTGGGCATAGCCATAAAGTTTTTCAATACCATATTTCAATACAACTATTTCTCATTGTGTAAATGTAGTATATCTCTACAGAAGTTGAAAATGAACAAAAAACAAAAACACCATTACTAAGAACACCAGTAAAGGTATTTGGACAGGTTAGGAATTTGGATAAACCAGTTAACTGGGTTTCTTAACCCAAATTAGCCAGCCCACTTATAAGCGACCTTTCTACAACCTTTTCTTTTTTTTGTCATAGTTGTTTACCTATTTGAATATGAAAAAAATAGCGGTACTATTGGGAATGTAGCACATGCCAATCAACAAGATTGTAAATAGCAAAATGTCAGGTTGTTCCTTACATTAACCTTTCTAGATTAAAAAATAAGCGCAATCAGTGACATTCTGAAAGGAAAAAACAGACAAAAATGGTTACAATAGTCATGGTGTTTCAACCTATAACAAAACCAAATTGACAACATAGTTACCATTTGAATGTAGCATTGTGAATTACGAGCACTGAGGAGAAACCAGAGTGCTATACATAGATTTAGAAGTTTTCTAAAGGCTGTATCAGTATAAATATCAAAGGAAGAAATAAATTAATTTGAGTTATTAATTTACTCTAAGGTTCTAAAGTAATATGGGTGCCATGTACATAGTTTTTCTTCTAATACGGTATCTAAATATGATTACTTTTCTTAACTTTTCTTATAAAGAAATGAGAAAAAATAAATAGATACAAATTGTAAGAATGTGAGGTGGCACTCACATATCAAGTACATTCCTCACGCTGTAGGAAGTGTGTGGCCAAAACATGGTACCAAGGACCAAAAAGTCACGTTTGTACCCCAAAATGTATTAAATTAGCATTGCTGGAAATTCGTGCTAGTGGTCTCCAGTATTATTGTACTAATATAAGCTAATATATAAGTATTAATATAAATATTTTCCTCATAGCTAAAGAATATAAAACCTACAATGCTAAAATATTTAAATAATTTAAAAATAAGTAAATAAACAATTGTCCATTGGCACATAATAGCAATAAAGCCCTTGACAATTAAACAAAACCAGTCCATAATCCTTGGTTTTGGGTTTTATGGGATTATATTTGAACCTATAGGACAAAAGAATGAACCTGACACTGGCCCTCCCATATGTTTAATACATAAATCTCACAAGGCTCCCCATGGGTCTTTTCAGACAGTCGTGCACAGAAGTTGATGGCTACAGTTTGAGATATAGACTGACTCTGTCTTCTACAGCAGTCATGAGTGAGTTATTCCAATCTGTGCAATTACAGCTGGAAAATGTACCTTCATACGGCTGAAATTCCATTTTGTTGTCATGATACACAGGGCTGAGCTTCTTTCTTTCTGGCATCAATGCGGTGTAATCTCTTGGGTTTCTACTGTCAAGATCCAAGCCACTCAACCCAGCTATTTAATGGAATGCTTTATCACCAAATAAATTTGTCCAAGGTGTTTCAGGAACATAACTATGTAAGACCGGTAAGTAGCAAACACTCAAAACATAATCATTCAGTTTCATGAACTAGTTCACAAAGGGGTAGGGGTAGAAAGACACCTTAAATTATTATTATTATTAAATTTCTCCATGTTTAATGGTGGATCCAATTAAAGACTGACAGACAGCTGACAGATTCAATAGACTGATCAAAATGATCAAGTTAAAACACCACACTGAGAGAAATGACTTTTTTGTAATCAGACCAAACTGTAAACACTCATTACATTCTGCTGTCAATCGTGGATGAATCTCAGACTTGAAGGGTATTGCTGTCCAGACTTTTTATGTTGCAGCCCAGTTCCACCAGATTTGTTAAACTCAGGCTACCTCTTGTTCTGTACAGAATTAAAACTGTCCTGCACTCCTCTGTTCATAGATTTCTCATCCATTTTGTAGTCTGTTGTCAGTAGATGAGAGTTTGTTCTGCCTTGATCAGGTGTTTTGGCCCGAGGTTCATGCTACACATATGTACTACCTTCTTGAATGGGAGTCTGAAGGAGTAGCTCAAGACAGGAGAAAGACAAGACAATGTTTTCAATGTTAAAATCTTTACAATCTATTTATCACTTGGGAGGATGTACTGTAATTGGTAACGTGTTGGCACAGGGCACTTGGTCTCCAGTGGACAATTAGCATTAAAATACATGGACAGACAGTTAAATTATGCTAACGAAATAAGCATGGACCAAAAGGGTTATATTATTGTTACGTTGGTTTCCTAATGTTCCATTATGGGGGCCAAATGATTTTCTGAAATTATTTGTAATAGTGTTTTGTGACCCATGTGGAAAAGCCAAAGCAAATATTAATATGCCCAAATATTTGAGAACCAAAGACAATCACAACTGACCAGAATTCTCATTGTAGAAAAGGGTCATGGGTCAACTTATTATCTACATGACAAGAGCAACTACCTCTTCAATGAGGTGCAGGAAATCAATTTAAATGGAGCAGAGACTCTAAGAGAGTACAATTTGACAAATCAAATACCATCCATCCCTCTTAATGTTAAACCTTAAGGACCCAAAGTAACAATAACGACAATTTGGTCCCATGTAATCCATTTGGGCCATCCATATTAGCATCATCCACCTGGCATTTCTAAAAGGTTTTCAGAAGTATTTTAGGCATACTTATAAACTGGAGACAATGAATCCTGTGCCAACAGCTTATAGAAAACGTCTTTGCAAGTGATGCATTGATTGCAAACACATTCACTGGACAGAAGTCAGATCTGTTGTTTCAGAAAACAATTTAGTCCTCTGTGGTGTGAACCCTGGAAACCTAAGGAGTGGTTTTGGGACTCAGTTTGATAAATCATGCCAACAACATGAAGCAACAAACAATAACTGTGAAGAGAAGTGGGGTTGATCAATGGAAAACTGCCATGCTTAGATACAACTGTAATTAAAATAGTAGTATGTATGCAAATGTTCTGTCACATTTCTCATCCTTTTTAAACAGAAAAGTACGTATCAGATAACTTTAAAAATAAAACAAATAAAAATGAACCTTACTGCTCTGGGCCTATGCCTTACAGTCTGGCAACCTAGAGCAATTGGGAATTATAAAGTTCATCCTGACCTCCAGTCGCAGCTTTACTTGAAATTACAAAATGTATCGGAGATTTCCTTTAACCTGACTGGTCAATATGAGGTCCTTAATTTCTGAGATATGGCACATACTTAATTTATATAAAAAATAACAGAAAATAAAATGTGTATTACCCAATGGTAGTCCTTTGTTGTGTAAATTAGACTAACCTAGAGTAACTTGGAATGTGAAGGTGTCCTCAACAAAACTTGCAGACAATATTGTGAGGCATTCAGATGCCAAAGATGCTGTCCAAGAAAGGTTTTCTTTTTACAGTGATCATCTTTGGCTAGTTGATCACCAACAGACCAAATTTAAGAGGTGTGCAATACAAATGCCACACCTCACTTTCCTTCAGTCTTGTCTTCATAAAGGGGAATTGTATGATGCTAAGACTTTGTAGTGACAAACTGACATCCAGCACTGAAAACCTGCAATTTAATAGTCAGTGTTCTTTGTTGAAAGACACTATTTTCCGTCACAGACTGAATCGGCTGCTAATAATCAAAACTGGCATTTGCATTGCAGATGATAACTAGTCGGTGCTCATTGGATGAGGGAATATGGAGGAATCAGAAGGGAATTAAGACTGATAATATCAGAAAACTATCTGATGTTATATAAATGTGTGAATTATTCTGCTGAAGCTGTATCAGTCTCAGAATCAATCCATCATTTCAGGCATGTCAAGAAATTAAAAGCAGATTTTTTTTACATTAGGAATAGGTGTTTCAGAGGTGAAGATTTGTTTGAGAATAAACTATTCCACAATGTTCAGCTCTGCTGGATATTTCCCAATACATCAGTATTATTACTGTATTATGTATGATTTAAAATGCAGGATGAACGTCCGCCATGTTAAGTATGTAGTATTGTTTTATTTTGTAATTACCTTGTGGGAATGCGTGACTGATCAGCTACCAAGTATATAATTAGCTGACAGTCACGCATCCTTGGTTAACCCGTGCAAAACGTGACTGAGGGATAATAAGTTAATTGTTAGCCAGTTAGTCCCTTGGTCACAACTATAAAAGAGCTGCAGTCTAGCTGCACGGGGAGAGCTTAGAGGAGTTGAGAGTGAATGCTACCATTGAGAGATCTAAAAGGTACTCATTTCGTGAAATACCATATTTGTTGGTGTTTATTTGTTTGGCCAATGTGCCCTTTTCTTTTTGTGTGTTTTATTTAAACTAGTTATTTGTATTATTTAATAAAAAGCTGACCGCCATTGCGCCTCCATTTCACCACACAGTTACCTGTGTTTAGGTTTCATTTCCCTGGTCTGACGTCACTCCTGCAGCCACATTGGACCGGAAAGGGAAAATTGCAATGTTGGACCAGGTCCGACATAGGACCGCAAAGGGTTAAATATCTCACCGGCGACCTGGCCCTTTAACACGACCTGGCCCTTTAGAACGACCGCGTTTATAGGCATACCTAGAATAACAATGACCGGTCAATTTGACTGGCATATTAAAAACAACATAAATATTATAATGAAAGGACAAACAATTCAATATAAGTCATAGTTTTATTCAGGAACATCATATAAAGCATCTACACAACCGAAACATTGTAAATAAACATTGTAAAGACATTTGAACAGAAACCGAAGGTATGCTTTCATATACAGACATACTATAATTGAAATGACATGAATAAATAAACATTTGAACAGAATGGGCTTCATTTACAATTGTTTAGAAAGTCTAAGTGCTGGCACAAATCACACAGATACTGCACTTTTAAATATACTGTATGTAGTGCACTTACCGCATGGTCCATCTTTGCTGTATCAGAATCTTTTTTGGTAAAATTTGCAGTAATTCCAAACACTCTTTTCTGTCCTACTTCTTCAGCGATCCATTTTCAATGTGTATTGGGGTAACAATTAATTTCTTAATTGTTATGTGACTTATAGTAACCAGTGGCTGATTGATGGGAGTTTACTGAAGCCATGTTTATGATGTGAAAGCAATGGTTCGGTTTACAACAGCTGTATTTTGAAAATATATATATATTATTTTTGTTTGGCCATTCTGCCTGTTTGTTTGTGGTTTGTTATCATTTTATAATTAAAGTGCACAACAGCTCTTTAAACTTGCAAGTTCTGTCTCTGAGTCTCACTTCCTGGTAGCAACAGCCTTGCCAGTGACGCTGCCCTGTCACACAGATGTTTAATGGGTCAATGGATTCACAAGAATTACAATTTATAGACGATAGTACTCGGTATCCAGGACTTTAGTGGCTCCCACATGATGGAGGCCATTTAAGTGGTCTTTCACAAGAAAATTGGAAACTTCAGCAGACAAGGAGGCTGTGTGGTCCAGTGGTTAAAGAAAAGGGCTTGTAACCAGGAGGCCCCCGGTTCAAATCCCATCTCTGCCACTGACTCATTGTGTGACCCTGAGCAAGTCACTTCACCTCCTTGTGCTCCGTCTTTCGGGTGAGACATAGTTGTAAGTGACTCTGCAGCTGATGCATACACCCTAGACTCTGTAAATCGCCTTGGATAAAGGCGTCTGCTAAATAAACAAATAATAATAATAATAACAAAAATTCCTGTGATTGTAGGAGATAATGGAAGAAACAACAAAGGCAATGCTGTACTCTGGTTTATCAAGTTTATGTAGCACATACACCATCTTGTGAAGGAAGGTGTGTTATCACAATGTAACATTTCTGACATACTGGCTATTGGACGTAAAATTATTGGACATTTCAAACACTCTTCATAGTCTATTCCCATCTACAGGGAATACAGGCTGAACTGAGAATGCCTTTCAAGAGGTTACAGCTGGATCTAAATACTAGGTAGAACAGTAGTTACTATATGATGCAAAGCATTTTGGAGCAGAAACATGCTCATTATACTATCAACTATGAACTTCCTGCAATCATCACCGTGTGTCAGTGGGGGTTCATTGAAAAGGTAGTGCTTGTCCTAGTGCCTTTTGAAGAACTAACATGTGTAGTATTTGCGTTGCCCTTACCTGCTTCTGATGTTATCCCATGCATAGTGGCATTAAAGAGACTTCTAAGCAAAGATACAGATTTAGACAGTAGAGTTAAAACTATGAAGAACACATGGCTGGGGGACATAGAAACGCGGTTCAGTGAAATTGAGTCCGAACCTCTCTATGGCATCGCAACCCAGCTGGACCCAAGATATAAGGACAGGTACTTTACAGATGCTGAGAAAAAGCTGCAATCAAAGGGAATGCTCTTGACACACCTGGAACAAATGGAAGTTAAAAAGACTGTCACAGAACTAACATTAACAGAACATCAGCAGAAAGAAACCAGATGATGTACCTTTTGCAGTACTCAGCAATACCCTGAGTTCGAGTTTTGAAGAAATACTGGAAGAAAGTGCCTGTGATGTAGAAATGAAAAGTGATGGAACAAACAGCAGAGCCTGATCTGAGTGCCTACACTTCCAAGAAAATCTGAAAAACTGCAATATTGGAATCATAATGAATGTCGTTTTCCAACTTTGGCTGAAGCTGCGAGAAAGTTTGTTTCTGCTCCATGTAGCAGTGTTGACAGCGAACATTTATTACTTCACGTGTTAAGGATGAGAAGAGATGAATAAATGAACAGGTTAGGACGGCAAGGAAAACAGAAACTATTGCTTAGGCAGTATTTTTTTCACAGTTATCATAAAAATTCCCATTTCTGAAAGAATGGTGTAAATATACATATTTTATATCACTTAAATATAAATACAGTAAACGTTTGCCTTATTGACTATCTATATGTTACACTGCATTTAGGATGTCGATTTAGTTTGCTTCCGGTAAATTACTGAACACACTGCAATGAGCTGCAAGATTTCTTTTAAATGCCACTGCCAGCTGCACGTCTGGAGGAGCCAGCATTTCCGCTGCCAGCGTTGTCGTTGCCGCCGTGCCCCGCACCACTGCCAGCTTCATCAAAGATCGAAAATATTTTTGCTAAAGATCGCTGTGTCCAGTAAAAGAAGGGGACATTTCACGTGTTGTTATTTTTATATTTATGTTTTTATTCTGTTTGATAATTCACTGATGGTGAAAATAGAATCTTTAAAAAGAAATATTCTACAATTTAGCTTTTACTGTTTTTCAGTTAAGCATTTAAATATTTAGGAACATTTGTTGTATAATAACTCTAGAGAAAATTATCCATTTTGAATTTGACAACGCTATTTTTTCTGCTTTAATAAATTATGTTTATTCGTGAAATATCTTAAAATGCCTATTTTTAGACCATGAAAGCAAATCAAATGAAGTCTGTCTCAAGGAGGTCCTAAATTCAGCTGAAAACCTCCTATATGAAAAATACAGGGGACCAGCCGGTACTTGAGCAAACAGCGCTATGAGTGCAAAAGTGCAGCTTGTAAACTGACATGTAAGATATTTTTTGGCATTGTATTTCATGATGCTATTGCTAGGCCCTTTACGTTAAGCTGTAGGATTTGAGGGACTTCCATTGCAATCAAACCTTTGATGGTGTGATATTAAATTTGCAAATAGTGGTTTAAGCGAGAGTGTTTACTGCTTTTTGTAAGGACAGGGGAAACTTTTATTTTATCCTTGGTGTTTTGCTTGGAGGTCTATCTGTATCGGGTCCCACATTTTTATTAATCTTGCAGGTGCCAAGTTTTATAACTGTACAGCACATCATATTTCACATGATGTGCTGTACAGTTATAAAACCAACAATTCTACAAGTAAATCTAATAATTTTATAATCCAGTAGTTTTTATCTATTGTCTTTGAATACTAATTGTATCCTTTTTTTATGTTCTTACTGTACCAGAATTGTCAAAAGTAAAAGAAAAACCCTGTCACAGTTCAAACTCCTTAACATCGATAAAATACATTTTTCGCATTAAAACATCTTTTTATCATTCTTCATCAAACAAGATTGCAACATTACTGAGCGAGAGAGGTTTGATTCCTCTGAGACAGAATCCGCCGTTTACCAACCCTTAAGGAAGACTGCCTTACACAAACCCAATGAGATCTAGAGATAACAGTACTTTACATTTCACTAAACCCCTCTATTGAAAGTGATATCAAAGATTGTTCCATTCTGCCACAGCACAATCTCTCAACTAGGGGAACAAGAGCAAAAGCAGCCCGCTGAGATTTGACATGACAGCCATTCTCATCTTAGTGAGGTGCAGCCCAGTCTACAATGTCCATTTATAGAACATTTGACAATCTTAAACACACTGTAAAGGTTTTTTTTTTTTTATAGTGTTCTTTGTTGTTTTCTCAAGGGATCTTTTTATTTCTTTTATTTTCATGAGACAGGAAAGATACCATACCACTTTTCTGCCCTCTTTAAGTCTCTTAACATCATTCTGCAAAACCCTCTGCTCCCACTTCAGCAGAATAATTCAGGGGGAAGTCATCAGAATAACTGAATTGCTATTTCTCTGATATGTTAAAGAATGCAATTCATGGGCTTTTGCTTTTAAAGTACAGACTGTGCTATTCCCTGCCAGCTCAATTACAAAAGCCATTACTGGTACTGAACAACTGTAAGTGATATCCATTTTAAGTTAACTGATCCCTGCATTAAAATTTTTCCAAGTCTATTAAACACTGTTCCATAAAACAAGCTTCCTATGAGAAAAAACGTAATGTCACATCTGTAGGTTAGTTAGATAAGTCTGAAAACAAGATTACATCAATAGTAAATAACTATAATGAAAAGCTTGACATGAACGGCCCCAAGGGCGAATTCATGAATCATATCATTAATGTAACAACTCAAACAAAGGCACTTAGACTTGAACTCTTTCCATTATAACACATTTTATTAACAGTCAGTCTTTCTAGTAATTTCAATAGGCGATCTGAAACATAGCAATTGAAGAATCTTGAATAATGGAAAACAAGATGAAAAGAATACTCTTCTCAAGTTTGTAAGCATTTAGGCCCTTCTTCGAAACAGGTGCTACACAAAGCAGTTGTGTTGTTTTTTATTGGTAACATTTATTGGCAAGACAGAGTGGCATATGGTTTTGCATTTCTTTTTGAATTGCTAAATACATTATAACAGTACTCCAAATGTGAACAAAAATACCTTTCTGCATTAAAAGAAGATTCTGGTTCATGTTAATGTATTGAAATGTTAATTTATTTATGTATTTTACATTCGGTCACTACTGCAGGGGTCATTTGATTATACACATTGAGGCACTAAGACTAATGCTTTTTTAGCATTTGATATTTATTTATTTTAAAAAGTAGTTACAATTTATATCTAGCAATTTAAAACATAATGGACACATTTACAAAGTTTTTGCTCTAGTGCAAATGAAACAAAACTGTAAATGTTTTGTAGCTCAAACTAGCAGCAAGAAGCAACATAACCACGGACATTAGAGGTTTTTTTTAAAAAATTGTATTACAGTAGTTTTATTTTTATTTTTTATAGAGAAGTATTTAATGAAAACTTTGCACTGAAGCAAAAGCATACCATATATCTGGCCATTTTAACAGAGGCTAGGCAGGCACTGTCAAAAACAGCAAAACAATAAAATGTACGGCACAGTATATCTTTATATATATATATACAGTACTGTGCAAAAGTTTTAGGCAGGTGTGAAAAAATGCTGTAAAGTAAGAATGCTTTCAAAAATAGACATGTTAATAGATTATATTTATCAATTAACTAAATGCAAAGTGAGTGAACAGAAGAAAAATCTAAATCAAATCCATATTTGGTGTGACAACCCTTTGCCTTCAAAACAGCATCAATTCTTCTAGGTACACTTGCACAAAGTCAGGGATTTTGTAGGCATATAGTCGGGTGTATGATTAAACAATTATACCAAACAGGTGCTAATGATCATCAATTCAATATGTAGGTTGAAACACAATCATTAACTGAAACAGAAACAGCTGTGTAGGAGGAATAAAACTGGGTGAGGAACAGCCAAACTCAGCTA
Source organism: Acipenser oxyrinchus oxyrinchus (assembly GCA_030684275.1). Classification (NCBI taxonomy): domain Eukaryota; kingdom Metazoa; phylum Chordata; class Actinopteri; order Acipenseriformes; family Acipenseridae; genus Acipenser; species Acipenser oxyrinchus. The sequence continues at coordinate 10,108,032 of CM060249.1, forward strand.
ACAAGGTGAGGTTGTTGAAGACAATTTACTGTCAAAAGTCATACACCATGGCAAGACTGAGCACAGCAACAAGACACAAGGTAGTTATACTGCATCAGCAAGGTCTCTCCCAGGCAGAAATTTCAAGGCAGACAGGGGTTTCCAGATGTGCTGTCCAAGCTCTTTGAAGAAGCACAAAGAAACGGGCAACGTTGAGGACCGTGAGACGCAGTGGTCGGCCAAGGAAACTTACTGCAGCAGATGAAAGACACATCATGCTTACTTCCCTTCGCAATCGGAAGATGTCCAGCAGTGCCATCAGCTCAGAACTGGCAGAAAACAGTGGGACCCTGGTACACTCATCTACTGTCCGGAGAAGTCTGGTCAGAAGTGGCCTTCATGGAAGACTTGCGGCCAAAAGCCATACCTCCGACGTGGAAACAAGGCCAGCGACTCAACTATGCACGAAAACACAGGAACTGGGGTGCAGAAAAATGGCAGCAGGTGCTCTGGACTGATGAGTCAAAATTTGAAATATTTGGCTGTAGCAGAAGGCAGTTTGTTTGCGAAGGGCTGGAGAGCGATACACGAATGAGTGTCTGCAGGCAACAGTGAAGCATGGTGGAGGTTCCTTGCAAGTTTGGGGCTGCATTTCTGCAAATTGAGTTGGGGATTTGGTCAGAATTAATGGTCTCCTCAATGCTGAGAAGTACAGGCAGATACTTATCCATCATGCAATACCATCAGGGAGGCATCTGATTGGCCCCAAATTTATTCTGCAGCATGACAACGACCCCAAACATACAGCGAAAGTCATTAAGAACTATCTTCAGCGTAAAGAAGAACAAGGAGTCCTGGAAGTGATGGTATGTCCCCACAGAGCCCTGATCTCAACATCATCGAGTCTGTCTGGGATTACATGAAGAGAGAGAAGCAACTGAGGCTGCCTAAATCCACAGAAGAACTGTGGTTAGTTCTCCAAGATGTTTGGGCCAACCTACCTGCCGAGTTCCTTCAAAAACTGTGTGCAAGTGTACCTAGAAGAATTGATGCTTGATGCTGTTTTGAAGGCAAAGGGTGGTCACACCAAATATGGATTTGATTTAGATTTTTCTTCTGTTCACTCACTTTGCATTTAGTTAATTGATAAATATAATCTATTAACATGTCTATTTTTGAAAGCATTCTTACTTTACAGCATTTTTTCACACCTGCCTAAAACTTTTGCACAGTACTGTATATATATATATATATATATATATATATATATAGCAAGGTGTCTATGCTCTTTTCTCACTCAGCTCTCTTCTATATAGGTATGTGTGTTTGCATCTCGTGATAAAGTAAACAATGATCCATATATTTATATAGTTCCATTTTAAATTACAAGGATAATAATTACATTTAAAATATCTTGCTTAAAATATGATTTTGGTTATTATTTTCTATGAAGAGCACCACAGCACTCCACTATCAGATCACACCGATGTTTACAGAGAACACACTTTTTTCTCTTTTGAAATAAACAGTGATGAATTTCCAGATTGTTTTTAATTCAATAAAATAAATCAATAAAGGCCTTATACATATCACACGTGTTTCTATTTGTATCCACTCCTGCAAATAGGGGAAATTGTCTCCATGAAAGTAACTGTACTCAATAGATGATGAATTCAAAATTGAAATGAATGATATGGATATCACATTGGTTCTTCTAAACATAAATTCAGGACACAAATAAAATACAAACAAACACTGTATTATTATTTTATTTTCTTGTTCAGTGGCATGTGACAACATGCATATTGTATCCATTTTCAAATTCCATTATGAATCTCTTACTTCAATCTGCATATTTCCCCCACACTCTTTGAAACAAATGCTTTGCATTTTCTCAGTTTTCTTTCATTAATTAGCTGACTGATGGGGCATAGCCGTTGCCACAGTTCATTGAACAGCCTAATATCAAATTCTGTAGCTTTGTGAGTTCATGTAAATGCTGCTTACCGCTTCAATTTATTGTTGTAAGCAGCAACATTTCACTAATGAAAAAAAAAAGTCTTGGAATATCGTGTAATGGCCATAAATCTATTAATGTATCTTATTTTATTCTGTCCCTGAATACCTTTTAATTACTTTCTTACCTTGCTTACTCATTTGCTCCTAATAAAGTACAATTAATGATAATTACAACTTTGATCACGATATTATGTGAGGTTTAAGTGCCTATTCATTTTCTCACATTTAGGAGGCAAGCAATAAAAAAAGGACACGAAGAAAACTTAATCAGAGTTTCCTAATATCTACTAATTGTAGAGAAGTCTTACTTGGGTTTTTTTCCCACACACTGCTAAAATGCATTTAGTACTCAGTATTAACACAGAAAGTGGGATGGGAAGGCATTAGGGGCTATAATAATTATATACACCAACGCACAATCAAGACAAACTGCAAGAAAAAACATATATTAAAGAGCAAGCAGTTTCATATTACTTCTTTTTTACTGCCCGCTTACATTTTAATTTTTTTTGATGATGTTTGCAGTTGTGTTTTTTTTTGTGTGTGTGTTTAAAGTGTTTGCCCTGAGTTTAGAAGCAACTCTTCAGTTCTAGCTGTCAGCCGTAGACATGTTTTAGAACAGGCCAGATCACTCAAAATGGGGGTTTGTGCAATCACCAGCACCATCCAGTGAACACCTATGTATTGCAAGAAATACAAAACTGAACTTGATCCCCAGGAGGTGTTCACAAGATGGTGCTGTCGATTATTGACATAAACATACTCTGACAGATCTAGCCTGTTACATATGTCTATGGCTGACAACTAATCAGAAGATAAGCTTCTGAACTCAGACCAAAATGGTCACAGACTATAAACAAATATAAACAAGCACCATTAAAGGGTACTGGAAGAACAGTAAAAAAAATGCAAATCTAATAAGGGTGGTGCATCACTATCCCCCTGTGTGCAAGCACAATTTATTTGAAATCTGGCGTAATTAAGAAATAATCATAATGGCTGTGCTTAGGGTATGCCCGTATTTTGATTTGCTGTACTGTATATTTGTCACTCCCTGTCCAGACTTCATTTCAAATTTGACTTTGTGTCACTTCTCGTGAGAGAAGAAGGGAGTGAAACAGTTCCATGTACATGTGCCTTTTGAATTCTAAACCTGCAACATTTATCTGTCAGATTGAGCCTTACATTTTGAAGGCGATGATACATGTATATATTGTATTGTTTCAAAGCATGTTGTATTACACTGCAACAGGGATTTTTTTTTTAATGGTGTTTCATGTGGTTGGAGAAATGCACATTAGTAACACATCTCAATTAAAATCAGGGTAACAGATAATTTGTGTTATTTTACAAGGTTTGGCACACTAGACATTAACAGTAATGCAAGTAAGACAGCCCATGAATGGTGTTAGAGCTCTTCAGGTGGTAATCAAAGCCAAGCATCAAACACATATTGGATATAAATCTTAGCATTGCTAACAAAAGTCAATTCCATATTCAAGAGGCATCAGTATAGCTATGGGTAGTTTCTAAATGTCACTATTAATTGCATATCCCTCATTAGTGTGGGCTGTCAACTAATCTTTGGTATATATATATATATATATATATATATATATTGTTGCATCTAAATTTTCATTGATACATAAACCTTAACACCTTAGGTGCACTATAAGAGAATGCCATTTGTGAAATCGATAACCCAGCATTGATAACAATTCTAAAATAATAGGGAAGCACAAACCTTTTAGCAGATGCATTCTTGACATGTTCTACCTTTGGAAAGGGAATTACAACAAATCTGAGTATCTGGGGGTGGTGGACGGTGGACAGTGGACTCTCTAATTTATATATATACAGTATATATATATATATATATATATATATATATATGCACTTGTTGTAAAGTTAAGACCCTTTGACACTGGCATGCTCTACCTCGGTCCACAATGTGTGTATGTAATGCCCAGGAAGCAGCAACGTTCACATGACCACCCTTTCATCTGTTCAGGCTTTCAAGATGGCATACTTGTTACAGATGCTTCCATCCAAGCTTCTCTGGATTGGAGGAGAGGATCCCTCATGTCCTTTGTGTTCATCACCTGCAACATTAAGGCACATTTTGACAGGATGTAAGGTGGCTCTTAGCCAAGGATGGTTTACTTGGTGCCAAGACCAGGTGCTGCGATGTTTGGCCTTAGCATTGGAAGACAAGCTCAACATGACCAATAAGTTGCCACCTGTTCCATCAAAACATTACACACAAAAGACAAGGAGAGCAACCACCAAGAAAAGGTGTTAAAACTAATCCTCGCCCAGGACAACTGGAAGCTGCTAGAGACTGGAAAATGCTGGCAGATGTTGGTCAACGGCTTATTTTTCCACCTGAGATTGCCACCACTAACCTTCGACCAGATATTGTCTTGTGGTCTGGATCAGCACGCCTTGTTCACCTGGTAGAGGTAACAGTGCCATGGGAGGATGCTGTAGATGAGGCGCATGAGAGGAAGAAACTGCGGTATGCTCAACTAGCCACTGAAGCGGAACAGCGAGGATGGAGAGTCTGGGTTTACCCAGTGGAAGTGGGTTGTCGAGGTTTCTCAGAGATGTCGGATTCAATGGCCAAGAGTTGCGTCGCACAGTGAAGAACTTATCTGAAGCAGGAGAGAGGAGCAGCAACTGGCTGTGGTTGAGACGGAAAGATTCTGGCTGGGGTACAGGTAAGTAAGCTGGGCTGACTTGAGTGGGGGACGGAGGGGGGTGATGCTGGGATGCCAGAATCACCGTCGAGCCCTCTTGAGGTGTCGTGGGCTAGTCGACGAAACACCGAGGATGGAAGGTGCCCACTTGAAGACCCCAGAGATGTACCCTACTTAGCTCAATCCAGACGGTTGTCATGCTGATGCGCTGGGGAGACCGCACTATGGTTGATCCCCGGAGCCAGCATCGCAGCCCTTGTGTGTGCTGATGCACTAGGGAGGCAATAAGCTGATCCCTGGAGCCAGCATTACACTTCAGCCATCAACACCAGACAGAAGGATATCTACATCATCATATGGAAGGAAGCGCAAATGGATGGAGACACATATGGATCACATTAGTTTACTGTGAAGCTACGTCTTAGTTGGTGCTTATCTTGGCGAGAGCCAAGTTCAAATCAGCATGAAGTTTTAACATCTACTCTCATGTAATGGAAATCATGACTGTCGGCCCAAATGTTGATTAGAGCAAATGTTTCTTCATCCCTGCTGCAATGTGGCTCATGAGGTGTCTTAATCAACACAAAAATGGCTAAACAAAATAAACAGAAACGTTCCTTGTGGAAGTGAACCCATCACGCAGGCGTGGGTGTTTGTTATGCCCATGGGTCAAAGTGCTTCAACTCACATCCTGATGAGGTTCTGAGTAGCCAGAACCCAGGTAGGAGCACCATTGTGAAAGGGGCTTTAGGAATATGTATACATGGCTTCAAAATGAGCACACTTGTAAGTAGCAAACAAAATCAATTGCAGAATGTCCTCCAGGTGTTTACGTGGCTTTCTTATTTTCATGTAGCATAATTATCTATTACCTGACAAATAAGCCATACATTTACAATAAACTGACCAAATGCTTCAACTGCTGCTTAATTATAACAGAAAGTTACTGAGAAATATTTTTCAAGGAATTGTTCTGAGTCTATTGGAGGGATAGTGTTTTAATTGGTATTCTAAAAGTATCTAAAGCAGTGGTGTTTATCATCAAGACTAACAGCAACTGAAATATGTATGCACTCCACAACAAGATCACATTTATTATCCGCTGTAACAGATCTATGTGTTTTCTGAAGTGCTTTTCTGACCTTGAGGAACTTTGCTGCTGTATTGGCAACTTTAATACATCTAAAAGAAACCTGACAGTGTCAGTGATTTGCTAGATCTTTCTGACAGGCGCTGCAAGATTACAATAAAATGGCACCAGAGAAAGTAAACAGGACAGGACTCAGTGGCTACATTTCTGCTTAAAATACAAAAAGAAAAAAAACATATTAGAGAAAGGATAAAAAATTCCACATCATCAGAATTTATATATACGTTTTGGCGTAAGAAAAGCTATGGTTGTTTCATAATGGGGCTCTGACTTTTGACCTACAGTATCAGCACACTGTTTAGCACAGCAGTACAAATGTGATGTGGACCATAATCTAATCACAAAATATTATATCACAGAATATTTATGAACTAATCTTTTGTTGCTTTATACCAAGCATGTATGAGTCATATATTATATCATGTGTTTTCTTTTTTATATAACAAATTCAATTTCTTTTTTTTAAATATATAATACAAATTTGGTACTAAACCCCTAGCCACTCAATGTTTCTCAATATACTGTGTCAATCTATTCCAAAGAAATTTAATTTTAACAAATCACACCTCTTCGGGCTTATGTACAAATCTAGAATATCTGGAGGGAAGAAAGATGTAGGGAAGTATTATTGCTTGCTTTTAATTATGTTTTTCTATATATGAAGTCTTCACATTTTAATTAGAATCAATAATTAATTAAATTGATGTATATTAAGAAATTAAAAGTTAATTAAAACTGTCCCATGAATAATAGGTCATTTCCATTGTCAGAAGAAAGGGAATATGATGAACTTGCACTATCACCAGTAACTACGTTTAAAAAACGAATGCTGAATCCAGCTCATCATAGTATCCTATTATTTCTACGATGCAAATGATGGTCTTTCATTTCTAAAAGTAAATACATATTGCAGCACTCCCACATAACCACTGTCTCACATACCTTTTTCTGTACAAGCTTATCCCTTACACACATATGTAATCAGAGGAATCGGAGCACGGCCTCATTCCAAAACAAGGCTGCAACATTGGCGGTTGAATTCTGGTTCAGCCCTAGTGCTAATTGTGGAAATGGAGAAAAACAGAGCTTAACTGCTTTTACTGCCTGTGGAAACTAGCCCTTTGTGTTCAATATTAACTGTTGTTTGTTTTAACATACGGTATGTAATTCAAAAACAAATACAATTGTTTTGTGTTCAGTGTTCTGTGGTAGTATAAATTGAACTGAAGCACTTTGTTTAATTTAACTGACCTGTGTTTAATGAGATTTTAAGGCATACATAAAAACCCTGTTTGTTGTGCTAGGTTCCATTCATTGCTTTATCACTTAAGCACATTATGACTTATTATTCTGAGAGCCGCTAACACTGCACTCTCAATTACATTTTGATTATCCAGCAAGTTTCAAATACAAAATACATTCAGCAGGTACATTGTTTTTAGTTAGCTAAATATAACAAGGCCAGAACATAGAGCCCATTCAGGTTGCAGACTAGACAAATCTGGAGGGCATTTCCCATTTAACAAACTCAAGCCCTGGACACACATGGCCGGAGAGATAGTTACATCATCTCCGTAGTCCTGCTTTGCATTATCACATGAAGCAATGTTCTCAGTTCCCTTATATAAAACTGTAATTTTAGTAATGACAATACAATGACAATACAATATTTGTGTAATTAAAACATCAAATAAAAAAAAAATATATATATATATATATATATATATATATATAGCATCATTAGTCAGGTTTCCACAAAGCTTAGAAAGTCGATACTCTCTCCCCACTGTCATGATTTCTATGACGTAGCATGCACATACCACACACATTCCTCACACTACAGGAAGTGCGTGTCTAAAACACTACAATTTTTAAAGGGTGGGTAAATCACCTTCTCACGCTAAAAAGCTGTACAATTGACCAAGGCCAAATTGGAACAGACAGTAACATTAAAATAGGCCCTCCAGTATTTGAATATTCATTAGGCTATTTGCATTTGGAAGGAGAATTTCTCTGGCTGAAGAAAACTATATGGAAGCCCACACTACCGAAATAGCATGAGAAAAAGTTGAAACCTATTTTTCTTTTTCCATGGAAACTTATCCGTTGTGTTCCCAATGGCCTATTCTCTGTTAGCACCACTACTTGTTATACTTTGGCTAGATAAACGACAATATGTACAGATAAACTCCATATTGGCGGTTCATAAAAATACCATAGAATGAACTTATGTATTGCGTAGAGCAATTCGTTGTTAACTGTAACTGCAAACAGGATGTGCTTGTTTAAATAGTAGTGCTCTTAAAAATGTTAATCCAAAATGAATTACAATTAAAACAGATAAAATAACCCTGTTATTTATTCCAAATATATTTACTTCTCTTTACTATACTGTAGAAAGTGTAAACAGAAAACTACGATGGCACCATCTAGGTGTTAGCAAAGGACTAGAAATAAAAAGGTCTGCCTGGTTGCCTGCTTCATTTAAGAAACTAAGAAATAGTGTGAGCAGATAATAATCAGGAAGGCAATAAATTGTAGTTCCATTGTAATGACCTCTTTGCTGCTCCCTGGGGCATATCTTATGCGACGAATGACATCTCTGCAGCTCTCTAATTCAGTGCTTTTGTTCTTGTAAAGTGTACAGTAGCTGCTGACTCTGGACCTTGTATTATTAATCTTTTGGCCATGGTATAGTAACTTGTAGCGTTATGAATACACACAGGTTTTAAAATAACCTTGTACTATTGTCTAGTGACAGCACTGTTATCATTTCTCCTTTTGATAATAATAATAATAATAATAATAATAATAATAATGTGCATAACTTGTATAACTGGTTCCACATTTTGCATGTTTAACACAATTATAAACAAGCTACAGATATTTTATTTATATCATCATGCTCCGCTGTTCTCTGTACTAAATGACTGTCTCATCAGAGATATGTCTCGCCTTGAGATGCAGTGAAGTGCTGGAAACGCTGGGTCTGAAGTGGCCAATGCCTCCTCATAATCAAATGTGATCAGTCAAGTTGAAGAAGCAAAGAACCAATAATTGCTCTATCTACCATTACCATCACAAGACAACCTCAATTTTAATCAACAAAGAGAGTGACCCTGTTTCCCCTTGATGCACACCATAGATCATGCAACACTCACAAAGTATTCACATTTTATGGAATGGTTTGCCCATTTGGCCAAAGTAAAGCAATTTTTAATTAAAAAGGTTAAATCTGCAAAATTTTCATCATTGAATAAACCATAATTAAAGCAACAAAGGTGCAGAGCTGAAGGAAACCAATATGTGTAGCAAAATAAATTTTGCTCATCAATTGTATTCATCAACTCAGACATTCAGTTCTCAAGCTTGGTCTCATGTTTATTCATTTTTTTTTCTTCTCGCTTATTAAAACAAAAATCTGACATCAAATGTTAAGCAGAGATGGTAGCAGGAGAGCTGACAACAAAAAATGTATTGTAATGTTTAAAGGGTAAACTAATTTATTTTCTTTTGGCATTCCATTTTCAATGCATATCATTTAAAATACATTACTGTTTACGTTTGAATATGTCCAGTACCAAGACTGAAGCAGAGGGATGAACATGAGTTTCAGATGACAGGTGAAGCTTGAAGCCCCAATGTCTGCTAATTCAGTTTTGATTAGGACATGGGTTTATACTGAAATATAGATGGCATTTGCTGATTGAAATGTACATCTGATCTGAACATATGACTTCATGCTTCACTGCAGTTCAGCTTTTTGAATTTGCCTGTACATTTCTTGTGGAAAAAACATGCAGCCAGTTTCTGATTGCTACGTACCATTGTTTATTTGCAATTTCAAGCTTAGAGAATGAATTGTAGTAAATTTTGTACAGTTGTGTTATCTTAGATATAATTTTAACGCATTCACACACTATTTACATTTTTTTCACATATTTATTCTTTAGAATTTGGTTGATAGTTTTAACTCACTGATTATGATAAATATACTTAATAATTGTCAATAACTGGTCCTACAAACGTGTATAGGTATGGTCTTTTTTTTGTACATACTGCCTCCACTTAACACATTCACTTCTAATTCATGGGTGACATGGAGGTTTTTTTCCATCCATGGTAGCAATATATTGTGGCAGGCTCAGATTGCTATAAATGAGCAATAATGTGTGTTTGAATTTCTCATTTAAATCTTCTTCTCTGTCACATTCTTTTTTGTTGTTTTACGGTAACCAGTTAAAGAATTAAGGAATTAGAGATTAACGATTATGACAAACAAAAAAAATTCAGACATGGTGCAAAATGTTTAATAATATAAGCCTAGATAGAAAATCACCATTATTATCCATATTTGCATACATTTAAACAATAGTACAATGCTTAAGACATATAAGTCATTTTCATTTTATAATGCTCAAAATATACTAGTCTACCGCAGGTCGTGAAAAGGTCTGCATGGTAATCGATTTCTTTGTTGACTCACTTATTAGAGGCATGAATGCAGAGGGATTTTTTATTCCCTGTTTTTTGATTTTCTATAAAGGAGGATATATCTGTGGGGTAAGGGTTAATCAACTGAAAATCTAAATAAATAGCATACAAAGACAACAGAGAATATCATTTCCCTGAGGCTTGCTTATCGTCTGCCAGATTAATTAGCAAAATACAATAGCTTATATTTACCGTATAGACCCATGGGAACAAAACTGTTTAGAAAAAGTGTGGAAGATTCCTCTGACATAACCAAAATCTATCGTTACGAACAGAGGCATGTGCATTAAAACAAAACGAAAACAAAAGAAAAAAAAGTCAGGAAAATCAGGAGGTAGAGGCCAAGACTTTTGTACAAAATCCAGTATGGCGCTGGATGCTTTAATTAAGCACAGAGAACAGATACACAGGCACAGGAGCTCGTCAAAATCTGAGGAGTCTACAAGCCACAAACGAATGCACAACTACAAGGGTGAGCATGACTGGTGACACTTAAAGTAAAATCAGTCAATCAACAATTATTCATCACTATAAGGTAGGAATAGAACACTGTATTATTATTATTATTATTTATTTCTTAGCAGACGCCCTTATCCAGGGCAACTTACAATTGTTACAAGATATCACATTATTTTTACATACAATTACCCATTTATACAGTTGGGTTTTTACTGGAGCAATCTAGGTAAAGTGCCTTGCTCAAGGGTACAGCAGCAGTGCCCCCCACCTGGGATTGAACCCACGACCCTCCGGTCAAGAGTCCAGAGCCCTAACCACTACTCCACATTGCTAGCACTACTGTACTGCTGCAACATTATTACAATCAAATTAGTACCAAATTAAATTAAATGATTACATTGATTTTATGGTAAAGATATGGTGACATTTTTTGTGCAATTGTCAACATATTCAGTGAATGGATTTAATGTATTGTGATCAAATACAAACCTATAGCCATACACTATAACAAAATTTGAAGTTTTATACCACAAGCATTGTTGTTGTCTACAGTGGGAAACATTTTTGTTATTCCACTTAACCACTTCAACATCATGACGTATGCACATACGTCAAATGAAAACCCACTTACATTACCATGCCGTATGTGCGTACGTCAAGTTTCCCATTCTATTCTATGATCGGTTTCTCAGTCTAGTGTTTCAGGTTTCATTCTCTAAGGCAGTGCTTGTACTGTGGAATGTGCAATGAAAGTCAGGGGAGGGTCAGGTGACATTTGTATCCAATCGTGTGTCATGTAGCGATTCCAGTCTACCTGTGGGCATTTAGAATGCTATATATTGCCGGAAGCCATTCAACTTTTACAAGTATATATATATATATATATATATATATATATATATATATATATATATAGTGTTTTAAATTATTATTTTTTGTTTTATTAGTTTAATTCTAGTTTATATATTTTATGGCAAAAGCTAAACATGGCAACGTACGTGGAGAGCGACAACAGGAGTGAAGATGGTTCGGAGGATTTCGATACCAGCGACAGTGATGCTGACTTATTACTCAGCGATGATGATGAAGAGGATGTGGAGCCAAGAACAGTACAAACTGTACAAACAGAAGAGCATGCAGCTACTTTACAGGTAAGCCAAATGCAAACAGGAAGCTGTTTTGTTTGAAATGGCAGTGCTGTGACGAAATACAATCAAAACACAGCACTGGGTACAAGGCAATAAAGCAGGCGTCTTCGGCAGCCAGATCCATCACAATGTCTGTGCAAAGTAGCTGTGTACACGCATTTGTGACTATCCCTCCAACACAAGGGAAGCAGAGACCGCAAAAAAGGTGCAGGGTCTGCCCCAGGTTCTGTTGTATTGAACATTTCAATAAAAGGCACAGAGCAAGTCGATAATGGCACACGTTTTGATGTTGTTTGATTTTATTTGATAATTACTGGTTACTGATTATTATTGTTATTAGCGTTATTAGCAGCGTTTTTGTTTTCATTGTTCAAAAAAACGTGTTTTTATCTCTATATTGAACATGGGTATGTAGTACACAGGAGCATAAAGGGTTAACGAAAAACACATTTTAGGTCATTTATTTGTGTTTTATTCATCAATTGCATTTTATAGCAATTACAGGTTTGAAAACATTATTATTATTATTATTATTATTATTATTATTATTATTATTATTATTATTATTATTATTATTATTGTAAAAATCTGGTACCTGGGAAGGGGTTTCATTTTTACATCTGGAGTTGAAGTGGTTAAGTGAAATAACATGCTTACCAGGACTAGTTTTGGTTGTTGGTTACGATCTGCTCAAGGTTCTATCTAAAAAGACAAAGAGACAAAGGTTGCAAAGAGGCCATAAACAGGGTTCTAAATGAATCTGTGGTAAAAGATCTGTTTGAAAATAAAAGTAAAATCCACCAGGTAAAATAATCCCTGAATTAATTGATTTAATATAAAATAATGCACAAATATTATTACTATTTATTTTACAACAAAGATCCATACTCAGGATTTGTTCACCAAAATATTTATAACTTTTATTTGAGGCAGACACAGCATTGGGTGTTGACATGCCTCACAGGCTTGCAGATTTAATTAATACAAGTGCTGACACTAGGGTATCAGCACATAGGGCCTAGTGTCAAATTTAATAAAGAAAACAAAACAAAGCTAAAAATACAAATAAAAGTTTGCCACATAAGGCGAACATACTAAACTACGAAAACCCTCCCCTAAACTAACCTACTGTGCTTCCAGAGTCCCAGCATACTCATGGCAGCTCCTGCCTCTTCAGATGGTCTCCGCTGGGCAATGCCTTCACAAGCACCGTCTTCGAGTGGAAGGGTTTCGTGTCACCATGGAGCGGACGCTCTCCTCCTCGATATAAACACAGCACCCGTCTGTGTAGCATGGCGGTGCAGTCGCCTCGAACTGTGGCACAGATGCTTTTTAACTCGGGCACACCCCCAGCCAATCCGGATCTCCCATTCAGCTCAGCGCCGTGCAAACCTAACTGCTCAATTGGTTGCCCAGCAACATGTCTCCTGTTCTGCATCTCGGCTGCACACATTTGCACAGGAACCAGCGACAAGGCTCTGCCTGTCACAGTGCACCATCAAGATTAATAAGTGAACAAGTCAAATCAACATTTCGGTGCCGTGCACCTTCATCAGGTTTTACAAAACCATAGAAGTCAGGAATGAAAAAGAGAGCAATACACCATGCTCTCATTCCTCTGTTATTAATTATTTAATTATTACATCAATCAGAAAAAAATCCAGTATAAACCTATACACTCACAGAAAGCCCACAGATACAAATTACATCTACAGCAAATTAATCACAATTATCCAATATTAATAATTTTCTTACCTAAGTTCAATTCTATTTAATTAGATTTTGCACCAATTGTATTCAAATGTTTATAAATGTCAATCCCTGATTTATTTTATGTTAAAATTTAATTTAAAATGTGTTTTAATTATTTAAATAATTTTTCTCCCCCCAAATGACAGATAGCCGTGTTATAAGCGGTATAAACCACTTTCGGTGGTGCAGTTCCGATGATATATACCACTTCTGGGGTGATTAAAGGTCCTTGGCTTACGGCTCACCACCACCCCAGGTGTGGTATAGATCATGGGAACCACACAGCCCGCTGTGGTTTATTCTATATATATATATATATATATATATATATATATATATATATATATATATATATATAGATAGATAGATAGATAGATAGATAGATAGATAGATAGATAGATATAGGTTTCTGTGTTTGCAACTCATTAATCTAATCTTTACTTCCTTTTTAGATAAATATCAATATTACCCCCTCTAGATAGTTTTTTCACATGTTGTATACCAATAAAACGTAACTAAGATGTTATGCACCAATTCTATAAAGTGTGCCACTGTGGGGTAATTTAAATCAACGCTAATTGAGGTCTTATGTTCACTTTTTCATTGTTTAAGAGCTCAAATGGGTTTTCCGACATTCGCTAAACCACAAGGACATTTAATCAAGTAAATAACTTGTTTAGTCAAGCAAGTTATAAAATCCTTTATCTGGTACTGTTTATTCGTAATGGGGTAATTAAAGGTAGTGATTGTGTACATGTTATTAGATTCTACACAGTTACCACATCTGTAGCTACCCAGTGGTAGAAGTAGTAGAAAAGTAGTTCTCGGTTCTGCTGGTAAATAACTATGTACTAGAAAATCTTTTAGATATCTACCTCTCTTATAAGAAATTAACAGAGAAGTCTTAAAGACAGGTGGGAGCTTAAGATCGTTAGCTAATATATGTCAATACTCTTTTATAATTGTATTAATGGTGCCTGTTAAATAGGATAATTATAAATTAGAGCATTTCTGTTCTATGTGGATGAACCTTTGCTTCAAGTAAAGTGTGTCTTTCCAAATTCCGTGCTCTAAAATATATTTAAAAATATACTTGTGATATAAAGAAAATACTGAATGATAATTTGTGGTGTACAGTTTTTATTCGCCATAGGAGGATGTCCCAGTAAACCACACGCCCGACTGCTAAGTTGTCTTTTTGAACTATAATGACAAACATGAACAACTTCACTTAACTTTAAAATATGGTTGTGTATTTAATTAAAATTATGCACCAAAACTTATCAAAAAGGTGAATGTTTTTCGATATCTTATTTGTATTCTATTAAAATGAAAGTCATTTTAAATGACTTCTATGCCATAACATGATAGATAACATGTGCATGGCACCTAATGAAAGAATTGTCCCAAATGGAATTGCATATTCTTCTTAACAATAGCAGCCTAGGTTAAACATGCAGACCAGTAACACATTGTTTCATTTTAGTTGGGGTAATCAGAGCAGAAAGTTTGTTAAACATTAATTGAATAATTATAAGAAAGAATCAGATGTGCATTTTTAGCATAGACAGTGTTCAGTCATGAATATGGTTTTAAGACAGCAGCTCTTAAGAATAAACCCATTTTTGTTATGGACCAGGTTTTTCTTGGTTTTTGGTTTTTCAAATGTCAATAATGACGTTCACATCCTCTGACCACTTAATGGGTCATACTCACCAACCTATAACTCATTCGTTTTTAACAAATGTCTTTTCAAAGCCTATTTTGATGAATAAAATTCAGGTAACTCCCCTTTTTTAGTGGCCAAAAAATACTGTGAAGTACAATAAATGAGCTGATGACTAACTCAAGTATGGTAAATGGCATTTGGGTGTAAATTGTAGGTACTTAAATTGATCATGTACTAAGTAATGAATTTGTTTTCACTGTTTAAAGTTGACATTTTAAATGCTTGGGAAACAGCAACTAGAACGGGCCCTAATTCATCAAAACTAAAATTCTCACAGCTTAACTGTTCCCATTAACATAAATTGACCAGGCTAATAAAGACTCCAGGAACCAGAGGTATGGGAGCACGATCTGAAGGAAGACCGAAAAGGACAATCCAGGATCCAGGAAGAAACTGCAAGCTGGAAAACACGGCACAGCACGAGGCCCAGAGAAACAAACAACGCGGTAGTATAAGGAAAGTGAAACTGTCATTTTAGCTGTTTTGGTTATATTAACCGCTTTTATAAAGTACTGGTTCACCCATAGACTATATAAGTGACAATAAGGATTTATATAAATTACAACATTGACTTTGTTGTTTTAGTTGGTGAGAGGCAGCAGGAGCCCTGTCCGTCTGGCTGGTGGTGACGTCAGACCAGGAAATGAATGAAATACACAACAGGCAAGTACTACGGGGCGAGACACAAATGCGCTTGTTTCTTTATTAAATAAAAATTTAAATAAAAACAAAACACTTTACAAAACAAAAGGCGCAATGGCCAAAATAAACAGACAAATAAAACACTAACAACAAACAAGTATTGTGTTGGTAATTCCAGCACGAGTAGCAATTGTTTTATTATAGTTATTATTGCACCTCCTCTCTTTCTTACTTCCATTCTCCACTCCTGAACACTCAACCTCGTGTCACACGGTTAAGGCTAGGCGCTTCTCGGTGCTTCGGAGCCCTCGGTGCTTAGACGCTCAATGCCTCGGTGCTTAGTGCCACAGCATGTCAATAACACCTGCACTTCGTGCCCCGATTCTTCGGAGCACCACTACTGTATTGTACCTCACTCAGTGTCCTCGGTGCTTCTGCACCCTTGGTGCCTGAGTGCTTCAATACACAGGTCTATGCCCTCTGGTGTTTAAACAACGCCAATGGGGCTGTGCAGACATCAAGCATGGCTAAATTCCACGCTTGCACGTCCTGCACAACATCCCCTGCTAGCACGGCTGAGCCGTATGTGGCGTTGGGAGCCCCTGGCCAGGCAGCAGGCTCAAGCCCTTGCTCTGGCCCCAGCTCAGCCGATTTCGCCGGCCCCGGAGCTGACCCCGTCTGCATCTCCAATTCAACAATGCAATTAATCTGGATTGTTTTATTCTGCTTAGGTG
This sequence comes from Acipenser oxyrinchus oxyrinchus, assembly GCA_030684275.1. Lineage (NCBI taxonomy): Eukaryota > Metazoa > Chordata > Actinopteri > Acipenseriformes > Acipenseridae > Acipenser > Acipenser oxyrinchus. The sequence continues at coordinate 10,124,837 of CM060249.1, forward strand.
CCCTTCAGTGCTTTATAACCTGTTATGCTGACATGTTAATTACTGTGTCTAATTTGTGTAGCTGATAAATATGTCTGTTTTGACGTAGCCCTGGAGAAAAGGATCCATTTGATACATTTTATTTTTGTAACTGCGAAAAGCATATTTTATCTTATAAATAAAAACATTGAACTCCATTTTGCTTGTCCTTTACATTTTTTTGTGGTTCATGCATTGCCAATAAAATAACCTGTGCTGTTAAACTATGTTTGTACTTTATATTTGGGATTAGGGTTTAGATTAACAACATTTTTGTGGGCGAGAAGGGACTGTACCCAAAACTGCACAGAAGAAAAACAATGCTAGCAAAATGGGAAACTACAGTAATTCAGGAGTGTACCCTCTTATACAAGCGAGGGGGTGGTATGTTAATTATATTCCTTTGCACCCCTATAGCCTCATAAGGCTTAGCACATGTTTTACCAGGGGCAGAAAGCAACAAAAAGGAGCAAGATTTAAAACATGCCTGTAAGTTTAAACACAAATGCAATACAGAATTTGAAATGCTTGTGGATACAGAAAACACCCCCCTCCCTCCCCCATCTGCTGATGTTTATTTATCAGTGAATTATCTCATTATTAGATTGTAGATAGCTGAATTACTGTAAATCATTAATGGCTGTCAGCTGTTAGCTGTTGAGAAAACACCAAATCATAGATAACAGAACGCATAACAACACAATCCGTTCAAATTCAATATATATACTGTATATATATATATATATTTATGGCTTTGAGCTTGTCTGGAGAATCTTACAATCTGTGACTCAACAGCCTTCCTCATCACATTCATATCATGTGATCTGTCAACTCTGCTAGCACCACCTACTCTCTGTCAATGCAAGTATGTTGGGGGGCCTGGAAGAGTTGAAAGGTCATACTGTCACAAGTTAAAAAGAGATTTAGTAAAAAAAAGATACAGATTCTGTGCATCCAAAGACTTGTAATTACAAGTTTTAAGAATTACTGTTTGGAATTCTGTCCCAAATCAACAGTTTATTGTCAGTCCCAAACAGTAGTAACATACTGTAAAGTATTGTGATCAAGTGGCTATTGCAGGTGGCAGGATACAGTCAGAAGTCAAGATTAAAATGCCAAAATATGAGATTTTATTGAGGTCACAGGTGAAAATTGGCAGTACAAAACACAAATAATTTTACAAAAACAAATCCACAAGCATGTATTTAACACAGATATGCGACACCAAGTACACAGCTACTCAGTCACTCCAGCCTCACTGGAGTCTCAAATCTAGTCCCCTAAAATGAGCTCTACACAGGTACTTATACCTGCCCTTATCATTAGTTTCATAAATATTACAGTATCTGCATTTAACTGACTCACACTTATTAAAATGTTTGGGTAATTTCCTTGGTTTAAGCATTATATACCCACTCTCACCAGTTAAGCATACTTTAGTTAAATCCCAAACCAAAGGATATATTTCTCCCCACATTAACTATTATTAAGCACACTCACGGCTATAATAAAACCCAACGTTAACGCACGTGCTCCCCACGATGGCAGCGCCCAGAGCTACACCAGTTTGCCGGTATGTTTACATTTATTCAAAACATGAAATGCATTTTAAAAATATTAACAAGTGCTTTCACTTCTCATCTTTAACTAAAAGAAAGTGTGCGCTTTAAAATAAACTTTAGCAACTTGCTAGTAACACATTGTGTCCTTGTAAGTCATATGTGCACCTATTCATTTCTAAACACAAAAACAGTTCCAGCGGTGGTCTCAGAACTAACTCTTACTGTATCTTTTCTTGTTATTATTAATCACAAACAACCAGTATTAGGATAATGTCCTTCTGTTACATAATGATGTACAACTGTAGTGATGGAGTGTGTTTCTCTTTTGTTTTCACTCCTTCACACAAACATTATATATTAAATAAACTGAATTAAAAAAAGTTCATTAGATGTTAATCAGATTATTCTGCCTTTGTGGTAGGCCTACCATTGCAACTATGGTACCATTCAATACAGCAGAAATTGAAGGGGTACTTGAGCTGAAACCTTCAAACAGAAAAAAAGGCTGAAAACCACTGATTTAAGGAGTTCAATGTAAAGCCATTCTGATTACTTTGGGTTTTTTACTGTATACCACATTGACCAATTTCACAAACTGTTTCGTCCTCATATATTGCTCAGAAAAGCAGAGGTGAAAATAAATACAAATCTATTGATTAACCCACCAAATAAGTCACATTATCAGATGGTCAGTCGTCATTCATTTCGGCCTAAATATCTTTATAAACAGCATAGATGTAAATCTGAGATAACATTTTTTATTTTTTATTTATTGAAACTGGAGTGCCAGAAGGGCTTGTTGGAGGATGTTCGAACTAACGTGTTCGCAGCAGCTCTGATCTGAACATTAATTACATTCATATTTATATACAGGAATATATATATATATATATATATATATATATATATATATATATATATATATATATATATATATATATATATTGCATTGTATTTATTTCTCCCTCCATGTCAAAAGATGCTTCAGTGAATAAACAACCAAGTGAATTTGCAAACTATTGTAACTGGGAATATGGAAACACAAAGTAATAATATTTAATTTAATTCAATTCAAAGTATTATTATTTAACCAGTATAAGAACCTACAAGGGAATACCAAGGGTTTTTTACTGTAGAACAGAGCCGCAGCAGTACATAATCACACTCGTATTATACAATATTCTAGCAAACATAGACATCCATCCATCCATCCATTATCATTTACCGCTTACTCCTTTACAGGGTCGCGGTGAGCCGGAGCCTAACCCGGCATACACAGGGTGCAAGGCGAGACTACACCCTGGACGGGACGCCAGTCCATCGCAGCAAACATATACAGTCTCCACTAAATGGTCCTTATAGCCCAAACAGGTGCCACCCCCTTGCAGCACAATACTGTAATATTCAAACTGAAAAGTGCATGCTGTCTTTAGCTAACATGACTGAGCAGCCTTAGTTAACATCTATTGTATAACTATTATGCATTGTGAAGAATTCCATAGGTCTACTTATAAAGCCATTGTACTTTCCTGTCTAATTAGCAAGTAATACGTGAAATCTTGGTTGGTTTTATTTGTACCATGATCGAAAGGGTAAGACAGAGGGAATCAGACAGATTAATTAATTTGTGCTGGAGAACCTACACTGGTACAAACACTGTCACTTTGCTTGATGGCTGATTAAAACAAACTGCCTAAAGTCCATGAGATGGCGAGCAGTTTAGCAGCGTATAATTACAAAGATTAGTGCTTCAACTGTTTGTATTTTGTTTCTTATAAAATCAAGGAGTTTATTTTTTAAACAATGGTTTGTCGTTCATGCTGTGTACCTATCCGTTTGCACAGTGATGTATTCAGGGTTGCACAGTAAAGACATAGCTTCAGTATGAACAGGAATCTTTTGCTACCAGCACATACTATAAAATGATTAAAACCACTGGCCTTTCTGTCTGTTTTAAGGGATTACTCATTGAAGAGCTAAACAATTTGTGCTTTGGGAATAATATGGAATAAATTAGAAATATGGAAATACAATGCATTTGCAGTCGCAAGTGGAAAACGTCCTGTGCAATCAATTTCCTGATCAGAGTCCCATTGTCTTCTTAAGAATGCTTTTGCCTACAGCTGCTTGTGCTTCTCTAATTTTTATCAAATCCAATTACTAGTGTGAGGAATTTGGAATGCGTTTTGTACATTCTCAAATGTGCTGAAAAACAGATGGTGACACAAAGTGTTTAATAATGCGTGGCAAAGAAAACACATAACAAGAAGAGTATGGGAACTCGCTGTGTTACCATTCAATAACTCAGAGAAAAACAGCTTATTAAGAATGAAATGATTCTATAAATTTGGTGAACAAAAGCTTAGCATGTTGATATACATGAGAGAAAGCAAACATGTGGAGCCGTTGTGCTTCAAGTAATAGCAACTGCAGATGATCTGTAAAGAGATTTTAACACCTCAATAATTTTGTTTGCAGATTGCTACAGAAATATAGAAAGAGATTTTTTTTGATGAAATGCTGAAATTAGCAACTAAATATAATACCTGCTTTTATAAAGTGTTTTCCTGAAGTTAGAACTTTTCCAGCATGGGTTTTTCCTGGTCATTGTGTTTAATGTTTATATATTAAAACAAATATTTATTTTGTAATGATCAATGTTACATGTTTATTTTATAGCCATGAATATTCTATTGACTAAAAAAAAAGTGCTAGGCAACCAATTGAGCTCCTGGTGCTACACTGATCGGGAGGTCTGGATTGGCTGGAAGGGTCAGAAGTGGGAACCACTGGTATAGAAGTACGTGAAGCTAACCAGTCACATACTGGGACCAGTCACATACAATCAAACCTAAAATTGTCTATTTTGCTGATTGTATGGCAATCTATTGTGATTAAGAGATGTTTATTTTGTATGTTGTTTGCCTTGGAAAAGGAATGTATATAAACCTATATATACATTATTAAACTAAAAAATATAAAAAATGTTCACTACAAGAAATCCTCTCTGTTGAAATTCACGTCCCAGATCAAATGCTCATAGTAATTCAATAACCAAAATGTTGATTATCCACCCACAGCCTATTTCGACCAGCCAACCTTTACTCATGCAGTTACTTTATACGCAGAACAGTTTTTGCATGTTTTTCTTTCACTGTTAAAGGTAAAAACAGAACTCAGGATATATTTCTTTTTCAATTTAGTTATCATGTATTCCAGTATCACATGTTGTTTATAATAAACTGACTTGCATGGTATTTTGCCAATTCTCCACACCACACACACATTGATTAACCTTAGTTTTACCATTCCTTTCTGCTCAAGGCTTTCACTGTGCTTTACTACACTTTTTTTTTTTTTTTACCATGACATAGAACAGTAAGCCTTGCCATAAAAACAAACAAATAATGGCAATTGATAATCATTTCATACAGTATAATGCTGCCGTGGAAAAAATGAATATATATAATATGTAGGTTGAAACACAATCATTAACTGAAACAGAAACAGCTGTGTAGGAGGAATAAAACTGGGTGAGGAACAGCCAAACTCAGCTAACAAGGTGAGGTTGTGAAGACAGTTTACTGTCAAAAGTCATACACCATGGCAAGACTGAGCACAGCAACAAGACACAAGGCAGTTATACTGCATCAGCAAGGTCTCTCCCAGGCAGAAATTTCAAGGCAGACAGGGGTTTCCAGATGTGCTGTCCAAGCTCTTTTGAAGAAGCACAAAGAAACGGGCAGCGTTGAGGACCGTGAGCGCAGTGGTGGCCAAGGAAACTTACTGCAGCAGATGAAAGACACATCATGCTTACTTCCCTTCGCAATCGGAAGATGTCCAGCAGTGCCATCAGCTCAGAACTGGCAGAAAACAGTGGGACCCTGGTACACCCATCTACTGTCCAGAGAAGTCTGGTCAGAAGTGGCCTTCATGGAAGACTTCGGCCAAAAGCCATACTACGATGTGGAAACAAGGCCAAGCGACTCAACTATGCACGAAAACACAGGAACTGGGGTGCAGAAAAATGGCAGCAGGTGCTCTGGACTGATGAGTCAAAATTTGAAATATTTGGCTGTAGCAGAAGGCAGTTTGTTTGCCGAAGGGCTGGAGAGCGCATTACGAATGAGTGTCTGCAGGCAACAGTGAAGCATGGTGGAGGTTCCTTGCAAGTTTGGGGCTGCATTTCTGCAAATGGAGTTGGGGATTTGGTCAGAATTAATGGTCTCCTCAATGCTGAGAAGTACAGGCAGATACTTATCCATCATGCAATACCATCAGGGAGGCATCTGATTGGCCCCAAATTTATTCTGCAGCATGGCAACGACCCCAAACATACAGCGAAAGTCATTAAGAACTATCTTCAGCGTAAAGAAGAACAAGGAGTCCTGGAAATGATGGTATGGCCCCAACAGAGCCCTGATCTCAACATCATCGAGTCTGTCTGGGATTACATGAAGAGAGAGAAACAACTGAGGCTGCCTAAATCCACAGAAGAACTGTGGTTAGTTCTGCAAGATGTTTGGGCCAACCTACCTGCCGAGTTCCTTCAAAAACTGTGTGCAAGTGTACCTAGAAGAATTGATGCTTGATGCTGTCACAGCATATAAAATGACATGATTTACAATTCAGTGACTGTGACAGGGTGACTGAGTGGTCTGACGTCAGGCAGAAGCAGGAAGGAAAACTGACACCAGGGAAGTACTGCAGGTAAAGGCTGTGCCGTTTTTATTCAGCACAACAAACATAAATAAAATATTTATGCAAAAAAAACACACTTGCTCACCGAGCGAAAATAAAAGGTTTGAACATAACAAAATCATAAACAAAGGTCAGGCTGGGCAAATAGCCGTCACTGATCCTTTGTGTTTTTACTCTATACGTTTCTCTCCTCTCTCGCTCCTCAAACACCCCACCCCCAGCTGGAGAGCTGCAGGCTTTTTATAACAGGTGACCATCTCCCGATTAGCAACAAATTAAATCACCTAATTAATTCGGGAGATGGCCACCTTCTGCACGAGTTCACTAATTGTGTTGTGGATGGGGCTACCCATCCACGCTACTAAATAATAACAAAACAAACAAACGTCTACGCCGTCAAATAAATACAATACAATAAACAAAACAAATACAAAATACACTGCACAGGGCGGAGGGGGAGACCCTGATCTAAAAGAAAACAAACAAAACAATGTACAGGGCACCTCGCCCTGTTACAGTGACACATAGTGATTATGCTTAAATTGACACCGATGTAAAAACAGCTGCTTCAAAAATAAACCAATCTAGTTGGTCGTAGTTCGGTTACCATTAAACGTTACCAGTACAGTTGACCTGCACAGAGCAGATGGACAAAGATGAACTTAGAAAAAGTCAATGTTAATACCACCAGATTGAGATACCGTATTTATTTGTGCAGGGGTATTAAGACTACAGAGAATAATGCAGCTTTCATGATCATTGTTTAAATGTCAGTATTATTAAGCTGTGTCAGCAGGGGATGGTTAAAGCATATGAAGAACGCTTTTTTCGTTAAGCAAATGTAATCTTTCAATAGAAAATAGTTTGCAGAAGATTCACTCAACAGAAATCAAAACATTATTACTCAGAAGCTTAATAGATATACTCTATAGTTGGAGATGATAGGTAAAAGCAAATCAGAAGGTATGACAAGAACAAGACTGAAGTAGATTTATTTTTGTAACATTGCAATAGGGCGCTTGTTATTGTATTTTAATACAGTATATTCTTTTTTCACACGATGTTTCATTAACTGAAGCAGTTTAGGCACAGTGAGACATATCTTCCAATGCAATGTACTCATAAGGCATTACTTTTTTAACTCTTAAGATCAATACATTATGCCGTAGTAACATTTTCTTTAATACACCTGTCAGACATTTTCCTTTGACTTCTAAATAAAATATATTTTCTTTTCTTTCTTTTTTTTTACCCCGGTTTTCTCCCCAATTTGGAATGCTCAATTATTATTTTTTATCCCGGTTCACCACTGCAACCCTTGCCCTTCCGACCTAAGCCCTCCCTACCCGGGCGGCGCTCAGCCAATTGTGCGCCGCCCCCTAGGAAGCCCCACGGTCAACAATGACAGCCTGGATTCAAACCTGCGATCTCCAGTCTATAAGAACATAAGAAAGTTTACAAACGAGAGGAGGCCATTCAGCCCATCTTGGTCGTTTGGTTGTTAGTAGCTTTTTGATCCCAGAATCTCATCAAGTAGCTTCTTGAAGGATCCCAGGGTGTCAGCTTCAACAACATTACTGGGGAGTTGGTTCCATACCCTCACAATTCTCTGTGTAAAAAAGTGCCTTCTATTTTCTGTTCTGAATGCCCCTTTATCTAATCTTCATTTGTGACCCCTTTGTTTCTTTTTTCAGGTCAAAAAAGTCCCCGGGGTTGACATAGTCTATACCTTTTAGGATTTTGAATGCTTGAATCTGATTACCACGTAGTCTTCTTTGTTCAAGACTTAATAGATTTAATTCTTTTAGCCTGTCTGCATACGACATGCCTTTTAAACCCGGGATAATTCTGGTTGCTCTTCTTTGCACTCTTTCTAGAGCAGCAATATCCTTTTTGTAATGAGGTCACCAGAACTGAACACAATATTCTAGGTGAGGTCTTACTAATGCATTGTAAAGTTTTAACATTACTTCCCTTGATTTAAATTCAACACTTCTCACAATATATCTGAGCATCTTGTTGGCCTTTCTTATAGCTTCCCCACATTGTCTAGATGAAGACATTTCTGAGTCAACATAAACTCCTAGGTCTTTTTCATAGATCCCTTCTTCAATTTCAGTATCTCCCATATGATATTTATAATGCACATTTTTATTGCCTGCGTGCAGTACCTTACACTTTTCTCTATTAAATGTCATTTGCCATGTGTCTGCCCTGTTCTTAATGCTGTCTAGATCATTTTGAATGACCTTTGCTGCTGCATTCCACGCAGAGCACCCTTACTGGATGCACCACTCGGGAGCCTGTTAAATAAAATATATTTTCAAAGCAATGTATTAAAGGGGAAGTGGAAAATCCAGGGTAATTACCATATTTTCCAGTGTAACATGTGATTCCTTCAACGTGTAGACTCACCTGAAAACCTTTAAAAGTGGAAGCAATCACTATAGAGTATTTGATACCCCATATACAGGGTGATTTGGAAATTCTTGGGACAGGCTCTTATAAGAATGTGGTAAATAGTTTTAACATTCAATGCATAAACTTAGAAAAAACAATCTTCAAAATGCAAAATAACATTAGACCGAAATTTCTTCATTCTTACCATGCAACCATGGGATCACAAAATGCAAGAGTAGTGGGTCTTTCCCAGTTCCATACATAATTATTTCTGATATATAACAGTATTTAGATTATACTTAGGGGAAAAAACATTACATTTGGAGTCTAAAGTAATCATAAACAGACAACATAAGGGTAATGTGAAAGCTCATATGCTTTGAATAAATGTGGCCCTCAGGACTCAAACCTGTCTGTGCTGCAGTCTCATAGAAAACACACTCTGCATGCTACCCAGTAAGTGCTCCTTTCCCACTGCTAGCGCTTAACTGTTTTGTTGCACTCCTGTGTTCAAGTACTCCTAACAAGAAGGGAGTTCTTATGCAGCACACCACCATAGTGTGTTTACTGCTGCACTGCAACTCAGACACAACTTGTAGGTTTATGCAAGCTATAAAAATAAAAAAAATCCAAAATGGAACTAAAATGACCAGAATTTGTTCAGCCACACCCAACATTTCTTTGTTGCTTTTTTTCAATAAATCAATTACTTGCTGGCCACATTTTACACTTTTCTAATTAAACTAACAATTAAAACATTAAACCCAATTTACAGTGGTTGGCTGTGCAAAGGTGGCCATCTTGACTTCAGGTTGTTCTTTCACTCCTGAGTCAAGATGGCCGGTAGCCACCAAATACACACGCACACACACACACACACACACACCCATGTGCAGAGCCTCTGTTCTGCCACACAGTCATATAGTTCTATGGGGCTACCCTCCAGGACTGGTACATTACACTTTTGTAAAGGTTAAACATCAACACGAAATTTGCTACAGCATAGAAATTGGTAGCGATATGCATACTTTTGTTGTTTAGATGTAGGTAAGCCTGAAAACATCTTATGATAGCAACACTTTTTTTTCAAAAAGATGAAGGGAAGAAAGGGTAACAACAAACATTTTAAAAACAGAAATTCCTACAAAACATAGGAGACATAACCTGACTCACTATCTCATAAAATAATAAAGCTGTATGATGAGAAAGCTGTGAGACATTCCTTTAAGTACATTACAAACTATCCTTATGTTTTAAATTAAATCACAATACATTTTTGGGAACTGGCCCTATAGGTATATACAAATAGACGATAAAATCCTGGTGCAGCTGCTTGCATCGAATTGATCTTATAAACAAGGCTGGTGCACTGGCACAAAGTGACTTAAGCTTTATGGTTGAATGAGGCAGAGAAAAAGGCAGGGTCGATGATTGGAGATGCTTATTGGCTTAATTTTCGAATCCAGGTTGAAAACTAGACAACAGTATAAGGCCTAGTTGAATGATTGATACAGTAGATGGCTGATTGAGTCGGTAGCTAAAGAGCAATTTAAAAAAGGAATTGGTTCAGTAGCAGGGCCTAGGGCTAGGAATTTAGCAGGAATAGAGGTTAAAAGATGCAGATCGAATGAAAGTAAGGATTGGTGCTTAGAAATACTGGAGCAAACCATTCCATCAGTTTCCTTTTCATAGAGTTTTAACTTGAATAGATTTTTTTAGGGGGCTTTTATACGTTGGGGGGGAATAACCCAAACATGTACTGTAGCATCAATTGCTTTTATG